>CAUYUJ010012395.1:2500-16882 GCA_963575745.1 Prorocentrum cordatum | reverse complement strand
TATGAATAGTAATACTAGTAATAATAATAATACTAATACTAATAATACTAATACTCATAATACTTAGACGAACACCACGAATACGAATATTATTTCGAATAATAGTCATAATACTAATGATATCATTAATTCTAGTACTCAAAATAATAATAATACTACTAATAATGATACTACTAATAATAATCAACATAATACTATTCATAAATAATAATGGTAATGCTAATAATAATAGTTAGAAGAAGAAGACGAGTAATAATACTATTACTAATGATTATTATTATTATTGATAATAATATTAGTAGTAATAATAGTAGTAGTAATAATAACTAATAGTAGTAGTAGTAGTAGTAGTAATATTATTAGTAATAATACTACTACTCATAATAATAATTATAATAACGTTAATAATAATAAGAATAATAATAATAATAATAATAAGAATAATACGAATAATAATGATAATAATACTGAACATATCAATAATAATACTAATAATAATTATATTATTAATGATAAGAATAATAATGAGAAGAAGCAGAATAATAAGAATATTAGTAATAATAAGAAGAAGAATAAGACGAATAAGAAGAATACTAATAATAATAAGCGTAATGATAAGAGTAATAAGAATGATACGAATACTAATAATACTCATAAGAATAAGAAGAATAATAAGCACAATAATAAGAATAATAAGAAGAATACTAATACGAATAACAATAATTATAATACTAATAATAATAATACTAATACTAATAACAATAATAATAATAATACTAATAATAATAATAATAATAATAATAATAATAATAATAATAATAATAATAATAATAATAATAATAAATTGTTTTCATAGTAAAAATATACCTACACAGCTCATATTATTCATTAAATAATAATACTAAGACGGAAATTACCACAACATATAATATAAAGAGGAGGAGGAGGAGGAGGAGGAGGAGGAAGGCAAGAGGAGGAGGAGGAGGAGGAGGAGGAGGAGGATGCTCGGGAGGGAGGTGGAGGTGGAGGTGGATGTCGGAGGTTGTGTGGTGCAGGTGGATGGTGGAGGTTGAAGGTTGGAGGTGGAGGTGGAGGTGGAGGTGGAGGGAGGGAGGGAGGGAGGAGGAGGAGGGGGAGGAGGAGGAGGAGGAGGAGGGCAGACTTGGAGGTGGAGATGGAGGTTGGGAGTGTATGTGGGTGGTGGGTCCTCTCCTCTCTCCCTCGCCCCTTCCCTCCCCTTTTCACCCCTCGCTCCCCTCCCCCCTTGCCCTTGCCGCCCGCTCCCCCCCCCTCCCTCCCTCCCCCCTGTGTGCACCCCCCTCCCCCTCCTCCACCCCCCTCCCCCCATACCCCCACCCCACCTTGGGCCCCTTCCTGGGGCCTCCTCTTGAGCCCCTCTTGGTGGGCCGCACTTGCCTTCTGGGGGCCCTCTTGGGCCCCCTCCTGGGGGCCCCTTGGGCCCTACCGGGGGCCCCTTGGGCCCTACCTGGAGCTCTCTTGGTGGGCCGCGCGTGCCCTCTTGGGGGCGCCCTCGGGCCGCCTCGGAGGCCTCCTGGGCCGTCCCTTGGGCGCGGCGTCCGCCGTGCAGGCGCCCGCGGATGAGCCCCGCGGCGCGCGCTGCCTGCAGCTGGTCGTCCTGGTGCTGGCCGCCCTAGGGCTCGCGGCGGCGACGGCGGCGGCGCGGCAGGACGGGGCTGCTCTTCCTTCGATCCTCCTCTGTCTGGGCCTCCCAGATGGGGTCGGAGCAGATGGGGTGGGAGGACCGCGCCGCATCGCCGATGCACTGGCGATGTGGCTCGACGTGGGGCCCGATCGTCTCCGCGCGGACGTCGCCGCTGCATCGCCGACGTCGCTGATGCGTCGGCGATGCGACCCCGTTCGCTCCGACCTGCCCTAGGAGGCCTCCACTCTGGCACGCGGAGGTTTAGGCCGGCGCTCGAGGGCCACGGCTTGCACACTCGAGCGGGTTTTCTCGACGAGTGAGCCTGTGAAGAAGAGCATATGGAATTCATCGCCTCGTCCGCGCTCCCTCGATGCTCCTGCTGACCCTTCCCCCTGCCGCTCCTCCCTTGGTTCTGCCGACCCTCTTACTGCTCCTCTCCACGCCCCCCAGGCGGGGTCCGAGCGGATGGGGTCTTGAGTTTCGAGCCGCATCGCCGATGCATCGGCGATGCGAATTGATGTGGCGCCCGCCTTTGCCTACCTCGCCGGGGCATCGCCCGACGCTGCCGACGCATGGCTGATGCGTCGGACCTGCTCCTCCTCCCTGCTCTGCCCCATCTCTCCCTCTTTCTCTCCCTCCCTCCTTCTCTGCCCTCTCTCTCTTTCTCTCCTTCCTCCTTCTCTCTCCCTCCTTCTCTCTCCCCCTCCCCTCTCTCTCCCTCCCCCTGTCCCTTCTCTCTCTCTCTCTCTCCCTCTCTCTCCTCTCTCTCTCTATTTCTCTTTCCTTTCTCTCTCCCCTCCGTATCTCTACGTTTTTTTTTTTTTTTTTTTTTTTTTTTTTTTTTTTTTTGTGTTTTTTTTTTTTTTTTTTTTTTTTTTTTTTTTTTTTTTTTTTTTTTTTTTTTTTTTTGTTTTTTCCCTCTCTCTCTCTCTTTCTCCCTCTCTTTTTCAGGGACTGGACATTAATATGAGTGAACATATTAAACAGCTTAGCTAAACAACTATGCCTAGACAGTTTGAACGGAACCCACACTGTACTACAGGAAACAATCGCAAGGTCGTTTCAATAATTTGTTTCCATGCATCAGACGTGATCTTTGGGAGCAGGACAGATGGCAGCATGGAGAAATTGCTTGTTTCTTAACAGTTATGTGCAGTACCGAACACCATTGTGCTTGAAACATATAACAACGTTGTTAACACGCCATTGTCTTTGGACCGTGACGTCGTGATCTGCGTGAGGGGCTCGTCCGACTTTCAGAGTTCTGAGGGCCTCACACGCGAAACGACAAGCGAGAAAAATACCGACAACTGCTCGGCTGTGAGCTCTACTCCCTCGGAGAGGTGTGCATGTTGTTACACACTCATTATATACACACCTGCACACAGGGCCTCACGTTAACGCGTCTCGACGGTAAAGCGCGTGCATTGCGTCAGCCTGTTCTCGGAGTTGCCTGATGGTCGTCGGTTGGCCTCGGCGGTCCTCTTGGGTTTCGTCTCGAGGGCTCCAGGTCCTTGAGCTATTGGAAGGGCGTTTGTGTATTTTGTCGGCTCTCTCGGGCACGTCCCGCTAGGGATCTTCCGGGCATCGTGGCGGCCTTCGTTGGGCCACGACGAGCCGTCTTGAGGGTCGTCCTGGGCCGTTGTGAAACCACCTCGGGTATGAACAATGAGTATGCCAAGACCTCTTGACACAGATTTGATGCTCTTACGCGAGCCCCTTCTGGCAACCTAGAAGCGTTTGGGATGTATGTCCAAATTCATTCATCTTGATAAGGTGTGTACGAGCCTCCGTCGACTGTCCAGGGATCACTGAGACATGTGTTGGCGAGGCTTTAGTACGTACTGTTGTTTCATTTGCCGGGTCCGTCTCGAGGCCGATCTGGGCCGTCTTGGCGTTGCTTTGCCAGTCTCGAGCCCCAGTTGTAAGGCCAAGGGGGCGGAGACAAATGGTCGACATGTGCTGGATGGTGGTGGTGGTGGTGGTGGTGCAGCAGAACAAGCGATACCGACACCACACGTTTTTTTTGTATCTTGGCAGATGGCGCGCCATGTGTTCGCAAGGGCATCCCCAAAGAAGAGTCCTCGTTGCCTGGAACAGGACGTGACAAAGGCAGGGGCGACGGAACGGGTAACGGCAAGGGCGATGCACTGGCAAAGGGCAAGGCCGACGGAAACAGGAGCACGCGGAGGCAATGGCATCGTGAAAGCGGGGAGTGCGCAGGCGAAAGTAGGCAGAAGAGGAGGAGGAGGAGGAGGAGGAGGAGGAGGAGGAGGAGGAGGAGGAGGAGGAGGAGAGGAGGAGGAGGAGGAGGAGGAGGAGGGAAAGGTGGAGGCGGAGGCGGAGGTGGAGGCGGAGGCGGTGGACGGAGGAGGTAGGAGGGAGGAGTAGGAGGGAGGAGGGAGGAGGAGGGAGGAGGGAGGGAGGGAGGGAGGGAGATGGTGATGATGATGCTGATGATGATGATGATGAGGATGATGAGGATGAGGATGATGCTGATTATGCTGATGCTGATGCTGATGCTGACGCTGATGCTGATGCTGACGCTGATGATGATGCTGATGATGACGATGCCGACGATGAGGACAGTGAGGATGCTGATGATGATGATGATGATGATGATGATGATGATGTTGTTGTTGTTGTTGTTGCTGCTGGTGATGGTGATGAGGACGATGGTGCTGCTGCTGATGCTGCTGCTGATGATGCTGCTTCTGCTGCTGTTGATGCTGATGATGATGATGATGATGTCGCTGCTCCTGATGAGAATGCCGATGATGCTGATGATGGTGATGATAATGCTGATGCTGCTGGTGACGATCATGCTGATGCTGCTGCTGATGCTGATGCTGCGGATTCTGATTCTGATGATCATGCTGCTGATGATGACGCTGATGCTGATGCTGATAATGATAATGACGATGATGCTGCTGCTGATGATGATGCTGTTGCTGATAATGCGGATGTTGCTAATGCTGGTGATGATGGCGATGTTGCTGCTGCTGATGATGAGGATGACGACGACGACGATGATGATGCTGATGATGATGATGATGATGATGATGATGATGATGATGATGCTGATGCTGATGCTGATGCTGATTATGATGATGCTGTTGACGATGCTGATGATGCTGCTGATCATGATGCCGATGCTGCTGACGATGCGGCTGATGAAGATGAGGATGCTGATGATGATTGTGATGATGCTGATGCTGATGATGATGCTGGTGCTGATCATGGTGCAGATCAGGTTGACGATGATAATGATGATGATGAGGAGGATGATGCTGATGATGCTGATGATCATGAGGATGCTGCTGATGATGCTGCTGACGATGCTGCTGTTAAAGCTGATGAGGATCATGATGCTGATGCTGATGATGGTGATGATGCGGATTCTGACAACGACGATGATGATGATGACGATGCTGATGCTGATGAATCTGGTGATCGTGATGATGATGATGATGATGAGGATGATGATGATGATGATGATGATGATGATCATCATGATGATGATGATGATGATGATGATGACGATGCTGATGATGATGATGACGACGCTGATGATGATGCTGATGATACTGGTCATGTTGATGATGCTGATGATGACGATGATGATGATGATGATGATGATGATGATGATGATGATGGCGAGGTACAATGATACTTCGATGGTGATGATACTGATGATGATGGTGATGCTGGTGCTGCTGCCACTGATGATGATGCTGACGATGACGATGCTGATGCTGATGCTGGTGATGATGCTGACGATGATGATGATGAGGGGGCTGAAGATGATGATGACGGTGGTGATGTTGACGTTGATGTTGATGATGATGATGATGATGATGATGATGATGATGATGATGTGATGATGATGATGATGATGATGATGATGAGATGCTGGTCGGCTGGCGAAGATGGTGATGATGCTGATGACGATGATGATGCTGATGATGATGCTGATGCTGATGATTGTGATACTGATGTTGTGCTGATGCTGATGCTGACGATGACAATGCTTATGATGAGGGAGGGAGGGAGGGAGGGGAGGAGGGAGGGGGGGAGGGAGGGGGGGAGGGAGGGAGGGAGGGAGGGAGGGAGGGAGGGAGGAGGAGGAGGAGGAGGAGGAGGAGGAGGAGGAGGAGGAGAGGAGGAGGAGGAAGGGGAGGGTGGAGGAGGAGGAGGCGGAGGAGGAGGAGGAGGAGGAGGAGGAAGAGGAGGAGAAGGAGGAGGCGGAGAAGGAGGAGGCGGAGGAGGAGGAGGAGGAGGAGAAGAACGTGGTGGAGGACGAGGAGGAGGAGGAGGAGGAGGAGGAGGAGGAGGAGGACGAGCTGGAGGAGGAGGAGGAGGAGGAGGAGGACGAGGAGGAGGACAAAGAGATGAAGGATTTGGAGGAAGAAGGGCTTGGAGGTGGAAGTGGAGAGCGGATGAACAGCTGGATCGGGAAAATGTGACCTTTTGCAGACCAGGCTTTCCACCGCACCTCCGTGGGCATTGTCGCGCCTGGCGTCGGCGGCTTCGTGCCCTTGTGGTGGTCCCATTTCAGGCGGCCCATTGTATGTCTTCTGAGGAAGTGGCTTTAGCGTCTTTGTGCTTTGAGCGACCTTTGCACGAAACTGCCTGCGAAATGATTTGCCCTGTGTGCGTGACTTGATGGTCGGTCTCGAGAGCATGCCACGAATGGACTGGGTGCCGCTGCGTGTTTCAGTTTGTCTCATCGTGAGAAGGTCACGTGCGTTGGGGCACTTGCTGCCGAACATGAGCCCTTTGTTATGATTCTAGGCGGGCAGCTTTGTCAAACTATTTCCGCCCCTCGAGATCAAAGAGGGCGTGGGGGATGTATAGATATGTGTAGAGAGGAGGGCCTGAGATCAAGGATGGTGATGGCTTCTAGGCTGTCCACGCCCTCTTCTGCGTCCCCTCACGTTCCTCCTTGCCCCTGGTTTCTTCCCCTCCTCGCTCTCGTCCCCCTCTTCCTCTGAGCGCTCTGGTATTTGGGGGGCTCCATTGGTTGAAGGGTCCAGCCCCCATCACCCAGACCCTGGCAGAAGGCCTCACGGCACCTCGGCCCACCACATGTTGGGACCGTGTGTGCAGCGCGGCTTTCTGCCTCCCGTTCTCGTCGACGCACGGGGCGCGGCCCTTCTGGCGACGGAGTCGTCCTCTCACCCTCCAGCAGCGGTCTTCTGGGTCCCCCCCCCCACCCCGTCGCGCCCCCCTCACCTCCACAGGCACCCCCCCCCTGCTCCTCCGGACGCCCTGTCTTCTCCGCCCTCCGCTCTCCCCCCCCTCCCCCCCTCCTCCCCCCCGCCTCCTCCTCCTCCTCCTCCTCCTCCTCCTCCTCCTCCTCCTCCTCCTCCTCCTCCTCCTCCTCCTCCTCCTCCTCCTCCTCCTCCCCTCTCTCCCCTCCCCCCCTGCGCGTCGCGCGGGGCCCGCGGGCCGACGCGGCGCAGAGCGTGGGGTGGCGGGGCCGAGCCCGCGCGGGGCCCGCCGCGCGCGGAGGCCGGGCCTGCACGCCGGCGGCCACGGCAGCGGCGGTGGCAGGCTCGGCCTCTCCAAGAAATCGCTAAAGCGTATGGCGCGGGCCTATGGCGTCCTCAAATTCGAGACCATGCGCACCCACATGCTGGGCCGGCCGTTAGCCTCCCGCGGCAAAAGCTCGGCTGCGGCAGCAGGTGCTTCCCCCAGGCGCCCGCCTGCAGGCACCTCCAAGGTCTCTTTCCTGGGCTCCCCGCTGGCGCATCCCAAGTGCCTTTTCCTGGGCGCCGGCTCGTGGAGCGGCGGCCCCGCCGCCCCGCGCCTCGAGGCGCGACCTCGCCGAGCCGGCTCGGGGGGGCCACGTGGGCGACGTGGGCCAGGCGCTCCGCGACGGGGCGGCCTCGGCCGAGGGCCGCCGGCGCCCCCCTGCGCCAGCTTCGCGCCGGCATCTGCGGGCCACGACGCGGGGTGGATCAGGAGGGAACAAAAAATCGCAGACACAATTCATCGTCGATTCCCCAGAAAAGATGGGAAACTATGGGAAGTGGGGGGAAGGCAAAAACCCAAAACATATGGAAAAATCGGGGGAATCCTGTTATTAGTGTCTGCTTGTTTGTGTGTCCCTGGGACCCTTGAGTGGAGGGGGCCAAGTGCCACTCGGAGACGACGCCGCTAGCAACCACAGCCAGCACCAGAGGTGAGCATCGGCCGAGCTCTCGCCGGGTGCGGCAGCGAGGGCGGAGGAGGAGCGCGCCTGCGGGCGCCGCCGAGGGACAGGAGCGCGCGGCGGCCGACGGGCACCTGCGAGCTGCGCGGGGGCGGCGGAAGGACAGTCATCCGAGGGAGTGCTCGTGTCGAGGGGCTGCTTGTGTCGGCGGCGCGCGGGCTCCGAACGCCCTCGAGCGTCGCCGCGAGCGCGTGGTCTATCCGTGTCTCACCCGCTCCCACGTTTTTTTTTTTTTTTTTTTTTTTTTTTTTTTTTTTTTTTTTTTTTTTTTTTTTTTTTTTTTTTTTTTTTTTTTTTTTTTTTTGAAATCGTGTCGCTTCCATTTTGAACAAATCGCGTGCCCACGTTGAGGCGCGTGGATCAGCGACGGGCCCGTTTCTGCAGAGAATCTGTGTTCTCCGCCGCCAAGCCAGGAGGCATTGGCTTCGTGTTTCGCGCGTGTTTCCCTCCAATCCGCTTATCTGGCGCCGACGCGCCAGGCCCGCGGATCCGTAATCCATGTTCGAGTGCGCCCGATCGTGGGCGAAATGCCCCGCCCCTTTCCCTGTGAGAAAGTTGCGGCGACGTTCGTCTTCGGTGAGTTCGCCAATCACATGGAGTTCAGCGATGCCGAGCTCAATCACGTTCGGGTAGCACGAGGAACAGGCCATGCAAGACTTCAGTCATGCATTGGTGGCCCAGTTCGGGCAGGCGGTCTTGCTTGGCCTTTGTAGCTGACAGGGGGCTCGTCGCAGGCAAACATAGAAGGCGACAGGGGCCCAGAGATGCCAGGCGCCGCCGATGCAGTGCTGACGTCAAGTGTCTGTCACGCGGCTCTCGTGGCCGCTCTGGTCGCCCCCGTGACATCGAGGTGAATGGAACGTGGATCCGATCGCACTGTAAAGGCCAGGTTCAACCTCGTCAGAGGATTCCGTGGTAGCGGCTAGCAGCGTTGGCCGCGAGGGCTGCGCCGCGCGCGCCGTCTGCTGCCGCGCCGGCGAGATCAGCGCCGACGCGAATTTCCGTGCGCACGGCATCTGTCGCCCTGGAGCGCGAGGCCCAAATTGCCCGGTGATCCCTTTTACTATCGCCTGAGGCGCGCGGCCGCCCGCGACAGTCGAAAACAAAAGCGTGCCCCGACAGAGTGAAGTCCCGCGCTGGACGGGCCGCCGTCGCGCCGCGCCATGGGCGCATTGGGTTCGCGAGCCTGACAGAACTCCCTCGCTGAGGTTCGTGGGGTCCTGGGTGCGCTGCGGAGGAGGCGTCTTCCGTTTGGTCCCCGGATGGCGAGGAGGGCCTAGTGGTGGACCAGAGGAGGAGGAGGAGGAGGGGCCCCATAACAAGACGGATGATCCAGAGCGACTGGCGCTAGGGGGCCGTCTCTTGGGTGGCCGTGGGGTGAGCGCAGCTTCCGGGGGCATCCTCTGCCGGCGTCAGTTCGAGGAGCCCCGGCCCAGCGATGCTGGCGCGGCTTCCGCGATCGCCGCGCAGGGCGCCGCGGGGCCAGAGGGTCGCTGCGACCCCAGTGCGGAAGAGGTGGCCGTGACTGGCCTTTGCCGCCCGAGGCGCGAGCGGGCGGGGCCGTGCCGGAAGGGTCGGGGCCCGCCCCTCGCGGCCTCGTAATCGGACCAGGAAGTCTGCCGCCGTGACAGCGGGCTGTGGTCGCCGCTCGCGGCGCAAGGGCGGCGGAGTGACATCGGTCGTCGGTCCTAAGCATGCCCTTGCCCAGGGCCGGCCTGGCTGAAACGGGCCGTCCGCTGGATTGGGCGTTTGCCACTGCGCCCGATCAGCCTGCCGCGTGCGCGCTGCTTCGGCATCTGCGCGTCTGGGGCGACGGCGCGCTGAACGGCTGGTTGTTTGATTGCAGCGGCGTGCCCGTTTGCGTCAGGGGCGTCTCGGGGCATGGGGGGTGTCCGCGGGGCTTAGAACAGCATTGGAGTGGTGGTGCCTGTCCCATTTGGGGACAGGCACCACCGCTCCGCTGCCTTTGGGCCTGCCCGCAGGAGCGTCGTTGCAATCTCGCGCCCCCCCAGGGGCCGCTGCGGCCGCGTTCGGCAGCGCTCTCGGGGGCCGCGCGTGCGCCCGAGAGCGATTTCGGCCAAACGCCACCTCGACTATAGGTGCGGGTGCGTGTCCGGGGTGCCATCGACGCGCGTCGGCGACTGCTCCCCGACGCGCGCCCGGACCTAGCCGGGGCAGCGCCGGGCGGGTTTTCCAGGGGGCAGCCCCTGGCGACCGCGGGGCGAGCGCGGGGTTGCAGCGGCGCCCGCCAAGGACACCCAGGGCGCATTTTGCGCGTCGAGTCGCAAGCGCTTGATTGTGCGCCTTCGTGGGCGCACCTCCGAACGAGCTACTCTAACCTGAGAGCGACCAATGCGTGGTCGGCCACTCTGCCGATTGGAACGCGCGCGCCTTCGGTGCCAGCGGATGCCCCGAGAAGACAGCATCCTGTAATGTTCCATGGGCCGTCGCATCTGCACTTGTGCAACCGCCGTCGGCTGTGGCGCGTCGCCCCCTCCGCCCCGTGCCACCCCGCCTGGGCAAGGGCGCGGGTATCTTTCGCGCTCGACAATCGTCGCCGGCAGGGCCGCGCGCTGCGACGCCCCAGTGACGTGGCTGGCGGGGGCGGCGGGCGTTTCGCCATCGTCGGCGGTGATGGGTTGGTCGCGGAGGGGGCGGGGAAGCCGGCGCAGGATCCTTCGAGGTATCGGCGGCGCGCCCGGTCGAGCGATCCAGCAGTGAAGGGGGGCCGGCGGGCGAGGCGGTCGTCGCGCGGCCGCGGCCCGCGTGGGCCCCGCCGTGCAGGGCGGCCCCGCCGTGCAGGGCGGTCGTCGCGCGCCGCGGCCCCTGTCGACTGCGGGCCCGCGGCGAGGCGGCCAACTGTTGTCGATGGGTCGACGAGAGCAGGCCCGCGGGCGCCTCGTTGGCGGGCGCGGTCGCGGCGGCGGCCGCGGGGGCAGGCGGCTGCGGCTGGAAGGTCTCCCGCGCGCGTCCAGGGTCTTCTCGGCGCGGACGCGTCGACTGCGAGGGCGAGATCTTGGGGGCCCCTCTCCCTGCAGCTACTGCAGAGAGGCATCGGCGACGTCGGCGGCTCGCTCTGCCCGCCTCCTGCGAGCCCGCAGAAGCCGAGCTTTTGCAGCAGGGCGAACGCGAGGTCGCCTGGCGCATGGGTGTCCTCGTGGCGCTCGCCATGACGGCGTTGGGGAGGTCTCGCGCGATTGGCGGGCGGCCCCTTGCCAGGGCGGCGTCAGGGAGGTCTCGCGCGACTGGCGCGACCCCCAGTGCTGTGCCCGAAGGGGGGGGGCCATCCAGCTCGCTGGAAGCCGAGCAGGGGGCGGGGCAGGCAGGGCGCAGGCAGCCCCTCGAGGGAAGAAGCAAGATGGCCATGACCAAGATTGACGAACGAACCACACGGACCCATACCCATAGCAGGGTCGGAGGGGGGAGGACCGGCTAGGCTTCTCGGCCTCAAGCCGGCTCGCGGCTCGCCGCTGCCTGCTCGGGCGCCGACGCGCTGGCGCGAGGGCGGGGCGGTCGCCCGCGCTGCGATCTCGAGGGGCGGGTCGAGGCCCGGCCCCATCGGGGGCCTCGCGCGCCTCTGTCGCGGCCTGCGCCGGGACTTCGAGCCAGAGAAGGGCCTCGAGCATCGCCTCCCTCGGTTGCTGATCGGTCCGCACTTCGGCGGCATCCAGGATGTAATTGCGCCCGGTATCTCAGGGGCCGCCGATCGCTCCAGGCGCGCCCCTTAGGTCGAGGGCCGATCCGCGCGCTGCCTCGACCGCGCCGCCGAAGCGGCAATTGACTGCGCTCGGAGCCGCAGGGCGGTGGGCTCGGTCACCTCGGGCGCGTCGACCGTCGCCGCGAGCCTGGGCGCCCGAAGAGGAAAGGGGCGCCGCTGGGGGCCCGGTCAGAGCGGGGGGGGCGGCGCGCCGCGGCGCTTCCTTCGCGCCCGCAGGTTCGTGCACGGAGCCGGGGGGGGCGAAGCGCAGCCAGGGCGGCTGCTCTGGCGCCCCGCCCGTGGGCGGCCGCTCGGGCAAGGTCCTCGTGCAGCGGCCCCGCCGGCGGTCGGGGCCCGGGGATGGGCGGTCGCCGCCCAGTCTCTGGTGTCGGGGGTTCGCTGAGGGGGGCGCCCCAGGGTGGGGTTGGGGGGCGCGCCCAGCTTGATGCTGCCATTTCCTTTTTTCACGGCCCGTTTTGAACGATTTGCTTGCCACTTCGCCTCTGCCCCTATCCCGTTTTTGCGCCCCCCCCCGATGTCGCAGCGAAGGCGTGGGAGATGCGAGCCGATAGTCCTCTGACCCCGCGCGGGCGGCGAAAGCCGTCGAGCGCAGATTGGCCGCCGCCTAGTGGAGTCCCGGGCGCGCGTCGCCTCTGACGGCGGCGTCGACGTCGGCCCGGCCAGGCGTGCCCGGTCGAGGCCTTGCCCGAGATCGGGTTGCCGACGGCCGAGGGCAGATGGGGGGGCGTCGTTGGTGTCGCCTCGGCCGGGGCCGATGCCTGCCGCCTGCGATGTCGGCCGGGCTTCGTCGGGCCCCCGCGGCTGCGTGGGCGACGATGGCGACTTGTTCGGGGCCCCGATCGGAGCGGCTGGTGCGACGCCGCGCAGCGGGGCTCCGGCGCTCGCGGGGCTGCTGGCGGGGGGAAGGGGGGGGGGGCGCTTTCCGACGAGCCGGGGGGTCATTGCAGACGTCGCGCAGGAAGGGCTTCCGCCGCGTCGCGAATGCCCGCGCGGCCGCCATGGCGGGGGCCGCGTGGGCCAGACATGGGGCCGCCTTCGCCGCGCCTGGGCCCGGGGGGGCGCGATGCCCCAGATGCGAGGTGGAGGAAGAGAACGATCCCGGTGGGTCTTGGAAATTCAGTTGCGCCCGCCGAGTCGCTGCGACTTTTGGGGGCCTCGTCGAGCAGGCTGTCAGCGACGCAGAACGCTTGCCGTGCCCGTGGCTGCGGGGTATCCTTTCTCTTTTCTTTGCAGTGGTCAGGTGCGAGCGTGGGCTGGTCACTGCGCGCGCTCGCGCGCGCTCTGCTGGCCAGCTCGCGTGGCAAGACTCGGCGGGCCGCCGGACTTTCAATCGTGGCGAGACCAAGGCCTTGCAAGCAGTGCCCGAAGTTCTGGCTCGCGTCGGCGCTGGCCTCGCGTGCGTCGCGGCTTCCGCGCGCGCCCTGCCTGGCCGCGCCGATTTTCGGGGTGGGTCGCCCGCCGAGACGTCCGTGGGCCCGTGAAGGTCGTGCTGTGTTTTGCCAGTCATGCGTGGGCGCCAGACGACGAGTGTCGATGCTGCGCTGAGATGGGCCCTCCGAAACAGTACCTGGCCAGCGACGTTGTAGACGCGCTGCGGGTGTTGTGGGCAGCAGGGGGGCAGGTCGATGCGGGTGCGGTCTCCTTTGCCGGCCTGGCCAGGGCCGTCGGGCGGGCGGCCGGGAGGCGCTTGGCCTCCGCCGCCAATCTGCCGGCTTCGGAGGCCGGGCCGCGCGGCGTCAGGCTGGCCCGTGTGGGGGCCGCGCTATGCAGAGAGTGGCTGAGTATATCCGAGTATCGGCCCATCGGCAGGTCGTTCCGCCGCGAGGCGCGAGGATGCCGTGCGAGCGGGTGGGGGCTGGAGGAGCTCCGTGTCCGTGCCCTGCCGCGTGGGCGGCCTCGCTCGCGTGCAGGGCGTCTCCGTGCACGTCGCGCGCCTGCCGAATTATTTGAAAGGGCGCAATTTCCGCGCCCGAGGCGATGCGGGCAAGGACTACCTGCAGGCCTCGCGGATGGGATCTCGGGCGGGCATGGGCGCCGCAGCAACTGAGCGCTCAGGGAGCTGCGCGCGGGGGTGCTACGCTGCCCGAGTAGGGGGTCGCGGCAGGGCTGCCTACGATCCGATTCGATGCGATTCGATTCGCCAGCTTGGGCCGCGACTCGGATTCGATGCGATTCGGTCGATTCGCGGGCGCCGGCGAGCCAGGCGCAGCGATCCGATCTCGATCCGCTTCGTTGGCGATCTGCTCCGTTTCCGAACCGAGTCTACTTCGACACTCGGTTCGTCCTGGGCCTGCCGCGTGAACTTTTGCGGCTTTGCCGACCTCGCGCGCGTTTCCGCCGTGTCTGCGGCGCCGCATTTGAACTGGGCCTCCGCCTCGGGGTCTCCCCCTGGCGGAGGCGCGTCGGTCAGCGCGGGGGCCTCGAGGGTGCCCCCAGTTTCTCGCGCCATTTTGGAGCCCCTGGGGCCCCCTGGGTCTCGTGATGGGGTACTCTGGAGGCCGTGGGTACCTCCGTGGAAATCTTGGGGGCACCCCGGGCCAGGGGCACTTCTAACCGCGCCCGCCCCCTTTGCCCCCGTCCGTGTCCCCGTCGTCTTCTCCTCCCCGCCCCTTCCGCCCCTTCGGTTTCATTCGAAGGGAGCAGGAACAACGCTCGCAGAAACTCCCCAGGAGTCCGCGCGGACTTCGTTCGTGGATCAGCGTTGGGCCCCCTTGGCGGCGCCTGCAGCGCCGACCCAAGAACCCCGCGCGGACCTCTCAGCTTGACTGTTTTCTGCTTCTCTAC
>CAUYUJ010012394.1:0-16884 GCA_963575745.1 Prorocentrum cordatum | reverse complement strand
AGTGGTAGTAGTAGTAGTAGTAGTAGTAGTAGTAGTAGTAGTAGTAGTAGTAATAGTAGTAGTAGTAGTAGTAGTAGTAGTAGTAGTACTAGTAGTAGTAATAGTAGTAGTAGTAGTAGCGCCAGAACCGCCGACGCCACGCCGTGAGTGAAGCAGCAGAAGAAGCAGGCAGCAAGTCGCCGAGACAGCAGCAAAAGTAAGCAGGCACGGAGAATGCCCGCATGACGCAATACACTGCTGCACCTCCTTGCGTGGCTCTGCGAGTCACGGAATTGGGACTGAACGGCAACGAGGATGAAAGGCATTACGACGCGGTGCTGAACAAATACATGCACACACACACGCACACACACACACACATGCAGCATTCCACGCGGGTGATATGAATATATATATATATACACACACACATAAATTTGCAGAACAAAAAAATGTAGGACATGCGATTATACGTCGGGTTTCATGTCTCCCAGCCAGTGCTATGTGTGAAACCTTCATGAAGCCTAAGGGCTCAAGCTGCCCAACTAAGGGCTCAAAATGGCCCACAGACGGACAGCATGCATGGAACATACTGCGCACACACACACATATATATATACATATATATATATATATATATGTATATATAAACATATATATATATATATAGTACGTGTACCTCTACATATACATATATATATATATATAGAGATATGTATATGTATATATCGTAGACTGCCAACTGCCGCCTAGTCTCACGCGGGGCGCCAAGACAACCCCACCACGCCAGCGCGCCAAGAGACCCAAGGCCCACGCGGCGACGAGGGGGGGCGGAGCGGGCGTTGGCCCTGAGAAAAGCTAAAGACATCGCAGGAACGAGCATGAGAAAGTCATGACAAAGGCAATGCATCTCCCAAGGCACAAGCATGATCCTGGGGGGTCCAAACCCCGAGTTACTGAAGAAGGGAGGCTGGACGTTTCATGACCAGCGACCTTGTGCCCTGCATCGGCTCGGCGAGATACAAGTGAAAAGAACAGAAACAAGAGGACGGAGGTGAGGAGGAGGTGGAGCCAAAAACTTGCGATGGGGCCGGCTACGATCGTGACAACGATAACATGGCACACCATCAATCGCAGACTGCCAACTGCCGCCTAGTCTCACGCGGAGCGCCAAGACAACCCCACCACGCCAGCGCGCCAAGAGACCCAAGGCCCACGCGGCGACGAGGGGGGGGCGGAGCGGGCGTTGGCCCTGAGAAAAGCTAAAGACATCGCAACAACGAGCATGAGAAAGTCATGACAAAGGCAATTCATATCCCAAGGCACAAGCATGATCCTGGGGGGCCCAAACCCCGAGTTACTGAAGAAGGGAGGCTGGACGTTTCATGACCAGCGACCTTGTGCCCACACTTCCAGACACCTTCTTGGATCGGTTTACCGGAGGGCGGGTTCGGGCGGGACCTTTGCAAAATTCCAGGATCTCAATGCCGAGCCGAGGTGTCAACTGCTTTGCACGAGCCAGCTGCGCTGCCGAGAGCAACTGTCTGTTGCGCAGCATTCCTGCAGGTTTCGAGCATCGCTTGACTGAGTTGGCTGAGAGCCAACGACCACGCTGTTGGATAGTGCTCTCCGAAACTTTGAAATACCAACTATCGCGCGAAGGACCAGCATGTCGCCACGAGCGCGGGGACAGAGGGAGCGAGGGTGAGAAATGCTGCGCACGAAATCTCCTGCAAATGTCCTCCCACCTACCGAGCGAAACCTGAAAGAGAGGCCCTGTGGGCCGCAAACGGCAGAGGGCGCTCAGCAGATCGCTCACCCAGCCCCTGTTATGGGCCCCCACGACCGTCGAGGCGTCGAACACCCGGTTCTTGGCTGGGAGCGCCCCCGTCGCGGGGGCCACCGTGACGACGGTGTCAGGGCAGCCAGGCCTGGGCAGCGTGACATCGGCTGCCGTCGGCGCCAGCACCTCGCTCGGCCTGAGGTAACAGTCGAAAACGACCCAGGGCGCCGCCGCCGCCTCAGGCCCCTCAGAGCCCCAGCGACCCCTATCGTAGAACCAGTCGGCGGAGGCGAGCGTGAGGAACTCGTCGCTGAGCGAGTCTCGAGGACGTTCTGGGGCCGCGCGCAGAAACCCTGCCAGGGCGGCCTTCGCCAAGGGGAAGGTCGCGTTGGCGCGTGGCGGCAGGCCCAGGACGTAGGCTGACCCGTAGATGGCGCAGCGGCCGCCCGACGGGTTATCGCCATTCAGGAACAGGCTGCCCAAGTACTTGTCGAGCACCACGTCCCAGTCGCTGGGAGCCGCTGGAGCAAACCCCTGGCGCGCCGCCCACTCGGCCAGCTCGGCGCGAGCTGCAGTGTAGGCGCGCGCTGTCTGCGGCCGCACCGACGCTCGCCGCCACCGGCGCCATACGCCTCAGCGCGGCCGGCGGCCCGGCGCTGCCGCTCGCGCCGCCGCGCGGCGAGCCCGACGATGGGCAGCGGCGTCGGCGGCCTCGGCCCGCCAAGGCTTCCCGTCCCAGAAGCCGATCGCCCCCCCCCCCCACCCGAGTGGGCAGCGCCTGGGGATCGGCGGGAGCACCACTGGTCTGACGGCGCGGCAGTCCTGCCCGACCGCGGCTGCCAGGCGTCGCCCCCGGCCAACGTCGACGCGCGGCTCGCACGGCCGGCGGAGGGCGCTCCGCGGAGCGGCATCCCGCAGCAGCCCCGCCACAGCGCGCACCAGCTCAGGAGGTTAAGCCGCCGCGAAGGCGGTCCTCCATGCGGCAGGCTGCCCTGCGAGCTGCACCTCGCCCTGCAGGCGCACGTGCGGCGCCGAGGGGCATGGGCAGCTGCGGCCCAGGAGGTGGCTGTCGGGCACGGTGGAGTAGATGACGGCAGGCTTCTTCCAGGGTGCTCCGAAGGCGCGCATGTCAAAGAGGCATCGTCGCGCCGACAGTCGTCGGAGCAGCCTCGCCACTCGAGGGGCCTCAAAGATCCCTGAGCGGGCAGGGTTCTCGAGAAGCACGCGAACGTCATTCTTAAGGCAGAGCTGCAGCACACGAACAATGAAGAGCACACATCGCCATGAGCTCGGAGTGGTCGCCCCAGTCGATCTTGCCGGAGCCCAGGCCGTGCAAGGCGTGCCCCGCAGCACGCACCAGACCAGGCCCTTCGACAGCCAGCTGAGGACCTCGCTTGCCACGCGACGGCCCAGCACATCATGATGCGGGCCGCGGGCCACGTCAACGGGCGTGGCCACCCGAAGCCCGGCCTCGGACGCGGCGGCCGTGGCTCGGCTGCAGCCCGCGAAGATCCAGGAAGGCGGGGCGCCCGCTGGTAAGACCATCGGCCAGCCGCGGCGCAGTGCATCCAGCAGCCGCGGCAGCAGCTGCCCGCCGTCGCTGGCGCCGAGTCGTATGCGGCGGCGTCGGCGGCTCAGACTCAGCAGCGGAGGCCCGAGGCGGCTCACCGCAGCTCGAGGGCTCTCCAGGGTCGCCCTGCTCGGCCTCCTCGGACGGGGCAACGGGCGTCGGCGACCAAGCCGGGCCCACGGCGGCAGCCAGAGGCAGCGCGCGCAGCCCGCGACCAGCGAGCCGTTGTCCAGGTCGAAGCCAACCATGATGGGTAAGCCTGGAGTCGCCGTCGGAAGGGTGCCGGGCGGTCTCCACGCATCGCCGATGCCAAATAATGCCAGCGGCGAGCTGACAAGCAGCAGCGCGGCGCGTAAGCCCAAGCAGCTCTCGATCTCGGGCGCGCCCACGATCGAACGCCAGCGTCTCCGCGAGGTTGCCGCCGAAGGAGACCAGGTGCTTGCCGTGCGCGTCGCAGCACTCCGACTCCCGGGCGAGCCCAGCAGCGCCGCGCGAGCCTCCTTGCAGTGGATGGCGGCTGCCCGCTTCCAGCGTCCAACGACACGCCGGTGTCAGCGCCTGGGATCAGCAAAGGCATCAGGCACCCGCGGCACCAAGCCGACGCGCTCCACCTGCGGCCGCTCCGCGGGGTGCTGCCGCGGGTCGCCCTGCCCGAGGATGACGCGCTCGTCGGTTGAAGGCTCGAGCTCGCCATCAACCCAGGCAGAGAAGTCGCCAGCCAGCCCAGCGCTGCTCGCCAGGCCGCCCCGCAGCTCCTCGCCCGAGGCGATGACGGTCGGGTCTTCGTCGATGAACCGCCATCGCCCCCTCCAGACAGCGACATCCCACAGCTGGTGCTTGTCCGCGGCGGAGACGTGCAGCGCGTAGCCCTCCGTCGAGGCGTCGCTGCAGTAGGCGCGATCCAGCATCGGAGCAGCCAAGTCGAGGTGCACGAAATGGACGAGGTCCCTTGCAAGTCGCAGCTCGTCAACCACATCAGCGGGCAAGGGTCGAATCTCGGTGCCGCCAGCGCCCACGAAGCGGTAGGCCGCGCCCAAAACGCTGAGTGCACAACGCCGCAGGCTGAAATGATGCACCAGGTGCCCCAGTAGACCTCGAACGCGGCTGGGTGAGAGCGCCCCCCGGTGGATGGCCTCACCCAGGGCGTGCCAGAGTCGCCAGCTGCGCCGATGGCTATGCCTGACCCAGCGCCGCTGGCCGTCGTCGAAGACCAGGCCCACCGCCTCAAAGGACTGCGTGGCGTCGACCCGCTCGTGGACCTGCAGGCCCATGCTGACCAGCTCGTCCACCACCGCGGCGCGCAACTGCTCGACTGAGTCCTTGTCGCACCCGAGGACGTTAGCGCTGTCCACGCACGGCGCGTAGACCGCCACCCCTGGCCGAAGAGGCGGAGGAGGCCGGCGGCCCCCAACGATGACGTGACCCAGTCCCAAGCGCAGCTGGGCTCGGCGGCAAGCCTCGGACACGGCGCTGCGGCAGAAGTAGAGCGCCCAGCTCCAGCCCATCGGCAAGCCGCCGAAGCAGACCTCGAGCTCGTCCGTCGCGTCGACGGGGGTGTAGCCGTTGACCTCTGGATCGTAGACCTCGGCAACGCCAACCTCCCCAGCGCGGCGAGACACACCTGCCCGAAGAAGTGCGAGACCGCGGGCGCCAGGAATTGGTAGAAGCCGCCCTGCAAGTCGATCGACGCCCCCCAGAGCTCGGGCTCGTGCGTCGGGCTCGCCTCGACGAAGTGAGGGTCGAGGACCAGGCTGGACATGGCCGCGGTCGCGGCGAGGCGGGCGTAGAGTGCCTCGCGATGGAGCTGGTTAGTTGGCCGACAGTCCAGCACCATCCGCAGCACCCCCGTCTTCTTCGCCACGAAAAAGATACCCACACGTGACACCACTCGGCGGCGATACGTGATGAGGCCGACGGAGTCGAGCTTCGAGATGAGATCGCCCAGGAGGGCAGGCGACCTCCGCAGTCGCTCATCCCAGTGGGGTCGCACGGGAGGCGGCCCCTCGGCCTCAGCCGGCAGCGCGATCCGCCGAGGGTCGTCCAGGTACCCCCGCGCGGTCTCGCCCGCGAGCTCCGCGGCGCCCTGAGGCCGGATGTTACCCTTCGTGACGGCGAGGAGCTCAGGCTGATAGGGAGCAACGGCCAGGGCGGTGCCACTCTCATACAGATCTTCTGTCCTAAGTATCTCAGAAAGGGCCCCATCTGGACGCAAATCATATTGTCGAGGCTGCGGCGCGGCGGCTTCTGCGGCGGTCGCGAGCCTCCTCCACGCCTGCCGCTGCGGACCCGAGAGCGGCCGACGCGAAGTCGCGTGGGAGAGCGGCCCTGGCGAGGGCGCGCCCTTGGCCCGAGCTCCAGCCAAGGCGTTGAGCGCCGACGCCGCAGAAACCTGCAGTCGACGAAGCCCAGGGTCAGGAAGCAGAAGACCATCGGCGCCAAGCGACGCCGCACTAGATGAATTGGCATGTTCTGGTAGATCCAGAAGGAAAAGAGAACGTGGGCGAGGCGCCGCCACCCCAGACTAGCGAGACTGCGTCAAGCGTGATCGTGGGACAAGCCACGCGTCACGACTTCGACCCGTCCTTCTTGCGCCTGTCCGTCTCCTCTGCGAACAGTCGCTGTTGTTTGAGTGCGAAGGCCTCCGTCTTCTGCTCATCCGCGATGAACTTGGCGAAGTCGCCGGTGGCCGCCGCCAATCCCGAATCCAAAACTGAAGCAATCATAATCTCGAGGTCTCGGAAGTCGGGACTCTTCGGTGAGCGCCGAGTGGCGCGCTCGATGTACATCACCCTCCGCGCGAGCATCTCCATGCCAGCCAGGCGATAGACCTCCAACTGGTCGAAGCACAGCGTGCGATGGAAGATGCTGAGGAGGGAGGCGTGGCGATGGGCGACGGCCGAGTCCGGGCCGATTCCCGAAGTTCTGACCCAGCAGTCGTGGCAAGTGCCGACCGCCTCCCCAGTCGAGCGCATCATCGCCACGAGCTCGACCGCCGCGCTCGGGCCCCTGAAGGGCCAGTCGCCGTCGGAGCTGCCACTCCCTGCACCTCCAGCTGCGGACGGCACGCGCTTCTGCAACGCAGCCATCGCGTCGCGGAACTCGATGTACCTGTGGTCCTGCCCGTCCCTGACGATCGGCATCGCGCGCGGATCCCTGCCGCGCCAGATCTCTTCTCCTCCTTCCACTCGTCGAGGCCGGCAGGCGCGACCCGCTCCAAAGCCGTCCAGCGGTCGTCGATGAGCCCCAATGCCGTCGACCCGCGCTGCACGAAGCGCGCTGGGTTCCCCGTGACGGCGGCGTCGACCTGCTCGCCGAACTGATCCGCGCCCGTGTCCAAGACCACCCAGACTGCGACGCCTCGACCAGGAGGAGCTGCCACACCACCGATGAGCACCGCCAAGGCCTCGCCCTGCTGCTGGAGGGCCTGAAGCTGCTCCTCGGGGAGGTCGCCGAACATGTAGATGTCGCCACGGACTCGTGCAGGGACCTCGCACCCTCGAGCAAGCGGCACCACCCGGTGGTTGGCCAGATCGAGGACCTCCACGTTGTAGTCGGGGGTCGAGACGACCCACTTCGTGCCATCGCCCACACGATTGAGAAGCAGGCGGTGGTGCCACGTGAAGTGGGCGTCGTCCGGGAAGTCGATCGCCACCTGCGGATTCCCAACATCCAAGGCGAGGTTGCGCGCGCGAGCCGCCATCACTTGCGGCTAGCGCGAGGCCGCCAGACCTCGCTCTCGTCGGGGGTCTGAAGTCCCGACCAGCTGGTTGGACTAGGGGGCCCGCCAGCGCCCAGAGCAAGCAGCCCGCGAGCAGGAGGGCCAGCCGCCAAGGCAGGCGGCGGCTCGAGCGCGACTCGACCGCCGGGCGGGATGCCAAGGCTCGCCCCGCCCTCCGCCGCGGCCGCGAAACGGCCGTTGCCCCACCAGGAGCCCGCGCGGGCCGCCCAGAAGAGCAGCGCCGCGCCCACAAGGGGTGGAAGCCCGAGCAGCCAGAGCCCCAGGCCGGCGCCCTGCGCCGCGGAGCAGGCCTTGCACGCCGGCACGATGACCTCCGGGCACGGAGGTGTCTCCGGGCAGCTGGCCGGAGGGCAGACCGCGGCCGGGCAGATCGGCTGCGGGCAAAGGTCCAGTTCGTGCGCGACCACGCACTGCGCCGGCTCCAGCGGCGCAGGGCGGCCCGAGAAGCCACCAAGGAGAGAGCCGACGAACCCAGCGATCGCGGCGAAAGCTGGGTGGGCGGCGGGCATCACACCTGGCTCAAAGACTTGAGCCAAAAACTTGCGATGGGGCCGGCTACGATCGTGACAACGATAACATGGCACACCATATATATATATATATATATATACATGTGTAGCAGCAGCAATAGTGGATGCTCTGCTGCGCTATGCTATGCTATGCTATGCTATGCTATGATATGCTATGCTATGCTATGCTATGCTATGCTGTGCTATGCTGTGCAATGATATGCTGGGCTAGGCTAGGCTAGGCTAGGCTATGCTATACTGCGCTGTGCTATGCTGCGCTATGCTATGCTATACTATGCTATGCTATGCCATGCTATGCTATACTATGCTGTTGTTTTGCCTTCGCTTGTGCCTTAACGTTTGCCTTTGTTTTGTTTTTGCTTGGCACCGAGGGAGCGCAACTGGGGGAACCGCGCGTTTGCTTTTACCTTTGCTGTTGCTTTTGCTTGGCTCCCAGGGGACTGGGGGAACCGCCCGGGGCGAGTTCCACTGCCCGGCCCCTTTTAGAAAAGGGAATAAGAACCCTCTAGGCAGAGCCTAGGTAGGGGAAAATTAGATTGGCAATGGTATTGATAACTGTGTAGCACACATCACGGTAGGACACGATCATGGTAAAACTTTACCCGTGTCCTACGGGACAGCCTCCTCCTCCCCCTTTTCCTCCTCCTGCTCCTCCTCTTCCTCCTCCGCCTCCTGCTCCTCCCTCTCCTTTTCCTCCTCCTCCTCCTCCTCCTCCTCCTCTTCCTCCTCCTCCTCCCCCTCCTCGTTGATCCTGACTCGTGACTCGTGACTGCTGACTGTCTTGTCGACGACTGAAGCCCTCCTACTCCTCCCCCTCCTCCTCCTCCTCCCTCCTCCCTCCTCCCTCCTCCCTCCTCATCCTCCTCCCCCTCATCCTCCTCCTCTCCTCCTCCTCCTCCTCCTCCTCCTCCCCTCCTCCTCTGCACTCCTCCTGATCTCCTCCTCCTCCTCCTCCTCCTCCTCCTCCTCCTCCTCCTCCTCCTCCTCTTCCTCCTCCTCCTCCTCCTCATCCTTCTCCTCCGCCAAGGCTGGAACGGCTTGTAGCACTCGGAGTAGCCGGACCGCATGATGGTGCGGGATGTGCGCTCCTGCCCGCTCGGACGGAGGGGCCACAGCGAGAGGCGGGGAGGAGGGGGGAGGCTCGGGGACGGGAGGAGCAGGAGGAGGAGGAGGAGGACAGGGAGGGGGAGGAGGAGGACGACGAGGAGGAGGAGGAGGAGGAGGAGGAGGAGGGGAAGGAAGAGGAGGAGGACGAGGAGGAGGAGGAGGAGGACGAGGAGGAGGAGGAGGAGGAGGAGGAGGAGGAGGGAGGAGAGGGGGGAAGAGGAGGAGGACGAGGAGGAGGAGGAGGAGGAGGAAGAGGAGGAGGAGGAGGGAGGAGGAGGCTCGGGGACAGGCGCGCACTCTCTCGGACGCTGCAGTCGGAACACTGCAACGGGAGCGTGGGTCAAGAACGTGAGCCTCTTCGCCAGAGGACAACGGCTCCATAAAAGACACTCAAGAAGGAGTCACACACCGGGGCGGAAAGCCCACATGCGAAGAACAAGGGCACCCCACCAAAGGCTGCGGTTGTTCATGACCCTCGTGCCAGCTGTCTCGCTGCCCCTCTCGAGCGCCGGCGTCAACGATGCCCCCTTTGGGGGGCACTCAAGCCGCGTTGGACGATCGGCGGCGAGCGAGAGGGGAAGTGAGAAGGGGCGGGCCCGGATCTTCCATTCTTTCATCGAAAATATGAGAACCCCTGACCCTAATAACACAGGGAGGACGTGGCCTCACTGAGGTCCCCGTCTTTGCATGAGGGATAGTACATCTGGGCGGCTTGGTTCGATACATCTTCAGAAAAAGAGCCCCTGTCCCTCATGTTTCTGGCCCTCCTAACTCGGGTCCCCTCCCGAAGCGACGGCGGCGGCGGCGCCGCCCGTGCGCCGCCGAGGTGAAGACCGCGTGCGTCGCGTTCGGCGGGGGCCGCACGGGCGACTACCCCAGGGCTCGGGGATCGGACGAATGGGGGTGGACTGGGAAGGGCTCACTTCGACTCCTCAGGCTCGGCTCGGTTCGACACCACGGCTTCCGATCCCAGTTCGACTCGACTTCGTATTCCGTTGTCGCTTTCTCCATGGAGGTCTTGCTACTCTGCCGAGAGCAGCCCATGCCGCAGAGCTCGAGGGCGTGCGCGCCGGGCCACGCCTCGCCTGTGCGAGAAGAGGAAGAGGAGGAGGAGGAGCAGGAGAAGGAGCAGGAGCAGGAGGAGCAGGAGGAGCAGGAGGAGGAGGAAGACAGGGAGGGGGAGGAGGAGGAGGAGGAGGAGGAGGAGGAGGAGGAGGAGGAGGAAGGAGAGGAGCAGGAGCAGGGAGAGCAGGAGGAGCAGGAGGAGGAGGAAGGACAGGAGGAGGGGTGGAGGAGGGAGGGAGGGAGGGGAGGGAGGGAGGGAGGGAGGGAGGGAGGGAGGAGGAGCAGGGGGAGGTGGAGGGGGAGGAGGAGGAGGATCCGTAGCCATTTTGGCTCAAGCCATTTTGGCTCAAGTCCGTAGCGTTTCGCTCAGGGACCGAGGCCCTTTTGGCGTGGGGGAGGCGCGCCCCCGCCAGTGATCCTGCGGCCAGTTTCTGGCTTCAGATGTTGTGAGCTCCTGCTGGAGCAAGTTCTTACCATTACTTCCTTCGTGTGTAGACCACCCGTCACACTCCGATGGGCTCTTCTCGTCGCGGCCAGCCTAGTATGCGTGACGAAAAGGGCGACGCTCGGCAGTGGACTTGGGTGGGCCCTTTCAAGAAGCAGGACGAGGACAGCAGTGGATCCTCGAAATCTCCGTGTCCCCACTGTGGCTGCAAGAAGAATCTTCCCCACTTCTGGTTCTGCAAGCACTGCCTCCAGCCCCTCGCCTACGTGCAGCCTGCCGCCCAGGCGCCAGCCCAGGGCGTGTGGGCGGAGCTTCCGCCACTGGGCTCTCTGCCAGCTCATGGCGAATCGGCCAAGGGACCGAAAGGAGGTGGCAAGGGCAAGGGCAAGAAGGGGGAGACCAAGGGGGGCAAGGGCTACCAGCTCACCTTCCCAGGCCCGAAGCAGGTGGGACCCCAGGGCTATTTCGGCCCACCACCGCCCCTGCAACAGGTGCTACCTGCGGGGCTCCAGCTCCAGGCCTCAGGCTGGGTCCCGCCTGGCGCCATGGCTGGCACCAGTGCTGACAAGGACTCGAAGTACAAGGTTGAGGACATACCCAAATTGCAGGGCCTGCTCCGCACCTTCGAGAGCTTGGGGGACGGCCAGAATGTCAAGTACTACCAGGGCCTCATCGACAGGCTGCAGCGGGCATCTGAGCCCAAGCAGCCGTCTGTGGGAGCGGCCCAGCACGCTATGCGGGAGGCCAAGCAGCAGCTGGACAAGCGCGTCAAGACCGCCGAATCTCTGCGCGACCAGTACGTGCAGGCCCAGAAGCAGGCGGTGCTGGCCCTACAGGACTACGAGCTGTGCCAGGCCAAGTACCATGAAGCGGTCACCTTGCTCGCTGCAGGCGTCCCGCAAGCTCGGCCAGAGCCTCAGGGGCCTGTTCGCCATGGGCTGCATCTGTCCAAGCTGTTGGACGGCGAGGGCTTCGAGGTCTTCGAAGATGACGGATTGTTCGGTCTGGAAGCTGAAGGGGATCGAGATATCGCCATCGGAGCGCGAGGAGGTCGAGAAGCGCAAGGCAGAGGTTGAGCAGGTCATCAAGAAAGCAGTCGCCGACGCCTTCGGAGCGGTCCGCACGAGGGCGCAGGAGTTGGTGGAGGAGCAGCGTGCTTTCCGCCAGAGAATGGCTGCCAAGCGTCGTCGCACTGGCGAGGAGGCTGAGATTGAGGGGGCGGCAGAGGGCCACGCTCCGCCCCAGGCCGCTGCCTCAGCGGCAGCCCCCCCGCCTGGCGACGCCTCCTCTGCCGCTGCTGGCCTGCCGCCGCGGCCACCGCAGCCACCTTCCCAGGAGGCCCTGGCTTCGGCTTCGGCATCGGCGGCATCGGGGGCCTTCGCGGCGCCCGTGGACGTGGAGCAGTTCGACTTGGAGCGGCAGTTTGCCAAGGCGTCCCGCGTCGCGGCTGGTGTTGCCAGTGCTGGTGATCCTGGGCCAGGCCTTTGACGTGTGGGCTCCACCTTCTACGATTGCCACCTGGGCTTCGTGGATGGCTACTCGCTCATGGTCGCTAGACTCACCTGCCATGAGACCTCTGAGACCCCCCTCAGACGAAACCCTTGGTAGGCCAGTGTCATATTGGTGCTGGGACCGCCAAGTGGGATCCTGGGGTTGGGAATCGGAGCGAGGATGGCAGGCAGAGAGCGCCACATGTTCGGGGCACGGCTTGCCCCCCGATGCGATTGCCGCGTGCTCTCCCACACTAGGTTGGGGGCAGCCCGAAATTGCCCCATGCTGGCCAAGCAGTCCGTGGACGACTTCAGCATCCGCGGCGATGCCTTGGGAATACCAGTACCCTCCTCCCCGCGTTTTGGTCGATGCAGTGATGAAAAACGGCTCGTCCGGTTCAGGAAGTGGATCATCCCGTCATTGCGTGCAGTCGCCGTCGGCGGGAGCGGCGCGTGTCTCGGACAGTCTTCCTGGTATTCAACCCCGCCATCGCGTTCAGTCGCCGTCGGCGGGGGCGGCGCAACCTTCGACTACGCCTAGGACCAGAGCTACGTCAACTCCCTCCACTGGGTGTACGAGCATGGCGTTAGGACGCAAATCCTGGGACCCGTTGGGGTGCCCAGGTTCACAGTCGCCACCTACCTATGCCTCGGCCTGGACACCCTCTCGTCAGGAGGCGAGGGAAACAGCGCGTGCAGGGGACGTGGCAAGGTTTTGCAGGACGCAGCAGGCCTCAGACGCGCAGCATTTGCCGCTGAGTCTCCGTCCTGGTGATGGGGGCAACGTCGGCTCAGCTGACGCTCGTCAAGGCCTGTCTGTTGATTGTAGTGCTGGTATTTCGGGGAAAGCAGGCCGCCGTTGCATGACCATTGAAACCTGTAATTCATCTTCTTGGAAATCTCTGAAGACTTATTTGCAGTCCGAGTCTTTCGGCCAGGTTGTCGTTTTCCAGGATTTCGCTTTCGGAGATGATCATCGGGAGGGTACCCACCAGCTGCGCCAGTTAGGTTGGAATGCTCTCGTGCACCCAAGCAGGACCACAGACAAGGGAGGGCTCAGTTGCGGGACGGGGATAGCTGTCAGGAGTCACATCGGGATGGGATCCTTACCGCTTGTCCGCCCTCTTCCTCAGCCACACCGAATCTGCGGGGTTTGGTTGGACATGTTTGTGCCAGGAGGTATCGCGGTGTTTTCGCTCTATCTCGATTGCGATGACCCCCTGGGCCTCGGCAGTTTCCAGATCCTCAACAGGCTTGGCGAGGAGTTCCATGGTTGGCAGCTACCCTTCGTGATAGGACGGGATTTCAACACATCGCCGAAGCTGCTAGCGGACACGGGTTGGGTGGACAAGATTGGGGGCACAATCTTCCACACCTCTGAGCCTACGTGTCGAAAATCGTCGACCTTTTGGACCACCATCGACTTTTTCGCCATCTCGAAGTCGATCGGGCCTTTGTTCGACGCTGTGTCGCTTAACAAACGTGGAACTACTGCCCCGCACTGGCCCGTCACGCTGGACCTCTCAGGTGCCCCCAGAGAGCTCAAGACCAGGGTCCTTGTAGGTCCGAAGGTGTCCCCTCGAGAAGCCCCTCTCGGCCCGCGACCTCCACCTCCAGATTGGTCTGAATGTTTAGCTCAGCTCGAGGCGCGCGGCGACCAGGCAGCTCTGGACAGGGGCTACGCTAGGTTTTGCAAGCTTTTCGAGGATGAGATGATAGGTATCCACGGCATTGACAAGAGCGATGCGCACAAGCATCGCGGTCGGGCCAAAAGAATGAAGACCAAAATCTATCCAGCTGTTTCAGTCTCGGGCGGTGCGTACCCTGTTTCATCGGCCAAAGGGAGAGCTTGGAGGAAGTGGTTCATTCACATTCAGGAGCTTAGCTATCTCGTCAGGAAAGGAGTGCCTTTGGACCGACCAGATGTCAGATCAGTTTTTCTCCATGTGCTACAAGGGCCTGCAGCGCTCCGTGCCGACCCTTTTTGGCAAGAGTGCGCAGTCTCTGAGACGGACCTGTTTTGCCTCGACTTCTGTGGCCTCCTGCAGTTGTGCGCCAAGGCCAAGCGCAATGCAGAGCGGCTTGAGAAGCTGTTTCAATCGGATCGGGGCAAGGCCTGGAGATCTTGGGTCCAGACAAGTCTGGACAATGGGGCTGGACTGGCCCATAAGTTCACCAAGGTCCACTTGGGATGGGTCCCATCGAACCCGAAAGGAGGGCCCCCCAAGGGGCCCATGGGGCGCATCGACGACCTCATGGACGAGCGGGTTAGGATATGGAGCCCCAAGCCCAGCATGAAGGACCTCCCTGATCCCATCAGCCTCCTCCCAGAGAAAATCTCCGAGTCCTCCGAGGAGCCCATGGTCTTGGCCACTTCCGATCAGATCCGAAAGTGCTCCAGGAAGTTCAAGGCTAGGACGGCGATAGGCGCTGATAGGACACACCCCAGGGATTTCGAGATCCTCAGCGACGGGGCCCTGGAGCGCGTGGCTGCTCTCTGGTTTTGGATGGAGTCTCTTGGCAAGCTCCCCGAGGTCCTGGCCACGATTATCACAGCCATGATCCCAAAGGACGAGGAAGGTGGAGTTCGGCCAATCGGAATTTTGTCTAGGAGCGCCAGGTGCTTTGGGAAATATTCTCGGGCACAGGCAGATCGCTGGGAGCGGGCCCATGACAGGCCTTACCATTTCGGAAGCAGGGGGCGTTCGTGCGAAAGAGCTGTTTGGGAGCAGGCTATTAGGATGGAGCACGCGTACGTTTTTGGGTACTCAGCAGCGTCTGTCCTGGTCGATATGACCAAGTGCCATGAGAAGGTGGTTCATTTCTTCTTGGCCTCGGCGGCCATCAAGCACGGCTTTCCTCTGTACCGCCTGCGCTACCTCCTCTGCTTGTACAGGGGCCAGAGGGTCTTGCAGGTGGGCAGGGTCTGCTCTGAGTTTGTCGCCTGCATCCAGGCGATCTTGGCAGGTTGCACGTTCGCCACCACCCTGCTAAAGTGCCTCCTTCTTGACCCGCTAGACCAGGTGGTTTCGAAGTTCCCGTCGGTTCGGATCTACAATGTAGTCGATGATATTACGTGCGGTGCCACAGGTAAGGCTAGGGCGGTGGCGAGAACGGCGACCGATGCTACTTTTACGCGGTGCAGCAATCTGGAGAAACTTGGTTTCCTGATCTCTCCCACGAAAGGCCTGATCACGGCGACGTCTCGGGATATTGAAGTTCGGGTGAAAACACGACTGTTGCGTTGGAAATTCCAAGTGGTCAAGTCGGCTCGTAACCTCGGGGTTGACTACACTGCAGGCCGGCGCCGAACTCCAGTCCAGGGATCGAGATGGGAGAGTTTGGGGCCCCGAGTTCGCCGATTTAGGGGCCTTCGCTCGGGCTACTCGGGCTTGTGCAAGGTCGTGAAGACAGGTGGATTGCCAGCAGCTTTTTACGGCACAGCGGTCATAGGCATGAACACTTCCACGGTCATGAAGCTGCGCTCTATCATAGGTCAGGCATCTTTCGGCAAAGGACGGGGCCGTTCCAGGACTCTGCAGTTTTTGTTGGGCCCTACTAAGGGCTTGGACCCTGTGTTCCAGGCCAACCTCCTGCCGCTCAAGATGTGGCAACAGGCTGTGAAACAGATATGGGTCCCCGAGCACATCATGAGGGCCTGCGCGCAGGCCTACCCTACGGTTGCTTCCAGGACTTGGGACAAGGTTCGGGGGCCAGCTGGAGCGGTGTGGGCTACCCTGGATCGTCTGGGCTGGAGGTTTACTGCTTGGGACACCTGGGAGTCTTGCCGCGGCTTCTTACTGGACCTCAACCACTTCGGGAAGCGCACCCTTACTAAGTTGATTGACTACAGTACACACATGAGGCTCCTGGAGCATGTTGGGGTCCCTGATCCCGAAGATCCTGAGCGTGTGGTTCCTCCCCTCCTGGGGCCCATCATGGATACCCTAAGAGGCCTCAGGAAAGCGGGGAGAAACTCAGCTGCCGCCTTTCTGTGTAATGTAGTCGCAGGAGGTCATCCCACTCAGGATGTTTTGTTCCATGACAGGCGAGCCATCACGCCGCTGTGCAGGGTCTGCGGCATGTAAAACGGCACGCCACAACATCGTTGATTCCAGTGTAATGGTTTCTTTCTGTTTAGGCGGGACTTAGACCTGCCGCAGTGCGTGGACAGAGGCATGCAGCTGGGCGCCTACGATTTCTGACCCAGGGTATGACTGGCCCAAGGTTTCCACAGCCGAGGTCTGGCGGTGGGATAAAGTGCCAGAAGCAGGTTTCCGAGGCAGCAGGATATGCATCGACGGCTCAGGCTTTGACACGACCTCCCTGTATGCGGCTCGTGCAGGTTGGGCAGTGGTGGCCATGGATCAGAGCAGTCGTTGCGAGGGCAGTGCGTTTGGACCCCTTCCTCATCCTGTCCAGGAATCAGGAGCTGGTGAACTATATGCTTTGCTGATGGCCCTCAAGCTCATTGGGCCCTCGCAGTGCACCCAGATCTACACTGATTGCCAGGCCGTCTTGGACGTGTGGGCCCGCGGGCCCGAGTCGGACATGTCTGAGGTGGCGTTCTCGGAGGTCTGGGAGCTCGTCTGGGATCGTGTTCTAGATATAGGACATGAAATGATCCACCTGCACAAAATTAAGAGTCACATTTCCTGGAGTAGATGTCTTGAGACCTCGGAGGCCCCCCACTGGGCCTGGGTCGGCAACGGCATTGCTGACGGTCTTGCTAAGCGCGGAGCCCAGGAGCACCCTTGCAATCCTCGCCTCCGCGCCCTCCAGAGACAAAGAAGTTCGGAGGTAGCAAACTTCAGTAGGTTTATTGCGTGTTTCGGGGAGATGCTCAGCAAGAAGAATTTCCCCGACGTCCAGAAATGTAAGGCCCTCCCCGCCCCAAGCATGACCCTTTAGTTTTGGTCTGTGATTTCAAGGGGCACGCTGTCCACAGGACGGGCACTAAGGGGAAGGGGGCCTACCGCTGTGTGAACTGTGGCGCCTCGGGGTTTTCAGAAGCGTCAGTGTGCGCGCTGCCGTGCTCTGGCCTCCCCAGGCTGGCCAGGCTCGCCCACACCAGCCATAAGCTCTGGATTAGTGGCGGCCGAGTCGTGTGGTGTAACTCGTGCGCTGCATTCGGGTATGTCAAGCTGTGCCTGTTGGGAGGTCCGTGCCCTGGCGC
>CAUYUJ010012393.1:10000-16887 GCA_963575745.1 Prorocentrum cordatum | reverse complement strand
GGCGGCGGCGGCGACGACGACGACGGCGTGGGTGGCGATGGCGGCGGCGGCGATGGCAGCGGCGGCAACGACGACGACGACGTCGGCTGTGGCGACGGCTGTGGCGGCGGCGGCGACGGCGACCACGACGACGACGACGGCGGCAGCGGCGGCGGCGGCGGCAACGAGGACGACGACGACGATGACGACGACGACGGCGGTCGTGGCGGCGGCGGTGAAGATGACGACGACGGCGTCGGTGGGGCGGCGTGGGCGGCGGTGACGACGACGGCGTCGGCGGCGGCGGCGGCGACGACGACGGCGGTGGCGGTGGCGGCGGCGGTGACGATGACGACGACGGCGGCAGAGGCGGAGGCGGCGGCGGCAACGACGGCGACGACCACGACGACGACGACGGCGGCGGCAGAGGCGGCGGCGGCGGCAACGACGACGACGACGACGAAAACGACGACCGACGACGGGACGAGTGTGGACTTGCGTTGGTGGTTGGCGAGGCCGCGGCTAACGGACGACGCTGACGACGTACGACGTTGGCGCGGAGGCGGCCGGCGACGGCGCACGGCCGACGACGACGACCGGCGTGGTCGACGGCGGTTCTTGGCGGCGGCGGCCGGGCGACGCGACGACGGCGGCGGCGGCGTGCGGGTTCGCGGTGCGACGGCGACACGACGACGACGGCGACACCCGTCGACGGTGGCGGGCGGGTCGCTGCTGTCGGGGCGGACGACGACGACGACGGTGTCGCTGCGGCGGCGCGGCGTGGGTGGCGGTGGCGGCGCGTTGTCGTTTGACGGCAGACGGCGACGGCGACCACGACGGACGCCGACGAACGACGACCGACGATGACGACGGACGACGCCGACGCCGACGCCGACGCGACGCGACGCCGACGACGACGCCGACGCGACTACGACGACGACGAGCGACGACGACGCCGACGCCGACGACGACGACGACGACGACGACGACGGCGGCGGCGGCGGCGGCGACGACGACGGCGGCGGCGGCGGCGGTTGTGGAGGGGGCGGCGGCGGCGGTGGCGACGACGACGACGGCGTCGGCGGCCTTTGCGGCGACGGCGACGACGACGACGACGGCGGCGGCGACGGCGACGACGACGACGACGAAGACGGTGGCGGCGGCAGCGGTGGCGGTGGCGACGACGGCGACGGCGGCGATGGCGGCGTCAACTACGACGACGGCGGCAGCGGTGGCGGCGGCGGCGACGACGATGACGACGACGGCAGCGGTGGCGGCGGCGGCGACGGCGACGGCGACGACGACGGTGTCGGCGGCGGCGACGGCGACGACGGCGGCGGCGGCGGTGGATTCGTCGAAACAGAAGCCAACTGTATATACATACCCTTTCGGAGCTCCGCGCGGATTTCCGGCCTGGCGGGCGTCGCTTCCGGCGCAGCCCCTGGCGCGCTCCGCGCGCCATGGAGGGGCTCCAGCGCCGATCCTCGAAATCGGCGTGGAGTTCCAAAAGCTTGTTGTATGTTTACGCAGTTATCTGCTCGTCTTAGCAGGGTGGAGGATGGAGCTTCGTCGACGTTCTGTGCGCTCTGGAGCCTTCTGAGGACCTCCACGGGCTTCTGGGGCCCTCCCCTCGCGGGGAAGGGGGAGCTCCGGCGGCCAGGAGTTGCGTGCCTGGACCAAGGTGCTCCCGTCCTGTTCCGCCCGTCCCTCGGCCCCAGCTGCCCCTCTTAGGCCTCCCTGGAAAATCGCGTCGGACGGGTCAGGACTGGGACAGGTCATCGTGAATTCGGCGGCGGAGTCCGAGCCCGGTTCATCCAGGCAATTCCATGGGCGGCAGGGGCAGCGTTCGGAGTTCGTCGAGTGGCAACGACGACGGCGACTGCGGTGGCGGCCGCGATCACGGTGACGACGGCGAAGACGACGACGACGACGACGACAACGACGACGACGACGGCGGTGGCGGCGGCGGCGGCGACGACGACGACGACGACGTGGACGAGGACGAGGACGACGACGATGACGACGACGACGACGACAACGACGAGGACGAGGACGAGGACGAGGACGACGACGACGACGACGGTGGCGTCGGCTGCGGCGGCGGCGATGGCGGCGTCGACGACGACGACGACACCATGATAACTTTGCCGCCGCCGCCACGCCACCGCCAGCGCCGCCACCGAGGGGTGCTGGAACCGATGCCTTTCTCGAGGCCTTGCTCGCGGTGCCCCTCGCGGAGCAGTTCCATGGCCCCCACCGAGGCAGAGAACACACCCAGAACTCCAACGTGTGGAACAATTCGAGATGGAGTCTTTCTAAATTTTCGGCCTCTTGGGGCCTTCGCTGGGCCCTGGGACGGGGCAGGCGGCCCGGGCAGACAGGCTTCCGGGCCGCGAGCTCGCGCCTCAGAGGATGAGGCGCCGTGGTCCGCGTGAGATAACATGGCGCTCCTCATCGCATCCACATCAGGGGAGGAATTGAGGAGAGAGGCGGCCTGAGCGGCATGACTCACGAGGGCCAAATGCCGCGGTCCGCCGAGGCGTCGAGTCGGAACGAGAGGAGCAAAACCGCCAAACAACGGTTCTTCATGAAGACCCGTTCTCGGGGAAAAGGTCCAGACCTTTTGGGGACACCGGGCTTGGAACCCCATGATAGCTGGGCATGGAGGAGGAAGAGGGGGGCGGGGGGGGCGCCGGGGGGAAGGAGGAGGGAGGTTCGACGGACGACGGGCTCGACGTTCGATGTTTGTGGGCGTTCTCGTCTGGCCTCGGCGGCGTTCCAGCCTCGGGAAGCTCTCCAGCAGCCGTGCCCGCGCCGAGAGCCTCGAACGGTCGCCGCAGGCGTGGGCATGCAGCCCAAAACCATCGGGGGGCGCCGACCGGCAGGAGCGGCGCCGAAGCGGGCTCCGCCGGCCATGGTCGGGGCAACGTCAGACTCGAATAAGCCGGAACCTGGGTTCACCGAAGTTTTTCGACGAGCGCGTCTTGGATTTGGACGGTCCGTTTCTCGTAGGACGTCTGCATCGTTGCAGACTGGGTCTCGCCATCTTCACGATGGCCCGGTCAGGCCACTCCGAGTGCCCCGTACCAAAGTCTTCTACTACGCGTAAGAGTGACCTTTCACCGGAGTGACCTTTGGTGCGGGCCCAATGGGGTACCCCGATCACCGATTGCGATGCGATAGTTGCGTCTCGCGCGCTCGTTTCTGGTCCCCCCCCCGCGGCCCCCAAAAAGCCGCGCACCAAAAGGGCACTCTTACCCAGGGTCACTCTTGCGTGCAGTCGAGTCTTACGCTTCCCCCACGCGGGAAGCAGACGGGTCCCGAGGTTTTCCGCCGTCTTCGGGCTCCCAGAGGCCCTCGGCGGGCCCCTGGGGGTGCCTCGGCGCGGCCGGCGCGGAGGAACACCTGGGCGCCGCATCGCCAGCGCCTCGGCGGTGCCTTGGGGATGCGGCGCGTGCCTCCGGCCCCGTGTGCTCGGACCCCAATTGGCCTCCAGGACTAAATCGGGCGCGTCCCTCTACAGGAGGAGTTTTCGGAAATCGTCAAAAATAGATTCGGGGACGATTTTGCGATGATTTTTTTTGACCATTTTGGGGCAGTTTCCTACTGTTCGTCCACAGGAGGACATGCCCGACCCAACGCTAGGACTGGCCACGGAGTTGCTGCCTCCCCGGCCTTTTCGTTGCCTAAGAGACGGGGGTCAATGCAAATGGGGGCCAGCCAGAGCGCAGGATCTTGCAGGATCCTGCAGGGCCAGGGTCGCACTGACCGGGGTCTGGGTGCAGGATCCTGCAAGATTCTGCAGGATCCCTCGCGCTGACGTGGATTTGGGGTGCAGGCTTTTGCGGGATTCTGCAAGGCCTGACCGACCCGGGTCTGGATTGACCCGGGTCCGACGGTCGCCGACTTCCCAGGCCCTGGGCCTGAGGGGGCCGGGGTGGCCTCCATCGGGGAGGCCTTCGCTGAAGGGGCCCCAGGACACACAAATAAATACACACAAATAAAAGGATTCCCATATTTTTTAATATTTCCCCGCATCCTGAGTGGGGTTCTTGTTTTCCCAAAACATCCTCTCCTTCTCCCTCCCGCCTCCCGCCTCCCATATCAATACCATTTCCACCCCTCCAGGGAGGCCCCGCCTGAGCGAGGAGGGTGTCGGAAAACCGTACTATTTACATGGTTTCGTGCTGTTCCCACCTCTCTAGGGAGGCCCCACCTGAGCGAGGAGGGTATCGGAAAACCATATTATTTTCATGGTTTCGTGGCCTTCCCACCCCTCAGGGAGGCCCCGCCTCAGCGAGGAGGGTATCAGAAAACACTACTATTTACATGGTTTTGTGGCCTTCCCACCTCTCCAGGGAGGCCCCGCCTGAGCGAGGAGGGTATCGGAAAACCATACTATTTACATGGTTTCGTGCCCTTCCCACCTCTCCAGGGAGGCCCCGCCTCAGCGAGGAGGGTATCGGAAACCTATACAATTTACATGGTTTCGTGCCCCTCCCACCCCTCCAGGGAGGCCCCGCCTGAGCGAGGAGGGTATGGGAAACTCTTACAATTTTATGGTTTCGTGCTTCCCCACATCCTGACTGGCCCACCTCTCCAGGGAGGCCCCGCCTGAGCGAGGAGGGTATCGGTAACCCATGCTATTTACATGGTTTCGTGCCCCTCTCACCCCTCCGGGGAGGCCCCGTCTGAGCGAGGAGGTTGCTAATTCGTGTCGTTCACCGACGTGCACAACCCCGACTAGTTCCTGAGTTGTGATTAGCCATCTCCCTGTTGCGCTTTCGGCCGTACGGGGGCGTTCGCACGTGCTGCAGCAAGGGTAGCAGAACGTGCTGGTGGTGACTTGTTGCCGACGCCATCTGGCACAAGCCTGCCCCAGTCACTCCTTCTCAGGATGTCGCGGAAGGAGGGGGACGGGGAGGAGAAAGGAAAGGTAGAGGAATAACAAGCAGTGGAAGAGAAGGGGGAGGTGGAGGAGGAGGAGGAGGAGGGGTACATGCGTGCCGAATCGATGGTAATCCATACTTCAGGGCCCGCCTTTTAGGGCCCGCCTGAGAAAGACGGCGGCGCCGACGCTGCCGACGACGACTACGACACCGACGAGGGCGAAGACAGAGGAGGGGGAGGAGGAGGAGGAGGAGGAGGAGGAGGAGGAGGAGGAGGAGGAGGAGGAGGAGGAGGAGGAGGAAGATGATGGATGAGGAGGAGGAGGAGGAGAGGAGGGAGGAGGAAGAGGAGGAAGTCAGGAAACAAATACCAACCAGACCAACCTCACGAATTCGGACCTTGGTTTTTTTTTTTTTTAGACGCTTGGGCGACTCACCCGCCCGCCCGACCCTCCTCCTTCTCATGTTCATTCTCCTGGCCATCCTCCCGCTGCTGCTCCTGCTGCGGTTCCTGCTGCTGCTCTTCATCATCATCCATCCTATCCTCTTCCTCCTCCTCCTCCTCCTCCTCCTCCTCCTCCTCCTCCTCCTCCCCCAGGAGGGTGTCGGACAACGATGCAGTTTACGCGGCTTCGTGTCCCCCCTTCCACTCTTCCAGAGAGGCCGCGCTTGGACGAGGAGGGTCGCGGAAAGCAGTAATCTTTACCAGGTTTCGTAGCCCTGCCCCCTTCCGGCGGGGCCCCGCCAGAGCGAGGATAGTATCAAGAAACCCTGCCGTACCATTTACAAGGCTCCCTTTTTGAGCGCCTGTCCCCCCTCCTCCTTTTTTTCGTCTGCCCTTGCGTGTGTACTTACTCGTTCGATGAACTTTTCCTTCGTGCTGGTGTTGTCGTGCCCCATGGGTCCCACGAAACCGTTAATATCTTTAGGTGGGGAATTCCGTTAGCATAATTTCTGGATTTTTGTTCCCCCCCACTTCCCATATTTTCCAATATTTTCTGGGAATCGACGATTCATGGTGTCTGTGTGTTCTATTTCCTTCCTGATTCGCGAGGGGGGCTGCGTCGCGCCAGGCGCGCCGCCTCCCGGGCTCAGCGCGCGGGGGGCCGCCGCGCACGCCGCCGCCAAGCGGGCCCGCCAGGCCCGCCAAGAGGGGGGGGGAGATGCCCGGTCGTCCAATGCCTCGAGCACGAGAAGAGCGTGTTTTACCGCTGCTGGCGGAAAACCGGGGGGGGGTCACTACCGGTTCGAACCCCCCCCCCCTTCGGAAAACCGGGGGGGGTCACTACCGGTTCGAAACCTTCCCCCCCCCGCCCTAGTCCATCATGAAAAGGGGGGGGTCACTACCGGATCGACTACAAAACTGTGTCGCCCCACAGTTGAATCCGTCGTTGAGCCGGCAGAATTTAAACCGAATGCTCGGCCTGTGGGGGCCTTCGCCGGGCCCCGGGGCGGTCAACAAGAACGGCTCAGGGTGTTGAGCTGGCCCCCGGGAAGGGGTCGAGACTTCCGGGCACGGCGTATTGATCCGGGGCAACGGCAGGGGGGCCAACCCTTATCGGCGCCCCGGCGCCCACCCGCCGCACCCCTCGTAGGTGCCTCGGCGCGGGCTCTGCCTGTCTGTCTGTCTGTCAACGTCAGGGGGGACGGGCTCCCGCGGGATGCAGCGACCACCAGCCGCCCAGTCGTCGTCGATAAAGGGGCCCGATGGCGCCCAGCTGCCCAGGAGCGTGCGGCGCCGCTGTCGGGCGCCCGTCGCCGCGCCATCGGCAGCGTTAGCGCAGATTCCAGGTCGATGTTCCCCCCCTGAGGCAGTTCCCCCCCGTCGTTGGCCCTTGGTTGAGGACCTCAAGTCGTCGGAGGGTTCGGAGAGGAGGGGTGGGCCCCGCGTCCCGCGCCTCCTGGCGGCTTTTGCCGGGGCGTCTCCGCCCGCACACAGACAGAACGCCCGCCGCGATCTTCGTCACGACGCGGGGATGTCTGGGTGCTCCTCCTCCTCCTCCTCCTCCTCCTCCTCCT
>CAUYUJ010012393.1:0-7500 GCA_963575745.1 Prorocentrum cordatum | reverse complement strand
GCGGCGGCGGCGGCGGGTCCACAGCTGGTCCTGCTGCGCCCGCTCGCCGCCGACACGCGAGGGCCTGGGCGCGGCGCGCCTGCGGGCCTGCACGCATCCCCCCCCCCGCCGTCGCCACCGTCCCCGCCCCCAACTCTAGCCTGGACTCGTGCACTGACGGCCGCAAGAGACGGGAGCGGACGAGCAGCCGCTGGGATGGAGAGCGGTCGGTTGGCGGCAATATACTCCGCCACCACGGTAGGATCCGCCGCCTCGACCGCCGCACAGGACACCGCCAACGGCTTCTTGGGGTGAAGCCCACGCCTCAGCCTCCTGAGTGCCGTGGTGCTTGCACTACTACGCTGCTCGTCCGAATGAGGCTTCACACAACGCTTAGCCAACATATGAATTCGGTGCTGCGCGAAATATCCACACAGCATACAAAACAACAGAGGGCTCTCCTGGTCCGCAACCTGGGTACTAGCCAGCTGGTGGCCGTGGTTCGGGGAAGAGGTCAAGAGCTCCTGCACCAGCCGCGGGAACCCCGAACATCCAACCTCGGGCCTGGAGTCCTCACAACCACTATAAAAACAGAGACAATTGCTGCACCTGTGGCCCCATAGCCAGGGCTCCCAAGAATGCCAGCCGTCCACTGCTTTAAAAAGTTTGACACGCTTTTCTTGCTTCGGAGGCCTCTGATGCTGGACCCTCGGAAAAAGCGGCAAAATCTCCGCCGCAAGTCGTGCCACCGTTTCGAGATCTCTGATCGAGCTACTTACTGCATCCCACTCGGCCTGAGCTGGCTGAGGGTGTAACAAAATTGCTTGCTTGGCTTCTCTGTCCGCCCGCCAATTAGCTTGACCGATCCATCTCTCGGGGGCAGGGAGTGCTTCGATCTCACTGAGATCACGGTGTGCTGGAGTATACACTGCTGGCGCATATCTGTTAGCCTGCATATGCTGTAACGCTCCACGCCGTAAGCCCGAGTACTTATGCTTAGGATTAAGCTGCATCTGTGGGGAACTGTTGTGCAACCGAACCGCATTCATACAGTCACTGTAACATGCAGCACCATACTGGGGTACGAATATGGGGAGGAGGCTGAGCGCAAGTTGTTCTGCCGCCTGACTCGTCTGCGGTAGAGATGGCCACACTGTGCCCTTCGCTGTCGCCACCTGCTGTCCCTCGGCCCCAAGGAATACCCAAGCATACGAGGCCCTGGAGAGCTCCTTTATCATGTGTGGGACGCACGAGCCATCACCCGACACACTCAGGCCCTCTGGGTTGAAGGCGCTCCAGTCCATGGGGGCGCCCTCAGAGTCGAACAGGAGCGGCTCATGCTCGTCGCTCGGCTGAGGCCACGAGGAAGACGGGTGCCGAAACTTGAGTCCTGAAAAGAACTCCTGCGCACCTTCCTGTGCCTGCTGGAAGAAAAAATCAGTGGCCTGTACGGCCTCACGGGCGTTCTTAATCTCCGCCGACCCCTCACACTTGTACAAACGGTGGTGGATGGAGTCGGGTTGGTTGCAAACAGGGCACAAGCCACGCGACAGGTACCCCGCACGGACCACACGGTCTTCACACCAGATCCCGTCGCAAAACATGGCTCTCACCATATACTTGCCCTGGGCACTCAACCCCAAGCCCTTGCCGTGAGCCTTGGTAATCCTACGTATGGGTTCAACGCAAACTCGCTCCCCGTCGCCCCACCCAAGGCTGCTCCCCAGGACCCTCTCGTGATGCCTTTGGACACCTTCTTTAAGCAGGGCCATAAGCATGGCAGGGGAGTTGTAAAAAAGCGACAGTTCATTCCCTCGGTCATCGGTCCAGACAAAGGGTCCATTGCCCTTCCAACCGATCCTGTCCAGGGACAGCCACGCTCTAGATATGGGGCCTTTGGTTTTACCCCACACGAGTCCTTCCTTGGGCACCGCCAACCACATGCGCCGAAGGTCGGGCAGCGTGAAGTGCGCGAGGCCAGGCTTAGTGGTCGTGTGCCAAACGGCGCTGGCCCAAGCTAAGGCAGGAGCAACCATACTACGCCAGACTGGGTCGCCGTGCAGCACCGTCTTGGCCTTGACCGAAACTCCCGCATGAGCGGGCGACTGGAAGGAAAGCATTATCGAACGAATCTTTTTAAGCTCGGCATCCGTGGCTCCCGTGACCGTGTCCCCGAAAGAAACGGCCGGCCGAACCCCCGCCGTGTAGATTTTTCCAATCCGACCCTTGTCCCTTGGGAGGCTCTTTCTGAGACGCTTGAGCTTGCGATGCCTTCTAATCATGTCGGCAATCCTGGTCCTACGCTTAACACACACCTTGTTTCTACCACGCTCAACCCCAGGCGCCAGATCAACCCCCAAAGACACAACATGGGTACCCGCCGTCCCAGCCAGCGTTCCAATCCTGCGTCCAAGCCGTAGCGACAGAGACGGGGTGGAAGCGAAGGTGAAAAGCTTGTCGGTCGCCAGGCCGACTCCTAAATCACTCTTGAAAACCTCATGGAGGTCCTCCGCGGCTTTTCCCAAAACCTCAACAACATGGTCTGGGCTGCCGTACGCACTGACCGTATCATCATCAATGTACGAGGCCAACGCCACGTCACGGTTGCGCTCTAGAAACCTGTCGAAAGGGACCATCGCATAGACCTTGACACATATGTCATTGAGACAGGACCCCGCTGGCAGCCCAGACGTCGCAAAGAGCGGCACCAGGCTATGATCCGTGCCAAGCCGCAGGATCCTCGGCCCTCGCCCAAAATTGAAGGTGACCTTCACCAAGACAGCTGGCAGCCCCGCAGCCAAGGATCGGTCACGAAGGGTGGTGAGCCTGAACGACTCATAGTATTTGGAGCCGTCCCACGAGAAACCCCCCGTGACTCCACCATCCCCTTCCTCAGCTTCAGCTCTCACCGCCTGATTCCAGATACTGCCTTCCGCCGACCTGCCCAAACCGAAGGCCCAATACTTCCTGGGATGATTTTCCTGGAATCCCGAGACAGTGGAACGCCGAGCTTTCTCCCAGAGCCTAACAGGGGCGGCACAAAGCAACGCGGGCCTGAGACCCCCTTTCGGTTTTTCAAGCAGGGGAAAAAGCATCCAGTACACCGCTTTCGGGAAGGCTCCGATCTTCTCAACAACTTGAAACATGCAGCAGAGGGCCTCCAGGCCTTCGTCGCAAAGCATACCGTAGTGCCTGACATGGACCCCGTCCAAGCTCTGCGCCGTCTGCGGGCTGAAGGTTCTACACGTCGCACGGATATCATCGGGCCTCAGTCGCTCAAAACATTCGCGGCCCCGAACTTCGAGGGGCTCGGGGCACGGCGTGGCCCCCCAGAAGGAACCTAACACGTTGGCCTCATTCGCGAGCAGCTTTCGCGGGTCCGACGAGTAAACCCCTGGAGCCGTTTCGATGACCGTGGGGGCCCACTTGGGTTTCAACCGCGACAGCTTGTGCATCTTCTTGGCCGAGCCAGAAAGCGCCTCTCTCTGCCATTGGTCCCAGCTCACCTTAGCACGGTTGTCCAGACCCGTACGGGCCTCTTCGAACTCATCACTCCAATCGTCGAGCGCACTCGTTAGCTTGGTGAGCCAACTGGCGATCTGGGTCCAATCCTGAGGGCGAGACTCTACTAACTGCCTGGCAGCACCGACGGTGGCGTCCAGCCTCACCGACAGGCCCTCGCCGTCGAAGGGCTGGCGGAGGCTGGCGCACAGGTTACAAAGCGCCTGAACGTCCTGATGGTCACCACCGTCTCGGTTCTCGTGAACCCTCATAGCCGTGCACTGGAGATCTCGAAGCGTCTGCTGGAGCCAAATCCACCCTTCCAAAACCAACTCTTCGTCCTCGGGCCTTCGTCTCGGCTTGGCGAAAACAGAAACCCACTTAGCCGAAGGCGGCAGCCCCTTGAGGCCTTTGTTTTTGATCGGGGTGTCAAGCTTGCCTTCGAGCTCCAGCTCCATAACATCAGAAAAACTTTTCCACGCTAAGTTCAGCAGATCCCACGCCACACTCACAGACTCATGACTGGCAGCTCGGTTAGCTTCCTCAGCGAGGGCCCTCGGGGCCGCCCAGGACGGAGGCCGAGGAGAGGGGCCCACAGGGAGCTCCCGAGGAAGCCTCTGGTGAGTCTGGTACACTAACTGTTTGATCCCGCTGACACCTGCCTTGAAGTGCAACTGGACAGGCTTGTGTGGTCGGTGAGGCCATGTGGTGACGGTGATGGTCTTGTCAACCAACTTCGCCACCGCCGGCGAGACCGCGAAATAATCAATGAACGAATTAGCCGCTGGTGTCGAGCATGTTTCGACTGGAGGCTTCAAAATGATCATGTTGGCTTTCCTCGGCATCCCCGACAGTTCCAGGATCGATTCGTGAAAGTTCCAATCTCCACCCATGATAGCCAGGTGATGGCCCTCTAAACACTCCCCCGCCCGTTTCAAGATGTCCAAATTGCGTTTGCTGAGACCTTCCGAATGATACAGGTACGCACACGCAGCGACAAGGGCTTTGGGCCACTGGGGGATATCCAACTCGACCACGATGAGCCTATGAGGAACCAGCACACCTTTCGAGCACCACGATGGCCACCGAATACCTACCGACGTACGCGCGAAGATCGCCACTCCTGCTGATGTCTGGCCTCCTTCACATGGTATTGACGGCGTGCAGAGCAGGTGCCAACCTAGCGAGAGCGCCTTGGCCGTCTTGTCCCCTTGCCACTCCTCCGTAAACCCCACTTCTTGAGCGAACAACACCAAAGCTTCCGACCGAGTGAGACGTTTCTCGAGGGTCCTCCAGCTATTGCCGTTGTAACACTCAAAAACCTGCCCTGGATGGTCATCAGCTTTTAAACGACACGTTGGCGGCGGACAGACGGACCCGAATTTCGAAATCTTGAAACCCGAGCACCACGGCATGCCACTGGCAGAGGGGGTGGGGCCTGCGCTCCCAGGAGCAGCTGAGCGCACGCTCTGCCGCTGCTTGGCGGCCCCCTCTCCCACGACCCCTTCCGCTCTGCAGCAAAGATTTCGAGTGGGATCCAGCGCCAGGTGGGGATGAGGATGCGCCGCAGAGGCGCCACAAAAGTTGCCCAGCTGGGCCTCGGGGTCGCTACAAACGGCCCCTGGGACCTCAAAAGCTTGGCCAGACCGAGTCTCCGTGAGCGCAGAGACATGGCCTATCATCATTGACTGCACAGAACTACCCTGAGCCTCCACCTCGGAGACTCTCAGCACATGAGCCTGCCCGCCTACCTCTTGATCGTCGCCGAAACTGCCGTAGATCAGGTAGTCGAACAGCCGCCACTGGATGCGCAACGAGTTCTGCCGCTGGACTGTCCAGTCTACGCCAAAGTGCATCACGTAGAAGTCAAAGGCATCATCGGTCAAGACGGTGGGCACACGCTGCGGTTCGACTGTTCGAACTCCCCGTGCTGGCCCTGGACCACCGTGAGCCCTCAGCCTCGCCGCCTCCGCACGTCGACCAACTTTCTTGGGCGGGGCGAGCGCTGCTTGCTGGAGATTGGGCCAATGCGCTTCACCAAGCACTGCGAATGGCTGCAACCCTCCAACGTCATCCTTTCCGCGTAATCGATCATCGTCAAAGCTGAGCTGTGCGTGGGCGCTTGAGTCGGGCTGCCGACAGCGCTTCCACGATCGCTCGCTTGTCACCCTTGTGCTTCTCCCAGAAAGCCCCGACATCGGCTGCGTCCTGGAAGCAAGCGTCCAGCTCCTCATCATCATCCATAGGCGCAGGTTCAGCGACGCCATCTTTACTGTCACTGGCCGCCTTCTTGGCATTCTCCATGAAGAGCTTCTCGTAGTCCTTGAAGGCCTGGGACTCCAGCATCTCTTTGATTTCGTCCTTACCCTGAAGAACCTCCGTTGGCAGCTCCAAGCTTGATACACGATGAAAGGCACGACCAGGAGCATCCTGTGGTATGGAATCCACGAGCTGCTGGTTGAGATCCTTGACTTCCGCATCCAATGCTTTTTGCTTTGCCAACAAATCATCACGCTTGGCCTCCGCCTCCTTGATCGACTCGTTCTGGAGGCGCAGCTCTTCAGCGATTTGAGTCTGGCGCTTCTTGGCTTTCGCCAGCCTGTGCCCGACATTAGTATGAATCGTGATATCCGACTTCTTGGCCTCCAACTTGGCACGCACATCTCGAAGCTGTGCCAGCAGGAGGTCCTTCGCCGCCGCCATGTGGTCTTTGTCACAAGACTTGATCGCATCCTCGAGCTCAGCTGCCTGTGTGACCAAGGGATCCTCCTCGGCCTCCGCGCCCTGAGCTGAGGGTGGCTGCTGACCTCCTCCACCAGCTGGGCCCTGTGGCCCTCCAGCCGCCCCTCCACGAGGTTGGGCCGCCTTGGTGAAGGAGTCAATGCGCTTCTGCATGTCCGCGATCTGCTTCTCCAGCTTAGACTGCTGACGTTCACCCTGCTTCGGAGCAGGTCCGCCGCCACCAGAATCGCGAGGAGCAGGGCCACCAGCACCACTGAACGACTTGGCCTTCGCGATGACGTGCTTGGGGGCTGGGGCCCCACAGCGACACCGAAGCCTGCACGCCCAGTTCGAAGTGAGCCCGCATGTCTGGCATCGCCAGTACGGTAGCTTGGGGCCCTTGACCACATCCTTATTCGCCATACGCCCCCGCGGGGCAGAGTTCGTCGTTGCTCCAGCAGGAGCTCACCAATCACCGAGCCAAAATCAGCCCGCAGCAGCACTTGGCCGCTCTGAAGGTGTACTGCTGCAAACCCAAACTTGGGCCAGAACGGCTGAGGAGGAGGAGGAGGAGGAGGAGGAGGAGGAGGAGGAGTAGGAGTAGGAGTAGGAGTAGGAGGAGGAGGAGGAGGAGGAGGAGGAGGAGGAGGAGGAGAAGGAGTAGGACGAAGGAGAAGGAGGGGGAGGACGAGGAGAGGTGAGGAGGAGAGAAACGGGGAGGAGGAGGAGGAGGAGGAGGAGGAGGAGGCGGGAGAAAGAGGAGGAGGAGGAGGAGGAGGAAGGAGGAGGAGGAGGAGGAGGAGGAGGAAGGAGGAGGAGGAGTCGTCGTCGTTCGTCGTAGTAGTCAGAGTAGTAATAGTATTGTAGTAGTAGTAGCTGCGATTAAAACTAGTAGTCAGTTAGTAGTAGTAGTAGTAGTAGTAGTAGTAGTAGTAGTAGTAGTAGTAGTGGTAGTAGTAGTAGTAGCAGCAGTAGTAGTAGTAGTCGTAGTAGTAGTAGTAGTAGTAGTAATATTAGTAGTAGTAGTAGTAGTAGTAGTAGTAGTAGTAGTAAGAGTAGTAAGAGTAGTAAGAGTAGTAGTAGTAGTAGTAAAAATTGTAGTAGAAATAGTAGTAGTAGTAGTAGCAATAGCAGTAGTCGTAGTAGTAGTAGTAGTAGTAGTAGTAGTAGTAGTAGTAGTAGTAGTAGTAGCAGTAGTAGTCGCGTAGTCGTAGTAGTAGTAGTAGTAGTAGTAGTAGTAGTAGTAGTAGTAGCAGTAGTAGTAGTAGTAGTAGTAGGTAGTAGTAGGTAGTAGGTCGT
>CAUYUJ010012392.1:336381-455079 GCA_963575745.1 Prorocentrum cordatum | reverse complement strand
CCATGTGAGTGGCACGAGCACCACCCCGTAAGCAGAGACTCCACTTCGAGAAACGATGTCCCAGTCCATGTGGGTGGCCCGACCACCACCCCACAAGCAAAGAGACTCCATTCGAGAGAAGACCCAGTCCGTGTGAGTGGCCCCAACACCACCCCGTAATCACAGAGACTCCAATTCAAGCTCGGCAAGCACCTCCCGCTCAGTGAGCATCCCTTCCCATTGAGGTGTGCTGGACGGGTTATTGCACTCACGTAGACCACAGGCTTGCACCACCACCATTTCATCAACCATAGGGTATGTAGACGTTCGTGAGAACAGTGGGTTTCTTCCCTCCTCGCAGCCTCTTCTCCCCTGTTGTCCTCCTCCGCTGCCGTGTGCTCAAGGCTCCTAGGGGGCCGCGTGTGTTTTTTTGGGGTGGACGGGCGGGCCATAACACAAGCCCGCTCCCCGAGCGGGCTTCGCTCGGCGCCTCCACGTGGCGCCTCGAGGCGGCGCCGGCGCGGCAGGGGACGCCGCGGCGGCGAGGCATGAGGCCGCTGCACAGCATCGAATGCACCCTCGCGTTTGCGGTCGGTGCGCTCGTCACCTGGCTCGACGCATCGTTCGGCGTGAGCTGGAATGCGACGGTGCACGCGTCAGCCACCATGGCAGGGCCCGAGGACGGAGGCCACGAGCGCGCGGGGCCAGAGGAGGACGAGGCCCACGAAGAGCAGCAGGCCCCACCGGAGGGGGCGAGTGGAGCTGGCTGCCCGACCAAGGACAGTGATGAGCAGCTAGCGGTGGAGGAGCCAGCTTGGTCACCTCCACCAGCAGCGCTCCCTGCGCCGAGCGAGACCTTGGTCACGGACCCGCCGCCAGCCATGGCCGGTTCGGACGAGCGCTCAGCTGATGGTAGTGGAAGCGACCAGGAGTACTACCACTACTACGGCTACTACTACGCCGACACCATCCCCGTGGAGGTGAGGCGGGAGCCCCAGCCGGGGAGCTCCCAGGTGGAGGAGGATACGGAGACGCCCATGAAGCCGACTCCGCCCAAGGACGAGGTCAAGCAAGAGGCCCCAGCGCCGCCACGCAGGCAGGAGGACGAGGAGAAGGCGCGCGCCCCAGAGGAGAGCCCGCCCCCGCCCCCGCCTGCAGGATCAGGCGGAGCCACCAACACCACCGGTGTAGGGGGGGCGCCTCCGCAGTCGTCAGAGCCGCCGCTCTTCTCCACTGAGACGCTCAACGTGTGGGTCGAAGCTGCGCTGAAGTGGCTCGGCGAGAGGGTAGGCTACGCCCTGGGCGCCTGCTCCACCAGCTCATCGCCTTCATCATGGGCTTGGTGAACTCCATGGGTCAGTACTTGTTTGGAGCTTACTGGGCCAAGCTGCAGCGGGCCGCCATGGGTTTGGCGGCGGTCGCGGTGGCTACCGCGCTCGGCTCTGCCCTCAGCTTCGTGGTCTGGCTCGCGAGGACAACGTGGGGATATGCGTCAATGCTGTTCACCACGCTCAGAGGGTTCGCGCAGGGCCACAAGTCCGGGCACGACGTGAAGCTGGTGCTCGACGGCAACGCGGCGGCAGCGCTCACTTGGCACGGCACTGCGGAAGCCCTGCAGGTCGGCGACGATTACGTCAAGAACGAGGTCAGAGGCAGAGGAGGAGGCGCGGAGAAGATGATGCCCAACGACCTCATCATCCAGTCGGGAGGCTCTGTGGCCAGGCTTGAGCAGGGGCCGCTCGAGGGCGGCCGGCTCACACGCCACGGGTACGTGTACAAGTTCCGTGAAGTGAAGGGAAGCTCACATCGGCACTTGAAGGCCGACCTGGAGGCAACGCGCGACGACGATGGCATTGGGATGGTTCACCTGCGTGCCGCTGTCCCGTGCACGTTGCCCGTCGGGGACAAGCCGACGGAGCGCATCTGCTCGTCGTGCGTCGTACCGCATAGCTCCCCGATCAACGTGGCGGGCTTGGCCAAGCTCTCCCCCGCAGGCAGGGCGCGCGCAGGAGGGCGACTTTGCTGCTCGTGGGCATGCCGGGGCGCAGGCAGGGCAGGAAGACTACTATTCAGGTGCTGCGCCCGGAGGAGGATGAGGCATCCTAAGCCGGGGCAGCCAGCGGGCAAGGCTGAGGAGATGGGCCCCAACGCGGAGACTGAGTCGGAACCCAGCGTGGACGTCTGCCAAGCCGACCAGGTGGCTTACATCACCCCGGACGGCACGAAGGTCCTGAGCTCCAAGTGCTGCAGGGACACCGCCAGGCAGAGCCCGGTCTTCCTCTTGGTGGAGGACGCGGCTGTCTCGGACACCCGCGGCATGCAGGAGGAAGCGGGCACCCGAACCTTCCTTGCGCGCGTGCGCCACGCGGGTGCCTACGAGAGCCAGGCCGCCCAGCGGAAATGCGCACGCTCTCATTGCCACCGCGCCCATGTGGTCGAGAAGGACGGCTTCTCGCTGTGCGCGGCGCATGCGGCCGACCGCGCGGTGGGCTGGCGCAGCAGGTCGGCGACGCCACATCGTGAGGATGAGGATGGTGATCGGCGCCCGGGCAGCACGCGGCCTGAGAGGAGGAGCGGGGAGCGTGCGGCCCGTCGCTCATCAGCGGCTTCTGGCCGCAAGGGCAGCCCCGCCAAGGCTGAGGCAGACGCGATTTGGCTCATCCACGTTCGCGATCCTCTGGCAGCTGGAGAACGTGAGTGGGATGCGTACTACAGCTTCCCTGCTCGCATCATTGGCCCGACGAAAGACTGCAAGAGCGACGGCCCGCGTACGGACGTGGAGGCAGTGGGCTTGGTGCTGACCTTCTCCATCTCAGATGGGGCCTTTGCGGCCCCTTGGCCCGAGCTGCTCGACGAATTCGTGGAGGCGCAGCCGCCCGCGATCTGCTGGCGGTCTGGCGCCGCGCTGCGTCTATCGGACCATGGGGGCGGCGCGAACTACCGCGGCGACTCCATGAGTCCGGCGTCGGCTATTGCATTGAGCAAAGGCCGCAGTCGGCATCTCCTTGCCAAGCGGGCTTGCTCCAGGAGTCGTAGCACTACACCTACTCGGCGAGACGTCCAGGCTGACTTCGACGAGAAGCTGCGGAGGGCCCAAGCACAGGACGAGGAGCAGAAGGGCCAGGATCCTAGGTCGACCCTCTTTGCGGCCTACCTCACCAAGCGCGCGGACGGCCTCAACGACGGCGCAGCTAGGGGGGTCATCTCAACGGAGAGCGGAATGGGCAAGCACGAGCTGCTGGCGGAGCTCATCGAGGCGGCCGACACGCTGCACGGAGGAGGAGTCAGCGAGGTCGGCGTCAGTCTCCTCCGAGGTTGTCGTGATCTCTGGAGTCGAGAGCTCGAGGGCGGCGAGAGCAGTCAGCACCCAGGCGCGGCCGATGGGCCGCCGCTGCCGCCGCCAGCGCGTGCGCCGTACGAGGGCTACGAGACGGCAAGAGGAGATCAGAGGACGGCGGCCCCAGCTCGGCCCCCGCCCGAGAGTCAGTCGGGCCCGACTGCGCCCCTACCGGGGCTGGGCTTTCTTGGCTTCGGGCATAGACCGCCACCCCGGCAGGAGGCGCAGCCAGGCTTCAACCCAGGCGCGTTCCACGGATCAGGAGGAGCCAGCTCGACCACCCCGTGGACTGCCCCGCCGCCCCAGCAACTCTCTTTTGTGGAGAGGGCGACTCGCCCGAGGGAGTGGCACGCAGGTGCATCCTCTCTGCCGCAGGAGGAGAAGGTGCTGGCAGCGCCTACGGCGGAGTCCGAGGTTGGCATCGGCTTGCAGAACCTCGTGCGCGAGCTGGGGAGGGCCAACAAGCACGCTGAAGAGTCGGGTGGCGCAGCCAAGGGCACGCTGTCCAGCATCGGGCGTGCGGAGGAGCAGCTCGTGTTCATGGCCAGGGGGCGCGACTACTACACGGTCACGCTGTGCCCAAGTCTGCTCGGCAAGGACGCTTTCCACGCGCTGAGTTCCGTGGGCCAGAATTCGAGGCCGCTCTTCAGGTCGATCAAGTTCCCCATCAACATCTCCAACAGCATCGCGCACGGCTTCGCGGCGTTCCAGCACGGGGGGCGCGACCACCTGCACCTGCCGACTATTGCCTGAGTTGCGCGAACTTCCCGAAGACGGCGGAGGCGGACATGGACGGCTATGCGCCCCCTAAGGACTACAAGCTGGAGGCGCGCCCGAGGCACGCGTCTACGCCCCAGCACTGGTTCCAGGACGCCAAGCGGGAGTCGTGGGCGTGGGCCTGCTTCCACGGCCAGGAACACTACGACCAGCAGATCAAGGCCGCCAAGCACCTGCTCAGCCTCAATGACGAGGCGGATTACGCCTGGCCCCCCAACATCATCTTCGGCATCTGGGCAGAGCTCCGAGGTCGTTGGTGCGAGGAGCTGCGCATGAAGAAGGCTCGCATGCTGGAGCTCATGGGCGACGAGAACCCGACTTGGGACCGCATCCGGTTCGTGTGCACGTCCCCCACCAGCAGCGAGGACCCGCGGCCCTGGCTGCGGATGCCGCGCACCTACTTCTCGGACGAGCCCGACCAATACTTCATGACGGACATCATGGTCAGGCACCACAACAAGTTGGCGAGGTCGCAGTGGCAGGCCGCCTTCCGCTCCAACGCGGCCCCTCTGGCCCAAGGTGGGTGGGTCGGGCTCGGGACGCCCGGAGGCAGCGGGAGCAGCAGGAGGAGCCGCGGGCGGTCGAGGAGGCGCGGGTCTGCTTGGGCACGCCCCTTCGCGCAAGGAGTATGGCCGCAGCCTCGATCACCGGCCTAAGTCCCCGGCGAGTGGCCGCATCATCTGCTGGGGCAACTCCAGCTGGAAGGGGTGCCAGAATTCTTCATGCCCACACTCGCACAGGCCGATTGGCAAGGTGGGCCTGCTAGACCGCACCGCGCAGATGCTGCTGATCAAGCGGGGGGGCCCCAAGGAAGGCCCTAAGGTGGACACGCACGAGGGGGCAAACAAAAAGATCGAGGCGCTCCGGCAAGCACAGGAGGCTGAGGACACGTCCAAGAAAGCTGGTGAAGCAGCCGCGCAGGCGCCCGCGCAGGCGGGCGGTGGCAAGGGCGCCGACAGCGCGAAGGGCGGCGGCAAGGGCGCCGACAGCGCGAAAGGCGCTGATGGCAGGAGAGGCGGCAGCATCGACCCCAACGCAGGCAGAGGCCAGGAGGCGGAGGAGAGCGATGGCCGGGCTGGGCTGGCTGCGGAGGCGGCTAAGGACGGGGCTGAGGGCGCAGCGCCCCTGCCACTGGGCTGCGTGGAGGCGCCGCAGGAGCTCAAGGACTTCAACCTGGCGGAGCTGGAAGAGCACCTGCGCGTCACCATGCAAGGCCGGGACGCCCGCTGGCTCGGGAACCACCGCCAGGCCAAGCAGCAGCGGGCCCACCTGCCCGAATCGACTCCCGAGTTGGCTAGGCGCAAAGAGGTCATGCACGAGATCGACACCGACCCCGCGCTGGCGCACGTGGCCGCCGCGGCCGGCCTGCTCGGCTGCTACCTCCGTAACCGGGTCCGAGCGGCTAAGGAGGCGAACGAAGAGTATGACGTGGAGGCCCTCGCGGCCCACGCTGTGGACTACGGGTGCCCCGAGCTCGCGGAGGCGGCGGAGGCGTTCATGCAGCAGCACTACGGGCGCGGGAAGGCAGGCGAGGTCACCACTCACCAGGCCGTCGCGGGTCCCATCGCGCGGGGCGAAGACGACGAGCCAGGCAAGGGCACGCTGACGCTGACAGGATGTGAGTGGACGATGCTCGACTACCGCGACAAGCTGGCCCTGGACCCCGAGACGGTCGAGGTGCTGGACGCCCTGCCGCACTCGAGCAAGGATCCTCCAGATATCGAGCTCAGGGAGTGCGCCATCATCAACGTGATCGCTGCGCACATGATCGGCGAGGCCCCCTCGCAGGAGCGCGAGTGGCCCTCGGCGATCGCCGTTCAGGAGGAAGGCCTTCGCTTCCGCAAGGAGATGCTCCAGGCGGCGCGAATCGCCGAGGGCGCCTTGGGCGAAGTCCCGGGCCTTCTGGCGCAGGCGGAAGCCGACCTCCGCATCTTCTGCCACGATCTCACCCACCGAGACCGCGACAAGGACTACCGCATGTACGCGGCCTTGCCACCGGACCCCTTGCGCGCGAAGGCGCTGGGCGCGGCGCGTGTGGACTACTACGGCAGGGCCGCGGTCGAGCTCATCATTGGCGCCGAGTTCACGAGGAAGGAGGAGGACATCCTGTGGGCGCTCGTGCACAAGGGCCACATGCGGGCCATCGTCCCGCCAGGGGCGGGTGTCATGGGGCAGCTGTACGGCGCGGGGGTCGATGTGCAGGAGCTGCCCGCTCTGGGCTGGGAGGCGCTGCTCGAGCTAGCGCTCACAGCGCGGTCCCCGCCCGCGCACCCGGGCGCGCTGGCATGCCAGCGCCGCGCCGAGGCCGCGGGCCTCGCGGCCACGAGGCGCCCTGCCTCGGGCTTCTTGGTGGGTCTCCTGAGCGACGAGACCATAGCCAACTCCGCGCTCTTCCTCGAGAAGGCGGTGGCAGGAGAGGTTGAGGAGGATGAGGTTCAGGTGGGCGAGAAGGTCGGAGAGATGGACCCGGACCCGTCCGACGACGAGATCCGGAGCTGGCTCGGCGAGCAGGCGGCACTCCTGCCACCACGAGGCGGCAGGCTGGACTTCTTGGAGATCTTTACGGGCGAGGCTCGCATCTCCCAGGCGGTGGTGCAGCAGGGCGGCCGGGCTATCAAGATTGGGCTCCAGCATGGCCAGGACTTGCGCCGCAGGAAGGACAGGAAGCTTCTCTTGGCTCTCATCAGGTTCTATGACCCGTATGAGACGTGGATCAGCTGGCCGTGCACCGCCTTCTGTGCGCTCGTCGCGCTCAACGAGTCGCGCGGGGTTGACCTGTCCAAGGTCAAGAAGGAGGGCGCGGTGTTTCTCGCGCTAGCCAAGAGGATCATGGCCGAGCGAGCCGCCAAGGGGCGGGGCTGTTCGGGGGAAAACCCGTGGCCCTCGGCGGCGTGGCGCCTCCTCGCCGCGATCCTCGCCGACCCCGCGTGGCACCAGGTCCGCCTCGACCAGTGCGCGCTCAACCTTCGGAGCGCCGCGGGGGGGCTTCACCTTGAGCCCACTCGTATCGTGTCGACCTCGGAAGACGTCGCCAAGGCCCTCGACCTCCGCTGCAGCGGAGATCACGTGCACGACTTGGTGGAGGGCAAGGCAGTCACCAAGCGCAGCGAGACGTACACGCAGGAGATGGCTGACCTGGTGGCGAGGACGGTGCTGCGGCGGGCTCGGCGGGATCGCAAAGCAGGAAACGATGTGCACGGTGGGGGGGGACAAGATCAGCACGGAGGTGGAGAGGTGCTTGAGGGCAAGGTTGAGGAGTCAACGAGGGCAGGAGAGATCATCATCGAGTGCGACTCCAAGGGGGGACCGGAGGACACCGCGGCCAGGGCCCACTACGATTTTCTGCAGGGCCACCAGGACTACGAGGAGGGCCAGGTCAAGGAGGTGGTGAGGCTGGGGGACGCAGTGCTGGAGGAGGCGGGGTCGCTTGAGAAGGCGATCGTCGCTCTGAGGGGGGTCTGGTGGGAGAGGCACGGCTATCACCTGAGGGGCATCTTCGACAAGAACCTGGAGCCGCTAGTAGGAGGGGCGCTGCTGGAGCACGCCCGGAAGGTGGCCAAGGAGGGGGCGAGGACGAGGTTTAGGGGCGTGCCAATGCGCCTCAAGGCTTTGCCCCACCCCCGTGCGAAGGATCACCTCGACGAGGTGATGCGCGCTCTTTGGAAGGGCGCGGCGAAGGGCCGTGTCTTGCTGTGCACCGACGTCCATGAGCACTTACTCAGCAGGGTGGTGAGCGCACCCATGGCGAGGGCACCCAAGCAGAACCCGGACCGCACCATGAGCGATAAGGGGCGCCTCATCTGGGACGGCACCGTGCCCAACCAGAGCTGCCCTAAGGAGGACCACCCGCCAGCGGACCAGCCGCGGCACGAGGACCTCGCTCGCATCATTATGTGGTGGAAGGCGCGCATGCCGGGAGTCGACATCGTGCTGGCCAGGAAGGACGTCAAGGGCGCCTTCAGGTGGGTGGTGATGCACGAGATGGGCGCGTGCATCTTCGGCGCGGACCTCGAGGGGGGCAAGTGGGGCGTCGCAGCCCTGATCACGGCGGTCCACATGGTCCTCGCGTTTGGCTGGACGGGCAGCCCAGGCGAGTGGATGATCTGGGCGTGGATGGCGAAGTGCTACCACGCCGCTTACCGCCCTGCAGACGCGCGGTGGGACGACAGCGTCCCCTTCCACAGCTCGTTCCTCATGGACGACCAGGCGCTCGTCGAACCCGACATCGGCACGAGGGCCGCGCAGAGTAGCGACGCCGCGCTGGAGGGGATTAGAGCGCGCCTCGGCGACGAGGCGATCAATGAAGAAAAGGACCTTGAGGAGGGCGGCTGGGAGACGTCGAAGATCTGCTGGGGCCTCCTCTACCGCACTCGCGAGGGCACGATTGAGATGCCGGAGCCCAAGATCGAGAAGGTGGCCTATCTACTGGCGGACCCCACGCTGGACTACGGGCACCAGACCATACCCTGGAACTTCTTGGAGGTCTACCGGGGCAATCAGCCGTACTGGTGCCTCGTCATGCCAGCCGCGCGGTGCCTCGTGAGCGCGACCGACGCGCTCATGCGGGGTCGCCCACGGCGACTAGCCGGGCCCAGGAGCGACGACCAGCAGGGGCACTTGGCGTGGGCGGACTTTTGGCAGGCAACCGAGGTGGCACGCGTCTTGGCTGCGGATAAGACCAAATGGAGCTCGCGCTTCACGGGCGCGCTGCCGGGGGCTCTCTCCATTAACGAGAAGCTGGCGCTCCCCGGGTGGCAGTGCCGCGTGATATGGGCCACTGGCGACGCCACCCCGCAGAGGATCGCCACGGTCGACTGGGTTAACGCGAAGTGCGCGTTCCACGCCGTGCCGGAGTTCGTGCAGGCGTTGCGGGAGGCGGTCGGCGCAGAGGAGGGCGAGGAGGCCATCATCGCGATCGCTGAGTTCATGAACCTCGTGACGTTTGCGGCCAAGGCAGGAGCGGAAGGCTGGTGGGAGCGCGGAGTGGTGATGTACGGAGGGGGCAATTACAACGTCCACTGCTGGTTGCAAAACCGCCGAGCGAAGAACCGGCACGCCAGTTTCCTGATCACGGTGGTCACGTGCCTCGAGGCGGTCTACGGCTACGAGGTAGCGAGCGCCTATTTCCGCACATACCACAACGTCACCGCGGACACCTTCTCCAGGGTCGAAGACGAGGAGGCCGTGAAGCTGGCCAAGTCGAGGGGTCTGGAGGTCGTTGACTTGCGGGACCGCTGGGCCGAGCACCTGGCGCTGGTTTGAGAGGGCCAGGGCGCTGGTTTGGGAGGGCCAGGGCGACGCGGGCGCCAGGGTGGCGAAGCAGCTGGCGGCCGCCCGACGCGAGCCGCATCGTCAGAGGACCCTTCAGCTGAGGCCCGGGCAGGTGGTGACCCTCGTCGAGTGGCGTGGTGCTACGGGGGCCTTGTGTAAGGCGGGGGCCCGCCGTGGTGCGGTCGCCTGGATGCTGGCAGCTCCTGGGGCCCCAGGCGCATGGCATATCACGTGGCCTCCCGGCGTGGCAGAGTGGAACGCCAGAGGGCCCAGGCAAGCAGACGTGGCGGCCGCCAGCCTGACCAACGACGACGGTGAGGAGGCAAGGCGCTGGTCGGAGTTCGTCGTCCAGGTGAAGGCGGAGATCGCGATCGCGGACGCGCCAGGCCCGGCCGACCTGGGCCCCGCCCTGCAGGAGGCTGAAAGGCTTGGGCTACAGCTGGGAGGAGGTTGAGGTGTGCTGCTCCAGGTTGGGCGACCGGATTGCGAGGCAGCGCAGGGTGGTCCTAGCGGTCAGAGGCGGAGGCGAGGCGATGAGCTTGGGCCAGGAGTTTGTGGAGCCCCAGAGCGTCAAGTCGTGCGTCGGCAAGCTCGGCCCGGGCGTCATTAGGCTCAGCAGCGAGGACGGCGAGCTGGTCATGGATCCGCGCATCCCCAAGAGGGGGGGCCCAGACGGCGCGCGGCCCTGCGGCCACTGGCACCCTAAAGGAGAAGGTGCCACGTGCATTCGTCGGAGGGCCCGTCGCCGACCATTCGGAGCGCGGCGCTGGCGGCGAAGCCCGGAGACCGCGTTCTGATCCACGACGCTCGGGACCCCCACCCGGGGGTCTGGCAGCTAGGAGGGGAGGAGATCTGGAAGCTCACAGGAGGCGCGCCGGCGATCTTCCGGCGGGCAGTTGAGGAGGGCACGGAGACCAGCGACCTCGTGGCCTGGAGTATCCGAGCCGCTACCCCTCAGCTAGCGGACGCCATGGTCGAGGAGGCGCTGTCCCAATTGGAGTGCGCCAGGCAGCGGCAGGACACGGGCAAGGCAGGAGTCTGCTCGCTTGCAAGGGAGGACGCGCTCTGTTTGTAGGGTTATATTTCGGATGTTTGGTTTTGACTCGTGAGACCGTTGGACTGTTTAGCGTCTCGTATTCAAGTCGAGATTCGTTATGGTTGTTAGACGTGTAAGGAAGGAGTGGTAAGGTTAAGGTATAATTTGATGGACAATAATTTTGTGTTCAGTATGTGGTTAGTATTTGTTGGTGGGAGAGTGTAGGGAATGTAGAGTATTGGTGTGGGAGCGGCCTGCATGGGTGTTCTATTTTTGTATTGTTGGATGATTTTAGTTGGAAGGAAATGTTGTAGTTAGTAGGTGGTAGTGTGTTTTGTGGTAGTAGTGATCGTTGGAAGCGGCCTCTGCAGATTGTGGCTTGCGCGCGTGGGCGCGCGTGTCGCGAGTGCCCGAGCGACCCGAGAGGCCGGATGGTGGCGCTCAAGAAGGAGGAGCTCCCGACCAAGTGCGGTATGGTCCCGGACGAGAATGACGAGCTGGGCCAGAGGCGGGCGCAGAGCTTGTACGACGACCCCTACCCAGACGTGCTTCTTCTACGTGTGGGACGTGATCCAGACGGAGGACCTCAGTGCTGGAACGAGTGTGGGAGGAGCTGCGCTCGTCTGGACCACGATTGGGGCTGGCACTGCTGTCGGACGTGCTGCAACACGGACGGTGACGCCCATGGGCCCTACTGCCAGGCCCAGCACGAGGACCTTCAGAGTTGGCAGAGGGAGGCAGGCTACCACCCACCAGCGAACGAGGAGGCGAGCGGCAGCGGCGGTCCTGGAGCCCAGGCAGCAGGCGAGGAGGCGACGGCTGCGCCGCCGCTACCCTCGCCGCAGTCGGGACAGGCGCTGCCACCTCCCGAAGAAGTGGTGGGAGAGAGGTCACCCTCTCATCTTACCTTTCGCACCAGGTCGCCGCCTGCGCTGCTGCGAGGGGGGGCCTGGGGAGTTGACGAGCTCCTGCCAGTGCCCTTCCCAGGAGGCGACCCGGACGCCCGTTACGCGTGGCGCGAGTACTGCGGCGTGCAGGGCGAGGGCCGGGACATGAGCTGCGCGATGTGCAACAGGATCTACCCCATCTCGATGGCTCGGGATCGGGCGCTGGCAGCGCAGAGGACGGCCGAGGCAGAGAGCGCGGCAGCGGCCGCGGCGCAGGCGGTCCCGCCGCCGCTCAGGGCGCTGCCCAGCGACGCCCGGGTCGGCGACCCGCCCCCCCCATGCGAGTCCGGCAGGCTCGCCGGGGCCGTCGACGACGACGAACGGCGGGGCAGCTGGACTCCCGCGGGGCTCGACGCCCCCACGCCGGGGGCCGCCAGCGCAGCTGGCGCGGCGGAGGCGAGGCCCGGCGAGGCTCTGGAAGACAGGCTACTGCTGCGACAAGTGCGGCGGCCGCCAACATGGGCAAGACTGGGCGGAGGGAGGCGCCAGGCACTACAAGCACTGCGAGAAGGTGCCCCACGGCCAAGGCGAGGAGCAGCAGCCAGGAGCTGGAGGCGGAGGAGGCGGTAGGAACCGCAGGAAGAAGAAAAATAAGCAGGTGGCCCTGGAGGAGCCCGCCGAGCTGCCGCTCGACCCCCCGTCCGGCGGCGTGGTCCTGCGCCCGGCCGCATTTCACGATGATGATGGAGACGGTGGATCGTCGCCAGAATGCCCACCTCCCTCGCCGCGCGAGCTTGGGAGGAGGGGGAGTGAGGCAGAGGCAGAGGCTCGCACCGAGGCCAAGAGGGCGGCGGTGAAGGGCCCCGCTCAGGAGAGCGGCGCCGAGGCGGCCAAGGCGGAGGCGGCGGCGGCAAAGAGGGTGGCCCGCAAGAACGGGCCGCACATCAAGCTCGTTGCGGGGATGCTGCCATCCGAGGTGAAGGAGGAGGTGATTTCGGAGGCCGAGGGCGAGAGGACAGCTGCGGCCTCGTCTTCGAGACGGGATGTCAGCGGCAGGAGCGGCCAAGGGGCTGATCCAGAGGCGGCGGGGCGCAAGTGCAGAGAGCTGTCAGACCGCGCGGAGAGCCGACGCACCACAGAGAGAGGCACGGCGGGCCAGGAGTACCGGCGCGCCCTGGGCCACGCAGCACGCGCCATAGCGCGGGCCCAGGAGCTGCGGCCGCAGGTGCTCGAGGAGAGGCGCGGCGGAACCGCTACGCCCGAGGAGCAGGAGCGATCGAGGTCATCGGAGGCGAGGAGGCGCCCAGCAAGCCCGGGAGGAAAGTTCGCTCAGCCCCTCCACGGCCCACGCGGGGCGCAGGCGTAACGAGCGTCTACGTCGGGGAACCTTTTTGCCGCTGCCGGCGCCGAGGGCGAGGACGGCATCTCGCAGTCCGCCCCGGCGCAGAGCTGCCGTAGAGGGCGAAGGAAGCGGTGGCGGCACCGCAAGCCCCGTCGAACCCGAGCTGCGGGCGGAGTCAGAGGAGGTCGACGTGGGCGCGAGCAACGAGGCCAGGATGGCGGCGCTGAGGGCCCAGGCCATTCGGATCAAGCGCGACGAGGACGACGCGGTGGAGGAGACCAGGAAGGGTGAGGCGAGGCAGAGGATGGCGACGCTCATGGCGAGACGCGGGAAGGGGCCGCCGATGTCTGACCGCTCTCCATCGTCTGGGCCATCGGCGCCGCGCTCACCGCCGCCTCGCACGCCGCGCCTGGTCGAGGCGGCGGAGCGCACGGCCCGCGCGTCGTTGCCAGGCGAGGACGTCGAGATCGACACGCAGGCGGTCGCGCGCTACTTGGCGGACACGAGGGGCTCAAGCAGCGCAGGTCCGGGCCAGGAGGGAGCGCGCCCCCACCTCGAGACCATGGCACGCGGGGCCACACAGGGCTCGGGCCGTCGCCGCGACCAGGGCGCGGACCGCAGGCGGGGCAGCAGGGGAGGAGACGACCGCAGGAGCGGGTGCCTCGAGCAGGCGAGGGCTGAGGAGGAGCTGGAGGCGCTTGTGAAGACATGGGGCTACCCGGAGCAGAGGGGAGGGTGGCTCGACTGGGCCCTGGCAGCTATGGACGCGGATGAGGAGCACGCCCGCAGAGCAGGAAGGGCAGCAAGAGGGCGCGCGGCCCCTACGAGAACAAGCCGCCCAACCCCCTCGGGCCGGAGGCAGTCCGCGCGAGCGCCCGCCCGGAGGATCTTACAATGACTGACCTCAAGACGCGGGAGGACTGGGAGAAGGCTAAGCTCGAGCTCATCCTCGATAAGCTGGCCAGCTCCACGATCAAGTCGTATAGTATCGGCTGGAGGTGGTGGACCCTCTTCTGCCGTACGAGGGGAATCAGCCCGCTCCGCGAGATCACGCCCGAGAGCAGGAGGGGCGAAGAGGAGCTGCTGATGGAGTTCGTCATCCACCTGGCGCGCCGAGGCTGCAAGAAGGCGGGCACCATCAAGCAGTACCTGAGCTCGGTCCGGGCCCAACACCTCGCGCTCGGCATGGGGGGCATCACGGAGGGCGCGGGCAGGCTCTGGATGGCGATCGACGGGCTCAGGAGGAGGGACGGCGGCACCAAGCGCAAGAAGCCGGTCACTCCCCGCATGATGAGGTGGATCAGGCGGAAGTTGCAACCGGAGAGGTCAAGGGAGGGCGCGGCCCTGTGGGCCGCAGTGGCCACGGGCTACTTATTCCTCTTGAGGGCCAGCGAGTACGTCTCGAACGACCAGAACGGCTACGTGGGCGGCAAGGGACTTCGAACGGGGGGCTGATGTCACCCCGAAGGCGAACGGCGAGCCGACCCGCGCGCGGGGTGAGGCGAACGAGGTCGTCATCAAGATCCGGGCCAGCAAGACCGACCAGTACAATCGGGGCGAGTGGCGCAATCTCTTCCGCATCGAGATTGCTGAGGACGCAGATCGGACAGGGCACATCTGCGCGGTGGAGGCGCTCGAGATCTTTGCGGGCTGCGCCGAGGAGAGGCTTTCAGGCGCGCAGATGTACGACCCTCTGTTCGCTTTCGATGACACGCACCTCGCGACGCGGGCCGACGTCCAGCGCGTGGCGATGCAGTCGGCGGCGGCGGAGGGCATGGACCCGAACGACCTGGGCTCCCACGGCTTGAGGATCGGAGGGGCGTCGGCGCTCTACGCGGCGTTTAAGGACACCGCCCTGGCGCAGCGCTGGGGGCGGTGGAACAGCGACGCCTTCCAGGGCTACCCGTGGGAGGCGCGCGGTATGGCAGAGGGGGTGGCTAGCAGCATGGCGGCCACGGACATCACGATGGTCTGAGAGGCTACGCCGTCGCGTTGGCCTGAGGCTCAGAGCGCGGGGGCAGCGGTGGCCGATAGGCCTGAGCTGAGGGCGCAGGGGGGCCTCGAGGCTGGCAGTGCGGCATCAGGCATAGCCAGGGGCGCTGGGCCGCGCGGGGCCAGGCCCCCCCGCCAGCGCGCGCGGGGGCCCTCGAGGTGGGCCCCGCGGCGCGCAAGGAGGAAGTCCGGTGCTGAGGGCACCGAACGGGGCGGCGATGAGCCGCTAGAAGAGCACGAAGGGGGTTCAGCGGCGGCGAGGGTCGCCAGCCGCGGAGCTCGCGCCTGCGATCTGGATCGCGGGCGCCATCAGGCCGACGAAAAAGGAGCGCTCATCCTTCTCGTCATCATCAGGAGGTAAGGAGGCGAGGAGGAGGAGGGGGAGTTCTGAGGCGGCCTGAGGGATCTGGGCCCGAGGCGGGCCCATGTGATCACGATCCGCCTGAGGTCCCGAGGCGGAGAGATCAGGAAGAAACGTAGTCGTTCGTGAGAACGGTGGGTTTCTTCCCTCCTCGCACCTCTTCTCCCCTGTTGTCCTCCTCCGCTGCTGCATGCTCAAGGCCCCGAGGGAGCCGCGCGCGTTTTTTGGGGTCCCACCCACCCGCGCCAGAGGGGGCGCGGGCCCCAGCCAAGTTTGCTCGGCGGGCCCCCGCAGGGGCTCGCACGCGCTTGCCGCATCGCGGTCGGCGCGGTGTTTCGCCTCCCGCGAGACTCCTCGCGGGGGGTTCAGCGGCGGCGAGGGTCGCCAGCCGCGGAGCTCGCGCCTGCGATCTGGATCGCGGGCGCCATCAGGCCGACGAAAAAGGGGCGCTCGCCCACCTCGCCATCATCACGAGGTAAGGAGGCGAGGAGGAGGGGGAGTTTCGAGGCGGCCTGGGGGATCTGGGCCCGAGGCGGGCCCATGTGATCACGATCCGCCTGAGGTCCCGAGGCGGAGAGATCAGGAAGAAACCCAGTAACCTGCCCACCCTGCCCCCCTCCGCCCCGACCACTGCATGCACCAGCCGCCACCGCCACCAGCCTGGCACCGCCCCCCGCCCAGTGCCCTTTCCACCCCGCCCCCCTCCACCCCGACCACTTTATTCCGGCGTCGCACCGCCCCCGCCGCCCCGGTCGCCCGACCCTTCCCCCCTCCCCAGCCGCCCAGTGCCCTGTGTACCCCGCCCCCCCTCGCCCCGACCATTTCATTTCGGCGTCGCACCGCCCCCGCCGCCCCGCCCCTCCCGCCCCTCCGCCCGCCCGCCCACGCCAACCACCGCCGCCGCCACCAGCGTGACCACCTCCGCCGCGATCACTTTATTCATGCGTCGCACCGCCCCCCCCGCCCAGCGCCGCTTTTCGCGGCCCCGCCCCCCCTCCGCCCCGGACCATTTTATTCGGCGCCGCGCGGCCCCCCCGGGGCCGCCCGCGCCCGCGCCCCCCCCCCCCCCCCACACCACGCCCGGCAGTGCACCCCGCCCACTCGACATGACCATTTGATTTCGGCGACGCACCAGCCCCGCAGCCCGCCCCCCCGACCCTTACTCCGATTTCTCGCCCCCTCTCTCCCCCCCGCCTCCTTCCCCCCCTCCTCCTCCTCATCCCCCCCCTCCTCCCCCTCGCGTAACATCGACGGCGCTCGCGCAACATCGAGAGCTTCACGCGTGTAAACGAAAGTATCGCCTACATCGACCTCGACATCTCCACCGCAAAGATTCGACTTGCAACTGCGTACTTCCCAAATTCTGGCCACCCCGACACCCGCATCCAACAGATGCACGACTACCTGACCGCACTGCACGACGACGCCAGCCAACAGAAGCGCAACACCATCATCATTGGGGACTTCAACGCCCAAGTCGGCAAACGCGATGCCGACGCGGACAAGGAGCTTGACACCGCCAAGAAAAGGAGACCTACCGTAGGGACGCATGGAACGGGAAAGTGCAACGCACGCGGAACGCGGCTCAGCACATGGGCAAACGCACGAAGCATGATCATCACCAACACTTTCTTTCACAAACAACACCGCGACACCTTCACATACACCAGCAGCGGAGAAAACAAGACACAATCACAGATCGACTACATTCTCCTAGACAAATCATGTCGCAACCAACTCATCGACTCACACGCCACCAGCACCCCGGACCTCGGCTCCGACCACCAAGCAGCATGCATGAATCTTGTTCTCAACGCTGGCGCGGGGAGGAAACGGAAGAAAAGGAAACGTGGGCCCGACCGCCCACCGCTTCACCCACCCGCCAACGACCCTCTGCACCAGCAGTGTCTACAGCAAAGGCTCATCGACAGTGACAATAACACCAGCACAGACGAGAGGAGCAACAGCATCGGCAAAGCCTTTGTACAAGCTCACGAAGATTACAACGAATACCAAGACACACCAATCCAGCATCACACACGCGAAGACACTCACACCGCAGACCAAAAATTACGTGAACTTATAGAGCAACGACGCAGCACACCACACACAGATGCAACTACCCGGACTACGCTCAGCAAGCTCATATCGAAGCAACTCCGACTCGTCGAGCGTATGCGCGAACACACCAAGCTGGAATCGATTGTTTGTCAATTCAGAAATTTGAAACAGATCGCTGGTGTGAAATCATCCAAACGCAAAGACCTGATCGCATCGATGACGACAGCGACTGGCACAGAAGCCACCGACCGACAGAGCATTGCGGACATTTTTGCTACTTTCTACGAGCAGCTGTACGAGGACCCAAAAAGCAACAGAGTCAGCAACGAGACAACCGCAGCGACTCCCCAGATACCACCGTTCACAACTGAAGAGCTTCGCCGTGCCATCAAGCAGTTAAAGAACGGCAAATGCAGCGACACCGCGGGAATCACAGCGGAACTTTTGAAGGCAGGCGGGGAAGTTGCGGAACGACATGTACTCCGACTCTACAACGACATCATCAAACCAGACCACCCACCACCCGAGCAGTGGAAGAAGACGACGATCACGGTGATTTACAAGTCCGGCGACCCAAAGTTACCACAGAACTACAGGCCGATTGCAATCATTCCACTACTCTACAAGCTTATGTCACGCCTCCTCTGCAATCGGCTTGAAAAGGCATTTGATTTGCAGCAAAGCGTCGATCAGGCTGGGTGCAGGCGAGGCTTCAGCACCGAGGACCACCTCTTCACCACGACAATGCTACACGAGAAGTCGTTCGCGTGGCAGTTACCCCTGTGGGCAGCAGCAACCGACTTCAAGAAAGCATCTGACTGCGTCGACCACGACAAACTTTGGAAAGCTCTGCGACAACAGCACATACCAGACAACTACATCGAGTTCTTACAGCGCCTGTACGACGACCAGACGGCCACTGTACGAAACGATACTAACAGCAGAAGTGTTTCACTCCAGCGGGGGGTGAAACAGGGCGACCCGCTGAGCTCATTCTTGTTCAATGCACTCTTGGAGTGCGTCTTCAGGCAGCTGAAGCCAAGCTGGCACCGCAGGAAGTTTGGCATCAAGTTGGGTTTCTCCCCACGGACCAGCATCACAAATTTGCGCTTCGCAGACGACATTCTTCTACACGCCCCGAATTTGCGACAGCTCACATGTTTACTACGAGACTTGAGGAAAGAGGCGCCCAACTGTGGACCGGCACTGCACCCAGACAAAACTAAGATACTGACGAACATAAGCCGGAGGATGGGAAGGACAAGTACGCATATTATGTTGGACGGCGCGCAGATCGACACATTGCCAAACGACCAGAGCACAAAATACTTGGGAATAAAATTAACGTTCCACGAGTTCCACGACACAGAGCTACAGAACAGGCTCGCCAACGGATGGGCGAAGTTCAACCAATTGCGACATGAACTCACAAACAAATGGTTCCCACCACACAACGGACTGAAGCTCTTCAACGGCACCATCACACTTTGTGTTATGTACGCATGCTCATCTTGGACCTCGACGAAGGACATGATTCTTTAGGCTTGCGCCACACCGCCGACCCCTTGTTTTTTTTGGAGGCAATCTTGGACGTCTTGGGGGCGTCATGGCCCGACATTATCCCCCGCATTCCTATCGTCGTCGTCTTTGCTCCTCCTCCCAGTAGTCGGCCCATCCCGCCACCGTGCTTGAGTTGTGGTTCAGAGGCCTCTCAGATTCAGGAGAAAGTCCAGATTCGGCGCGCGAAGTGCAAGAATTTCTTGAAGACGGAGGCGGAAGTGGCGGCGAACCAGTGCGATTCGAAAGATGCGGGGGAGAGGCTTTGCAGGGCGCGCGCCCGCAACGAGAAGGGCGGGCGGAACGAGAAGGCGGGCGCAGAGAATCGCAAGCGGAAAGCAGAGGCGGACGCGAAGCCGCTGACGTGCGCGGCGTGCAAAGGCGCGTTCTCGGACACGAAACATTTGAAGCAGAAGCAAGTGACACATCATCGAGCGGCGAAAGGAGCTAAACTGGTGTGCAGAAGCTGCGAGGAACTCGGGTTCACAGCGCGCAGTTGCCAGGCTTATCAGTGCAGAGGCGCGCGCAAGAGAGGACTACCAAAGTCGGCGTTCCCCGACCCTCACAATGTCCCGCGCAACGCAAAGAAGGGCACCCTAAAGTGCAAGACGTGCAAATGATGCCCAATCGGTTGCGCGCACTGGGCAGAAAGGGAGGACGGGAAGAGGAGGATGGGGGGTGAGGCAGAAAATGGGGGGGAGAAGCATCGGTGAGGATGAGCTGAAGCGGGGCAGGAAGAGGAGGAGGGGAACGAGGAGGAAGTGCAGGAGGAGGAGGAGGAAGAGGAGGAGGACGGGGAAACTGAGATGAGGCTCCGGGTTATGGGGCTGGGCGCGACTCGAAAAACCGGTGTGTTCAGGGATGTCCGTTGGGATCTTGCGGGGGGGCTTCTTGCGGGCCTCTTGGAGCAGTTTCGAAGGCTCTTGGGGGCCGTTTTGGGACCTCTTTGTGGCTTCTTGGGCGCCTCTTGGAACGTCTTGGGGGCCTCTTGGGGGGTTCTTGGGGCCTCTTTGGGGCCTCTGGGGGCCTCCTGGGGGCCTCTTGGGACGTAAGGCTGGGTTTTCCGGTGCGTGGTCTCTCTCTGGAGCCCCTCTTGGGCCCGTCTCCGGGAGGTTCTTGGGCCGTCTTGGGCGGCTCTTGGGCCGTCTGGGGGCTCTCTTGGGCCGCCTTGGGCGGCTCTTGGGCCGTCTGGGGGCTCTCTTGGGCCGTCTTGGGGGCGTCGAGGAGGCCTCTTGTGCCGTCTTGGAGCAGTCTTGGGAGCTTCTTGGGCTGTCTTGGAGCGTCGGAAGGCCGAAAAGGCGAAAATGACGAAAACATAGAGAAAAAACCAATGAAAATCAACGATTTTGGCCTCTTGGGGCGCTCCACGGGGGCCTCTTGGAGGTCTCTTGGGGCGTCTTGGAGGTCTCTTCGGGCGTCTTGGAGCCCTCGTGGGGCGTCTTGGAAGCCTCTTGGGGCTTCTTGGGCGCTTCTTAGGGCGTCTAGGCGGTCTCTTGGGGCGTCTGGGGGCCTCTTGGAACGTCTGGGAGGCCTCTTGGGGCCTTTTTGGCCCGTATTTGGGCCTTTTTGGGCCCGGAAGAGCGTCGTGAGTCGCTCGTGGTGGGACCCCCCCCCCCCTCCAAATCGACCGGACCGGGTTCCCCGGGGAGGGGTTTGGGGAGGGGGAAGCATCTCACACGCCGATGACCCAGGGGGTCGGCGGATTATCACTTTACGACGGGCGCAAAGGAAAATGCTGAGGCTTGTAGTTGGGACGCCGAGGAGACGAACCTCGACCGAGCACAGAAGAAAGACAAATGATACCGACAGCAGTTTCACCACCATCGCCGACAGCAACAACACCGACACCAGCGCTGGCACCAGCACCGACGCCTGCACCGAGCAACGCAGCCAAAACCACAGCGAAGATGATGACGACGACATGGAATCATGGGTCCACTTCCTACGAAGAAGTACATCCACCGCTGTGGCTCTTGCGAAGCGTGCACAGGTCGACGAATGGACTGATGTATACTTTAAGAGAAAGTGGAATTTTGCAGCACGAACCGCCAATCACGACATTGAGCGATGGACTCGTCTGAGTGCGACCTTGGACCCCAGCGTACACGACTCACGACCAGCTTTTCGCAGACACGGAGGGCAACGAAAGTCTTGGGAAGACGACATCGTATCTTATTTGCGTAGCAATCATATTAGCGATTGCGAAACACAGTGGTGGGAACTGGCACAGAATCAGACATGGTGGGACCATCAGGGACAATTTTTCTTACAACACATGCGCCGGTATATGGATTCGGACAATTGCGTCCACGCCTACGAGTGATGATTCTCACCAGCACGCAGCTGTTTTTATTATTTGTTCACATGTACGTGCCGTTTCGTTACGCCGACCAGACCATCATCACATTCTCCAGCTTAGTTTTCTTCGGCTCCGATTCCGGCTCCGTCTTGCAGATGATCCACAACAAGCTGGACCCGAACGCCGGCCTCAAACTTCCGACCTCCACCTCCCGACTCTGGATTCCCACCCTTATCCGCTTACGACGCCCACTCCCACCTCCACCTATCGACTTCTGGCCTCCCATCGCCCCCCCACTCCCCACCAGCTCAGCTAAACGACCCCCAGCCTCCAGCATCCGACTTTCCACTTCCACCTCCACCTATCGACCTCCAACGTCCACCAGCTCAGCACTCCGACCTCCAGCCTCCAGCATCCGACTTTCCACCTCCACCTTCACTTACTGACCCCTTTTTTTTACCAGCTCCACACTCCGACCTCCATCGCCCAGCATCCGACTTCCATTTCCACCTCTACCTTCCGACCACAGACCTCCAACTCAGCGCTCCGACCTCGAACATCTGACCTCCGACTCTGCAGTCCTACGTCCGCTCATCGACCTCCAGCCTCCACCAGCTCAGCACTCCGACCTCCAGCCTCCAGCATCCGACTTTCACCTCCACCTCCACCTATCGACCTTCAGCGTCCACCAGCTCAGCACACCGACCTCTAGCCTCCAGCATCCGACTTTCACCTCCACCTCCACCTATCGACTTCCAGCGTCCAACAGCTCAGCACTCCGGCTCCCAATCTCCAGCATCCGAGTTTCCAGCGTCCACCGGCTCAGCACTCCGACCTCCAGCCTTCAGCATCAGATTTTTGTTCCACTTCCACCTCCACCTATCGACCTCCAGCACCCGTCTTCCCACTTCCACGTCCACCCATTGGGCTCCAGACTACACTAGATCAACATCCAGACATCCAGCCTCCAACATCCGACGCCCCACACCACCTCTATCCAGATCGACCACCAGTCCCAGGCCGACTAGTGAGGGCTCCGGCCCCCCCGCGCCGCCCTCATAGGGCCAGTCCCGCCGGACCGTCATCGCGCGCTCTCGTTCTCCTCCTCCTCCTCCTCCTCCTCCTCCTCCTCCTCCTCCTCCTCATCATCATCATCCTCATCATCATCATCATCATCATCATCATCATCCCCCTCCTCCTCTTCCTCATCATCATTCCCCCTCCCTTTGGCGCAAGAGCCATGGCACACGTGCTACTTGTTATGTCTTTAGCGTCGGCTTACGCCTGGGAGCCGACGATATAGCGCCGATTTAGCGTCGATTTAGCTTCGACTAGCGTCGATGTGACGTCGATTAGCGTCGACTTAGCGTCGATTAGCGTCCATTCGCAAGAGCCGACAGGATTGTATGGGAGGCTCGCGTGAGTTATCACCGAACTTTTTGCGCAGCGGCCGTGATTGCGCGTCCCGCACACGCTGCCGGCGCCGCGTTGGCCCTGAATATCCCCACGGTTGACGCTTGCCCTTCTGGGAGGAGTCCTCTTCCTCTTCCTGTCTCCTTTGGGGGCCACAGGGCTCGGCAGCGCGAGCTGCCTAGAGCCTGAGTGAGTCTGCTTTCCGTGCGCCTGCTTCCCAAAAAAGCCAGCCTAAAACCCCGTACTTGGATAATGTTGGAGATGCGAGAGTGCTTCCCATTTGAACAACAAGAAGCGTCCCAGTAGCAGGCAAGACGCCAAAGTGGCTCGTTTTTAGTTCGTCCACTGCTTGGTTTCTCGACCTTTGCGGAGGCTATCGGAGTGTCGGCGGGCGCCAGCGAGAGCAAAACGATGGCATCTCCGCCAGCGAAGGCTGGCGGACATCCGGCGAACGTAAAAGTTGCCCCCCCAACTTAGAGGCCGGGAGGCAGCCAACAGGTTTTCTCCAGTGTTGTTGGGTGACGTGTTTGCCTCTCTTGGTCGCCAGTTGCCTGCCTTTGCCCACTTGGCTTCTTGGCTGCCAAGGCCCCTCTGCGCCGAATCGGAGCTGTCTCCAGCGAGCGGCTCCCGCAGCGACTGTTGGCTCCCTCGTATTCCGCTCTCCTCATTCGGACCCCCGTCTGAGCATACCTCCGTCTCGTCCAGGCTCTTTGCTTCCCTGGTCCTCCTCTTTCTCCCAAGGCAATTCAGAGCAGTTCTGGGCATACAAAGCACTGCAAAGTAGAGCTTTGCTAGACATTGCTTGGCGTTGCGGCGTTGCTTAGCATTACGTGGAGTCGTTGCTTGGCGTTGCTTGGCACTGACTGATTGGAAACCGGAACTAAGACCACGAAACCCTCTGGCAGCAAAACAACAAGACCAAAGAATTTGATGAAGGCAGCAAGCAAGAAACAGGATCATCGATTTTGGGGAAGGCAGCAAGGAACCAAGACCGAGGAATCCGGGAAAGGAAAGGAACTAAGACCAAGGAACCCGAGAACGCAGCAATGAACCAAGACCAACAGGCCAAGAAACGCCAGGGGGCGCCACCGCTTTCTTCCGCATACAAATAAGACCATCTAGGCAAGCCCAGACGTACCCAACCCATGTGCAACACGTGGTAATGTCATTGGGCCCATCCAAAACGAATTCACATCTGAAATGGCATGATGTCTCTCGTGTAAGCCACATGGAGGACCTGCGAATTTCACTGTCCACGGACGTGTATATTTATATATATATATATATACAGATACATTTACACAATTGTATACATATGTAGAGATATACCTATACATACATATATATATATATGTGTATGTATACACATACATATATATGTACATATGTGATGATCCTCGCTCGAGGGTTCACAGGCCCACTCCCCCCCAGATGGGATGGGGGGGACGACGACGACGACGACGACGACGACGACGACGACGACGACGACGACGACGACGGGAATGCCCACCCTCCACCACGCCACTACCACAGGGTGATGGGGGGAGGGGCGATCCCATTCGCGAGGTCGCAATGCTTTCGCGAGTCTCACGGGCGTACCCATCCAGCGGGGGGGGGAGATCCCGTCAGCCATTAGCATTGGACAGGGGCGGGGGCGGAGCCCTGGATCATATGTAGGAATGGAAATGGAAGGGCGAATACAGAAACACGGCGAAAGGGACGGGAAGAGGCGACAGTTGCGCGCTTGGCAGCACCCGGAAGGGCGAGGCCCCGCTGCGATCTGCGTGAGGCGTCACCTCGTTGGACCCCCCAGAGGGCACGGCACAGCGGCGACAGCTGCACGCCTGGCAGCACCCGGGGGGGAGGAGAGAGAGGGAGGAGACGGGAGGAAGGGAGAGCAACAGTGCTCTACTCAAACCAGGCAACTCACCCGATGCAGGAGGGCGGAGAAGGGGAAGGCACAAACACATGCTGTGGACACGGGTCGGCGTTGAGGCCCCTGCCCACACCCCTGAGCGGTGCCCCCAGCTCTCCCGCGCGTCAGGGAAAAGGCACTCGCCATGAAGCAAGCGGGTCCTGAGGGAAACGGGTCCCACGGGGGCTTCCGGGGCCCTCCGCGGGCCCCGGGGCGAAAAGTTCGTGCCGGGGGAAGGACACCAGGATCCAGGCCCCTTTTCCTCCAGGGCCAGACTCTTTCACGCCAAGGTGCGAGAAGCATGGCCCAGCGCCCACTTGGGAAAGCCGTCCCTGTCGTCTAGTGGAGAGGAGGTTGTCGGCCACGCGCAGAGGGGGGCAGGGATAGGGTGGAGGGCTTCTTAGAAGGAGGCTGCTTCTTAGAAAGCGCGGGTCTTTCATCTATAGATAAGGCCCGCGCCTTCTAAGAAGCAGCCCCCTAAGAAGCTTTCCCCGCCCCTCTCCCTACCCCCCTCTGCGCAGGGCCAAGGGGGGGGGAGCAGCAGAGGCGGTCTGACATCCAAGCGTTCTGAAGCGGGGGGGGCCCAGGGAGTGGGGGGACGACGGCAGGCTGCAGAGAAGGGGGCGACTCCAGGCGGCCTCTCAGCTGGGGTCCGAGCAGATGGCGATGCATCGGCGATGCGGCGCGATCCCCCATCTGCTCGGACCCGAGTGGGGAGGCCTCCAGCGGCGCAGAAGAGCGGGGTCGATGGCGCGGGCATTCGCGCGCAAGTGGTCCGCGCAGGGTCGCGGGGTTCAGGCGCCCTCTTTCCCGACGCGGCATTCCATGGCGGCGGGCTGCCGTCGTGGAATGCCGCGTCGAGTCAGCGCACAGGGTCGCCGTGCCGTCGTGAGGGCGACCCCCTGCAGTCGAAGGCTCGCCACAAGAAACCTCGGAGAAGGCACGCATCAGACGCCCGAAGCGAGGCGAGCACGCATCAGACGCCCGAATTGCGGCGCCCGCATCTCAGGAGCCCTCGGCCGAAATCGTTCCATGTCGCTCCGAGGCGCCCTCGGAGGCGTGCCCGCGCGGGGCCCATGCGCGAGGGCCCCGCGGGCCGAGGCGGGGCGAAGACGCCCACCCGGGCAGCCCCGCAGCGCGCTGCCGGAGTTGGGCAGCACGTCCCGAGGTACAGGATCGAGGGCGCTTCGCGGAGGGCACCCTGACATGCTTTGTGTTCGTTGGACGTTCTGTGTGCATCCTGGGGAGGGTACCCTTCGATGTTCTGTGCAGGGTGGCCGGCGGAGGGCCTCGTGCTCTGGAGGGATGTGTTCCTGGCCTAGGTTCGACTGCATGTGGGCCGCAAGCGTCTGCGCAGCTCCTGGGCAGCGCTCCCCAGGCTCGCGCACAGCTCCGGAGCGGCTGCCAGGCAGCGCTTCTCAGGCTCGTAGGCAGCGCCGAGGCAGTTCCTAGGCAGCGTTTTCTCGGCTCGAGCGCAGACTAGACGGTTCCTGGGTATTCCTTGGTCTTTGCGCAGGACCCAGGCAGTTCTAAGGCAGCGCTGGGCTCGTTCGTGGCCACAAGGCAGTTCTAGAAAGCACTGTGAGCGCTTGTGTGCTCCTGGCAAATGCGAAGCAACTCTGGAACGCCGGCGGGCTAGATGGCCAAACGCCAAGCAAATCTCGGCTGACCTTTTGGATGCTTATGCCTTGTTAACGAATCGTTTCCCTAGATTCGAACATTCGTTAGGGCTCTAACAATTTTTCCAGGAAGCTCGAAAGTGGTAAACAGTGGTATTTGACGTAGAATTGTCCAACGAACTCGTCTACAACCTCGAGGGCGCCGAGATCGGCTCATCGGCAGAGTTAGTCTGCGTTAGGCAGACAAGCTCAGGGGGATGCATCGACGCCCGATCGTCCAGTCATTGTCGACAGGGGGCTGATAATCCACCCCGCCCTGCAACTTGCGTTTTCGCTACCAGGACCTATCGCCGACCTATCGGCGATATATCGCCGATTCCAGGTCGATGCCGCCCCCCCCTTCCCTCCTGAACCAGTGCCTCCCTGTCGTTTCCCCCTCAGCCCCGTGTGAAAGAGAACTGCGGCGCCTGCATTTCAGAGGTCGGCAAGCCAAGCTGGGTGAACAAGAAGCCCATTCCGAGGACCGTCAGAAGAGGTTAACGGCCGCGGTCTGGATTGACCTCCGAGCACCATCAGTGTCAGTCCCAGACATCCGGTTATGATGTTTCAATACGCGCCCCCAGAGACCCTGGGAGTCTTCACTCGCCCTGGACCCATTATGGATGGCCCCAGGGCCCGCAGACTGTCTCCGAATGCCGACGTCCATGAAAAGCATCCGCACCGAAAAAAGCAGACAGTCAAGACGCTGCAAGGAGCACCGCTCGGGGCTCAGGAGGGGCCCGGGTTCTCGGGCCGCTCCTCGGACTTCTGTCGTGCAGCCTGCTTGTGGCTTGGGCCCGCCGTGGCCAGAAGAGCCCCTTCTTTCCTCGTCGCGCGTCCCCGAGGCGTTGCCTCCTCTCGGCACCCCCTGGTCCCGAGACTTTGCCTCCTCCCGGCCTTGCCGTGAGGCCGCGCTCCTTCTGTCCCCCCCTCTTTGTTAATTCAAGCTTCGCGCGGCCCGCTTAGCTTCGACTGGAAGAAGTGCGCTCTCGACCCGCGAATCAAAAAAGTCCCCGATGGTACAGTCGGACCGAGGTACAGGATCGAGGTCGGTTCGGGGAGGGTACCCTAGTAATTACTGTTCGTGTCTGTTGGATGTTCTGTGTGCGTCCAGGGGAGGGGTACCCTTGTGTTGGCCAGCAGAGGGTCTCATGTTCTTGAGGGATGTTTTTCTGGCCTTGGTCCGAGTGCAGCACGATGACTGTACAGTCAACCCGCATAGTAAGGATGGTCAATCTTCCTAAGGGTACCCTTGCAGTTTTGCCTTCTCGGTCCATCTTTGGCCGCTTTCGCTGGCTGCGCCCCGTTCGAAAAGCTTCGAAATGGCCTTCCAAGGCCCTTGCATCCTCATCGTGCATCCTTATGGTACGGGTCGACTGCATCGTCGGAGCTCTGGGGTCTCAGCTCGAGCGTTTGGCGACGCGCTCCGCTCTCGGAGGAGGGAGGCCAGCCAGCCCTCTCTCGTTGGGGGGAGGGCGGCAGGCGCCCTACCGGCTCCAGCAGCAGCTGCAGCAGCAGTTGCGGGAGCAGCACGCGGAGCGCCAGCTGCAGGAGGCGCGCGGGGGGGCGCGCGGGCCGCTGGCGAGGAGGGCAGTCTCCTACTCCTCCTCCTCCTCCTCCTCCTCCTCCTCCTCCTCCTCCTCCTCCTCCTCCTCCTCCTCCTCATACCCCAATCCTCCTCCTCATACCCAATCCTCCCGCCTCCTCCTCCTCCTCCTCCCCCTCCTCCCCCTCCTCCTCCTCCTCCTCCTCCTGGTCCCTCCAGATCTCTGGCGATGAGATGTGTTCAATCGCGGCGTGTTTGTCGAAGGAAAAAAGTGCGAAAGCGCCCGGTGTCAAAAGATTCCAGCGCACGGGTCTGAAGGTCTGCCTCCCAAGTCCTTCCTCTGCCTCCCTCTCTCCCCACGGCGGCGTGAGGGGACCCCTGGGGGCCAAGGAACACCCCTCCCAAAACCTCCCTTGATGGGGGGTTAGGGTTGGGCGGGTCCAGGACAAGGATAGATCCGTTCCAGGGCGTTCCAGAACGCTCTCAGAGCGTTCCCGAATGCTCTGAGGATTCTGCAGAGCCGCCAGCACTCAAGGATTCCCGATTTATCCTCACCCGATGTTATCCTCGTTTTGGCTCCATCTTATCTGTCCTCTAGTTCGGCCTCCGTGGACCCGTTCTCGGGCCCCTGGGCCATCAGAAGTAAGTCTGGGACGCAACACTACCCCTAGTGAAGGGGTCCGAAGCTGTGTGGCCGCGCAGTGGAAAAAAACACATCGTCGAGTATCTGGGCTTGGAGCTTCTCGAGGGTTTCGAGGCTTGGGGGGCACTGGTGGCCCAGCACTGGCTCTGGCCAACAAAAAGTGGCGAGAAAGGAGAGCCCTCGTCGCCACGACGGGACGCGGCTCGAAAAAAAGCGCAGTTTCGACACCGGGAGGAGTCCAGGGACCATGTTTTGTTTAGCGAATTTGCACCCCTTCGCCCCTCTTTAACAGTTTTCTCGAGGCCCATCCAGCGCAGTCCCTCTGGCGCCGCTTCCAAGTGTTGCTTGTGCTTGCGTGTGAGAGAGTGGCAGGGACAAGAAATAGGCAAGGGGCACGCTGTCGCCTATGAGCGGACCTTGCGCGACGCCTGCCAGATGAAGACCGGGGATTCTTGGTCAAGGCAGATGCATGCACCCTGGCGGGGCATAAGGCCGCGCTAGGACCCAACGAGAGCGCCGGGCTCAGAACGAGAAAATGACTGCAGAGAGGGGGGCCTGGCGCCGATCTAAGAGATCCGAGCGGCGCTCCGAAAGGTTCTGTCTGTTATGTGCTTCTGTCTTCCACTCCTTGCAAGGTGTCTCTGGGAGGATATATGTATATCTCTATATATATATACTTCAAACCGCCGAGAGCGAGGCGGCGGGCTTCCATATCTCTCCGTTCGACCCATACGTTAGTTTCCAGAGGTATCACGACTGCGCGCGTTCCATCAGGCGTGCCGCAGGTGGAGGTTCCTCATGGGGCCACGAAACGAGCGAGGTGCGTGCCACAACGGTCGGGGGGGACGCATGTGTTTTTCCTGCCACAGCGGCCTTGGGTAAGGCTCCTTGTTGGGCTTCGAGGCGTGTGAGGAGCGTGCCAGCATGGGCGAGAGGGGGCGCTTCTTGCTTGTGCGGCCTCTGGTGGAGCTCCCTATGTTGCCACGAAACGTGGGAGGGGGTTGCCCAAGTAGGGCGGGGTGGTGCACGTGATTATTGCCGCCACTGCGGCCTTCGGTGGAGCTCCCTATAGGGGGCACGAAACGTGCGAGGAGCGTGCCACACCGGGCGGGAGGACGCATGTGAGTCTCGCCGCTGGGGCCTTCGGAGCCCCATTTATGGGGCCACGAAGCGAGTAAGGTGCGTGCCAATAGTTGTGGGGAGGGCGCATTTCATCTTGCCAGAGCGGCAACGTGTGAGGTGTGTGACACAATGAGCGGGGGAACGCATGTGATTCCTGCCACTGCGGCCTTCGGCAAGGCTCCCTATGGGGCCACGAAGCGTGTGAGGACTGTCTCGAAATGGGCGAGGGGGCGCATGTGATGCCTGCCACTGCGGCCTTCGGTGGATCTCCCTATAGTGCCACGAAGCGTTGGAAGTGCCAAAATGGGCGAGGGGGGCGCATGTCATTCCTGCAACTGCGGTCTTCGGTAAGGCTCCCTAAGGGGTCACGAAACGTGTAAGGCGTGTGCCAAAGTTAGCGGGGGAATCCTGCCACTGCGGCCTTCGGTGGAGCTGCCTATGGGGCCACGAAGCGTGTGAGAAGTGTGCAGACATGTGCAGGGGGATGCATCTGATTCTTGCCACTGCGGCCTTCGATGGAGATCCCTGTGGTGCCACGAAACGCGGAAAGGGGGTACCCAAATTGGGCGGGGGGGGCACGTGATTCTTGCCGCCCTTGCGGCCTTCGGTGGAGCTCCCTACTGGGCCACGAAACGTGTGAAGGGTGTCAACGATGGGCGGGGAGCGCATTGGACACTTGTCGTTGCCGCCTTCGATATGGCTCCCTATGGGGGCACGAAACGTGTGAGGTGCGTACCGAAATAGCCGTGGGGACGCACATGATTCCTGCCATTGGCCTCCGGTGCAGCTCCCTATCAGGGCGTGAAACGTGTGAGGGGTGTGCCAAATGGGCGGGGGGGACGCAAGCGATTCCTGCCACTGCGGCATTCGGTGGCGCTCCCTATGGGGCCGCAAAACATGCGTGAATGGGGGGGGCTGATAATGTTGCTGCTGCTGCTGATTTATTTGATGCTGGTGATAGTGATGGCGATGATCATGATCATGAGCATGATTATGGTGGTGGTACTGATGCTGATGATGATGACGATGATGACGATGACGATGACGATGCCGATGATGATGATGATGATGATGATGATGATGATGATGATGATGATGGTGGTGGTGGTGGTGGTGGTGGTGATGATTGTGACAATGATGACGGTGATGGTTATGGTGAGGATGATGGTGAAGCTGATAAAGCTGATGAAGTTGATGATGATGATGGTGGTGGTGATGATGATGGTGATAGTGATGGTGGTGGTGGTGATGGTGATTATACGGTAATGGTAGCGGATGGTGCTGGTGATGATGATGGTAGTGATGACGGTGATGATGATGGTGATGATGATGATTGTGATGATGATGATGTTGATGCTGATGACGATCACGATGACGGTGATGTAATGGTGATGTTAGTGGTGGTGATGATGCCGATAATGACGATGTAGGCATACAGAGATCACAGGCAAGCAGGGGGAGAAGGGGGGGAGGAGGAGCAGATAGGAGGAGTGAACGTGGGGTGCTGCGGATGCAAAACGAGGATCCCAACACCACAGGATGATTCGGAAAACAGGCTCTGGGCTGTGACAGTTCTGGGTCGATCGTCTCCCTTCGGGGAGCGCGCACTTCTCCAATGGCCCTCCGAAGAATACATGTTGCTGCAATCGGGAGGGGCGGAGGTGGTGGAATGGCGCACCGTTGCCCGCGATTGTGCCCCACACGGGGAAGGCTTGCAAAATGCCAGGTCGCATGGCACGTGCAGTTCAAGCCTCAGAAGGATCTGGGACTGTTGAGTAACAGTTGACTTGAGAAGTGCGGGGAAGGAGGAGGAGATGGTGGAGGGCGGATGAGGGTGATGAGGGAGGAAGGGTGTGGAGAATAATAGACAAGGTGCGGGAGAGATTCATGAGGAGGATAGGATGACGAGGGGAGGACGGAGGAAGAGGAGATGTAAGAAGCACCGAGCACAAGTCAAATTGCATGATGGCATGGAGCTGCGGGTACACCTATACATATAAATAAATGTATACAGATACGTACATATACATCGTACGCCTTGTAAAACAAACGTGGTATGCCATTTGTGTGCATGTATATATGTATAAGTGTTGTATATGTATATGAGTGTATGTATGTATGTAGTGTAAAATTGTTTGTATCACCCGTGTATACAACAGGTGCATATGTATATGTACGTGTGGATGTGTAAAGTTCGCCGAGTTTCCAACTCACATGAGCGATGGCACGCGCGTCGCACAGCTAGCCAGCCGACCTGGGCAGCGCATCTCGTTACTCCTCCCCTCCTGCTCCTTCTCACCATCGTCCTCATCCAAGTGACCAACCCTCTGGGGCGTTGGAGCACAGCGCCTGTGCTGAAGCCAGCGCTCTCGTAACAGCCTGCTGATTCGCGGGCAACTTATTCGCCACTATCCTTGGAATTTGCTTCGCCACGTTCCTTAAAATGTATACACATAGCGACGGAATATTGACAGTCAAAGGGGGGGACAAATGAGAAAGAGTTGCACAGGTTGTGCTGTTGTATCCTATCAGAACACCATCAACCACTTCCAGCGCGCCCCCGCAGGCGCAATTGGCGCAGCTGGCGTCTGCCGGCACCAGCGGCATGCTGGACCCGAGAAGCGGAATCAGCATGGATATGTTTTCAGAGAGTCATTGTTTTTTGTTGTTGTCACAGTCACGTGTTTCCCATAGGGGGTTCTCGCCGAAACATCGTCCCACGATGGGTTGTCTTGGTTGGCTCATTCTCCAGGCGGATTTCTTCTGGGCCATAGGGCTTGCGGGGACCAAGGCGACCGTTGATTTTCATTAGGGGGCCAGCAGAAAAGGCAAACGCTGTGTGCTGTCAGTTCTTGTGCTCGCAATCTTTGAAGTTCGGATCCGCGAAAGCACGAATTGTGTCGGCAAAGCTACGTTCAGCGGAAGAATCTGACATTACACGCTTCCTCCGCCTCTCACCGACCTCGCTGGTGTCTCGGCTTTGTCCGCAATCCTGCTTTGCAACGGCGGGCTCGCCCTGACGATGGCCACACGGCGCATTGCGCCGCGACCCGACGTTTAGGTCCCCCAAAGAGTGCGGTGACCACACCGCGTGGTGAGTCGGTGGGGATTCGGGGTGACCGCACGGTCCCGGGACTTGGTTCGTGCTCCGAGGATGTCTCGGGCGACTGGGGCCTCCAAGGTCCCAGAGCCGTGCGGTGACGGACCGTGCGGTGCTTTCGAGGCCACCGCACGGTCTGCCGCCGCACCGTCTTGACGCCCCGAACCAAGCCCGATGCTTCTTCAAGAATGGTTGCCAGCTCTTGTCGTGGCACCCCTGCCGCGGCGCCTTTCCTTTGGTCACCGAGCGCGTTCCACTATTCGCAGAGCGGCTCCGACGTTGCGAAAAAGAAATACGATTACAAACCATCACGGCCAGAGCCCCAGACCTCGTCTCTTTGCGGCATCTGTCGAGCCGGGTCAGTTTGCCGTGGTCGCGCGTCGTGGAAAAAATGTCACGCCCTGGTCTCGGGGGGGAGTTTCCCACAGGCGGGCGACCGGAGTCGTGGCGCCAAACTTCCAGGCCTCTCCCAGAAGCGGTCGGCCCCCATGGAGGCACACATCGGAGGCCTAGAGTTTGGCACCAACACCAGCATCGGCGGTGTGCCTCCGCCGAGGGAGTATGTTCCCGGTCTCGGTGATGGTAGCTAGGTGGCCGAGAGATCAGCACCAACACCAAAATCTAGGATCATATTGTCTCGGTGGACGCATTTTGATTTGTGTTGGTGACCATGCCCCAGCTTTGCAAGAGCTATGAGGATATGATTGGGATGAGGTGCGCGGCTCCGCGGGGGGTGCCCCGCATGGTAGCGGAGCGTGGTTTGAGATCCACGGGTTCTGCGTCGGACGTGCTGGCCCAGCAGCCTTGCGGGAAGCACCGCGGGTTGCGGAGGGCAGCCTAGCAGCCCAGCGGGGACCTCCGCGGGCTGCGGAAGGCAGACGCCCAGCCTGGCAGCCCAGCGGGGACCTCCGCAGGCTGCGGAAGGCAGCAGCTCGGCCTAGCGCGGCCCAGCAGCTAGCACCGCGGAAGGCGCGCCGAAGGCAGCCCATACCCCTTGCGGGCCGAGGCAGGAAGGACCCTCGGCGGGCGCGGCAGCGACGGGGCGGAAGAAGCAGAAGAAGCAGCGCGGGCGGCGGCGGTCAGAGGACGCCGCCTGGCGACGGCAGCGACGCGGAGACGTCTGCAGGCTGCTGGAGTCGGCGCCGAGCCTCGTAGAGAAGATCGTCGGGCGTGAGCTCGACCTGCCAATGTTCACGCACCGCGTGTTCGCGGACGTCGTTTTCGACAAGAAACTTGGTCACGCGTGGCCGCTCGACGTCATGAACAAAGACGGCAACTCCTTTATTCCCCACGAGAGCGAGGCCCACGCGGCCTTCGTAGCGTGGAGGTTCAGGGATGGAGGAGGAGCAGCGAGCAGCAGCGGCGCAGCAGGCAGCGGGCGACCCCGCAGCCGCGGCCGCAGCTGCAGCTGGAGTCTTGCCGCAGCAGCAGCAGCAGCAGCAGCAGCAGCAGCCGACGGCCCAGCAGGTTCTAGATGCGCTGCGGACGGCGACGGCTCGAGCGGAGGCTGCAGAGAAGCGAGCCCAGGAGCTGAAGGCGCGAGCAGAGACGACCGCCAGATAGCAGAACGCTCATCTTCAGCGGCTTCAGCAGGCGCTTCAGCAGCTGACCGCCGCGGGGGGCGCCGCGGCGGCGAGTTGAGCGCGCCAGCGAGGAGCGAGGATCGTCGGAAGTGGGGCATCATCGACACGAAGTTGCTGACGAAGCCAGCCCAGTTCAAGGGCAGCGAGGCAGCGTGGCCCGCGCGGTCGTTCAAGCTGCCGGCGCACATCGCGACGCTGGACGACGAGCTGCATCAGGAGATGATCGCGGTCGGGCAGAAGGCCGAAGAGGCGCTGGACCTGATGAACCCAGCGCTCGTCGGCTCGCCTCGGCAGCTGCACCACATGCTCGCGCTGCCCCTCGAAGGCGAGGCGTTCGCCATGCAGCGGCCGATTCCAAAGGGCGAAGGACTGCTGGTGTGGCGCAAGCTCGCGAAGGAGTTCGAGCCCGACCAGCCAGCGTCAGCTCTGGGACGAATGGGGAAGCTGATGGGGTGGACGTTCGGAGCGGCGACGATCGAGACGGACATGAACGAGTTCGACGCGGCGGCCCAGACGCACGAGCGGCACGGCAGCGCGGTGCCCAGCGACATCAAGGCGGCGGTCCTCATAGCGGGGGCCCAGGACAGGGGCATTCAGCAGCGGCTGATGGTCAACGCCGACCGCCTCGGGGACTACGACGGGGTCGCAAAGCACGGGAAGACGCACCTGACGGACAGGAAGACGTTCAAGGATGCTGCAAGAGGCACCGCAGCGGGGGCCACCGCGGCGGACGACAGCGGGCCAGCACCGATGGACATCGGGTCCCTGGCGACGACGTTGGCAGCCGGAGGGGTGGCGCCAGCCGGGGTGGCGATGGTCGCAAACGTCATCAAGAAGGGCAAGGGCAAGGGGACGCAGAGGGACGGCAAGGGCAGAGATGGCAATGATGGGCAGCGCGTCGAGACACGGACGTGCAGGAGGTGCCATCAGAAGTGTCATCTGGCGAGATATTGCCCTGACCAGACTACGAGAGTGAACAGCACAGCTAGCAAGACGATCGAGTTGGAGGACGCGCTGAACTTGGTTCAGCTACTTAAGCCTGCGACGAGCTCAACAGCATCGAGCGCGCCTTCCGCGGCGCCGGGCAGCATCACCCAGGCACGGGCCAACGCCGCGCAGCTCTCAACGGCAAGCTCGGCGGCCGCTCCGAGCGGCGGCGGCGCCAGCTCAACGGGCAGCGGGGCAGCAGGAGACGCCGCGTCCGCCATCCAGCGGGCGCTGCGCCTGGCGGCCCAGACTGCGGACCCCGCGAGCCGGATCTCGATGCTGCGAGCTCCAGTGGGCGGCGGCTCAGGTGGCGACGACGAGAGCTACGAGGGGCACATCACGGTGGACTCGGGGGCCCCCAGAGCGACGCGCCCATTCAGCCACGCCCCGAGCGCGGCGATGCGGGGGCCCACGCAGGTCTACGACATCCGCGCTGCGGACGACGGGCGCGCGAAGCACCACGGCGAGAAGAGCGCGCAGTACAACCGGCTGGATTGCTCAGACGTGCACGGAGTGGGCATCGACTACCAGGTCGCCGACGTCTCGCATCCCATCATGGGGGTGGCCGAGGCATGCGACAATGGCCACTCTGCGCTGTTCTCACCGACGGGCTCGCACATCGCGCCCGCGTCGCTCGGCCTATCTGAGGGCATCGCCAACGCGCCTCTGGCGCGGCAGGACAACCTGTTCTGGATGCGAGGGCGCGTCGCGGGAGGCACCGCGACGGCGTCCGAGACGCCGCGGCTCAACCCAGTCGGGGCCGAGGCGCCCGCGGCAGCAGCCCCCGCGGCGGCCGAGCAGCCGCAACACGAGGAGGCGCCGCTGGCAGAGGCGGAGCCCGGCGGGGTGACAGCGAGGGCGAAGCGGGCGCCACCGCTCCCCAGCCAGGGGGAGATCGACCAGCACGAGCTCGCTCACCTCCCACCGCAAGGTTGGCGCGACAAGTGCGCGCCCGCCAAGGCGGCAGACGGCCCTCGCCGACACGGCGGCGGGCCTGGCAGCATCGACGAGGTGCAGATGGACTACCTACAACTCGGCGCCGTGGTCACAGCTGCGGAGCTGGCGGCCTCAGCCGACAGCATGGCTTGGTTGGCTCCAGCGGATCGGAATATCGACCAGGCCGTCCTGATGCCGCAGCTGGTGGACCCGGTGGCTGGCGACGGCGTGGAGGTGCTGCCCAACGCGCCGGCGGTGGCGCACCGCCAGTCGGCCGCGGCGCACGCGGTCCCGAGGCCGAAGGGCATGCACCCCTTCATGTCCATTGCGGCGAGTGCGGCCATCGCCGCCCGGGGCATCGCGGAGCGCATCTTGCGCACCGACCAGGTGCCAGCAGCCAAGGCGCTGGCCGAGCAGATCTCTGAAGAAAGGAAGCTGAAGGGCTTCAAATGCCAGCTCACGGCAGCGCCTGCCACAAGCCACGCGTCGATGGGTGTCATCGAGGCCATGAGCGACCAGGTGGTCCGGCATGGGCGCGCGCATCCCCGTGTTCCACAGGGTGATGCCGTGGGTGGTCAGACACGCTGGATGGCCCCTCGCACGGTTTGCTGTCAGGCAGGCCGCTGGCATGACGGCCTCCCACGTCAATCGAGGCAGGCCGCACCGCGGGGGCGTGGCCACGCTCGGAAAGGTTGTCTGGGCACGCGTGCCAGGCGACCGCACGCAGAGGCAGAGGCTCAGTGGCGCTTGGGTGTCTGGCTGGGCAAGACCGAGGAGAGCGACGAGCACTTGGTCGGCGGGTCGCGGCAGACCAGTTGGCACCAGGCGATCGGGAGGCAGCCGAAGGAGCGGAGGTTCAACGTGGACGCGCTGAACAGATTCGCGGGCCTGCCATGGGACCTCCAGTCCAAGCCCGAGCGGGCAGACACCGCCGCAGGGCAGCCCCAGGGCGGCGCCGAGCCTCATCACGGAGACAATGTGGCGAGGGCGCGGCAGGCACAGGCAGCAGCAGCAGCTCCAGTGGCAGAAGAACCAGCACGACCACCTCCAGGACCTTTGGACGCTCCGCCAGCACCCCTACCCGAGCCGAGGCTCGGACGGGCCACCTACGTGACGAAGAGGATGGTGCAGACCTACGGGCCCACCTTGAACTGTCCGAGGTGCTGGGGAGGCGGGGCGGCGCACTCTCATGAGCGCAGGATGCGCGTGGAAGGGGAAGCTCTTGGACGAGGCGAATCAGCAGGCAGCGGTCCGACCAGGAGCTCAACCAGATGGCCGCGTTCTGGGCGCACGAGGACGTGTCCGACGGCATCAGCGCGGGCAGGCGCATACGGAGCAAGTGGCTCGATGGACTACGATACAGGCCAGACGGGGCGCCCTTCGTGAGGTCGAGCCTCGCTGCCATGGACTTCAGCCTGTTTGAGCGCGACGACTCGGCGGCAGGTGCGCCGTACTTCTTCTACTTGAGGCTGGTGGTATCCCTGGCTGCCTCGAAGCCCCCATCAGGGCAGAGGCAAGTGGCTCTGTACGATGCCAGCGTGGCGTTCCTCCACGCGGAGATGGACGAGTGGTTGCGCGTGATGCAACCGCCTGGGCTGCGTCGACCTGGGCGGGTCTGGCATCTCCACAAGGCGCTCTACGGCACGAGACCTGCGTCGAGGCTGTGGCAGGCATGCGTCGGCGACGTCTTCGAGAAGAGTCAGCCAGCATGGACTCGGATCACGCCTTGCCCCGGTGCCCTCTACAATGAGACGTTGGACATCACGCTGGGCATGCACGGTGACGACTTCGCGGCCGAGGGGATCTCGGCGAAGCTCGACACGCTCGACGCGTTGCTGGAGGAGCACATCGAGATCAAGAAGCTGGGTCGAGCGGGGCCTGGTGCCACCGGCGGTAGCCACGGCAGGTTGCTCAAGCGACGCATCGAGTGGCGGGAGGCTCCGTCTCCTCGCTTAGTGTGGAGAGCAGATGACTCGCACGTGGACAACCTACTCGAGCTCTTGGATCTGCCAGCCAATACGAAGCCTCAGACGAGCCCAGGTTCGAAGGCAACGGGAGGCTCCGTGCCCAAGGAGGCGGTCGTGGACGAGCGGCTGAAGAGGTTGGTGCCCAGGGCGGGCGGAGTGCTGACCTACCTGTCCCAGGACGTGACGCAGGTGCAGCACGCAGCGAAGATGGTCATGGTGGAGGCGTCGAGACCTACGCCACTAGCTGAGGTCAGGCTCAAGCGTGCTGCACGGTACCTGATGGGGTGCCCAGTGACGGAGTGGCACCACCCGTTGCAGGACCTCCTTGTCAAGGCGGACGTCGACGGCGACAGCGATTGGGCAGGAGCGGACGACGCGAAGTCCGCGCAGTGCACGGTGATGATGTTCGGGGACCACTGCCTGGAGGTGACTACGTCGACGCAGGGCTACGTAGCGACATCCGGCGGGGTGGCAGAGCTCTTTGCTCTCAACAGGGCGGGTGCCTCCGCTATCCTGTTGCAGCAGATCCCCGCACTGCGCGGCATCCACACACAGGGAGTTGCTGGCACGGACAGCTCGGCAGCGAAGGGAATGGCCCACCGAGCGGGGTCAGGCCGAGTGCAACATCTCCGTATCCAGGACCTGTGGATACAGGAGCGAGCGCGGGCGAAGGATCTGCAGGTGATCAAGTTGGACACGGTGGCGAAACGAGCTGACATCGGGACGAAGTACTTGGGCGACTCGAGGATTGGAGTCTTGCTGAAGCTCATGGGGCTGGCGACGAGAGGGCGCACGGCTGGCCAAGTGAGCGACCCCACGGCGGCCATGTTGAAGGTAGTCTCGGCGACAGAGCGCGCGCGTGGCGCAGCGGGGGCTGCCGCAGCCGCGGGAGACGACCAGTACGACGGCAGCACGATAGGCATCGTCATGCCGCTGTTCCTGTTCATGCTGGCGTACACGATCGCAGCCACGGTAGCGGCGCGCTACCTTGCCAAGAGGCGCTCGAGGGAGCGCCAGCCCGACGCTGCGGGCGGCGGGGTGACGGAGTGCACCGACGACGGGCTGGACCACGACGCCCAGGGCGGACGAGAGCGGGAAGCATTCCCTCCAGCCAGAGCGAGCGCGGACGCTCAGGGCGGACGAGAGCGGGAAGCACCGCCTCCAGCCTCGGCCGGCGCGGACAAGGGGTCGGCAGCGGGAGGCACCGCGCCGACCAAGGAAGGACTTCGGCAGCGACGACAGGTCGCACCGAGGATCGTGGAGCGCCAGCATGAGGAGTTCCACGGCGTTCCAATCAGCGGCGAGCAGATAGCCGTCAGAGACGAGCTGATGCGCTACAAGGTGGACGAGCTGAGGGCAGCGCTGCGGGCGCGTGGCATCACCACGACAGGCCTGCAGGCGAACCTGGCCAACAGGCTGGCGAGGATGGCGGCACGGCCATCCAGGGCACACAGAGGCCCGAGGCCGACGGTCGACGAGCTGGTCGAGTCGGCGGCGGCGACATCGGCCGCGGACGCAAGCACCTGAAGGCGCGCAACAGCCCCTGAGACCGCTTCCAGCGGGAGGCTCCGCGGGGGCGCCGCGCCTCGCTCCGCAAAGACGCGGCGAGGAGGCGGGCCAGAGCTATGAGGATATTGTTGAGATGTGTTGGTTCAAGACCTCTCGGTTTGAAGGTTTGAAAAGGTGCGCGGCTCCGCGGGGGGGGCCGCGCAAGCTTGGCATCGCTCGGACGTGTGCATTTTTTGGGCGAGGACCATCGGGCAACAAATATCCCGGCGAAAGGCCCCGGATCTCCTTCTGGGGCCACGGAGTGTGTAAAGGATGTGCCGAAATGGAACAGCCATTGAGGCTTTCGGTGGCGCTCCATATGAGGCCACGAAACTTGTGATGGGGTGTGTCGAAATGGAGCGGGGCCGCCATGCGAACGTCGCCGATAGCGCCATGCGAACCTTTTCAGTGGGGCCTTCGGTGGAGCTCCTTGTGGGGCCGAGGGGGGCCGAAATGGAACGGTGCCGCCATGCGAACCCTGACATTGGGGCTTTCGGTGGAGCTCCCCATGGGGCCACGGAACGTGTGAGGGGTGTGCCGACATGGGCGCGGTGGCGCAATGCAAAAATTGCCACTGGGGCCTTCGGTGGAGCTCCTTATGGGGCCACGAAACGTGAAAAGGGCGTGCCGAAATGGATGCGCGTGAGGACATGCGGAGGGCAGGGGCGAGGAGGGAAAGGATGAGGAGGAGGAGGAAGAGGAGGAGGAGGAGGAGGAGGAGGAGGAGGAGGAGGAGGAGAGGAGAGGAGGAAGCAACGTGGGGCGCTGTCTCTTCAAAACGCGGAGTCAACACCACAGGATAGTTGGGAAAAATACGCCGTCGGAGATTTGGTCCTGGCAGCCTCCAAGCGGATGGGGGGGGTCCGATTCGTTTGTGCAGACCGTCCGATCAGTTGCGATCAATGGATGCACGGATTGGCGGCGAGCCCAAAGGGAATGCAGAGGGGTGGGCCCTTATCAGAAGTCTTGGGAGTCTTCGGGCGTTATGAGAAGATGTTTAAGCCTTCTCCGAACACACAGACGACTTTTCAGAAGGCTGGTTTCTGAGAATTCGAAAGCTGTTCTTGAGAGGTGAAAATATGATGTGGTTTTGGTCTGGACTCAGGCTTGATCCCGCTTGATCCCCCGCTGAATCCTGCTTAACCCGCGGCCCAAATTAGCGTAGTACCCTCCCAGTGGGGCTTAGGTATCCATATCTCTTTCCGACGAAGACCTCCCAGTAGTTGTCTCCTGACAAGAAGCCCCGCCGCCTTCGGTCAAGGGAATAAATCACCCGGATCCAATAATTGGCGTTGACTAAACGGCTTTGGGCGTTTGCTAAACAGCTCTACCTTGTTCGACTCCTCCTTCGGGTGCGTTTACTGAACGGCTTCGCTTGTCCTGGTGATTCTTATGGGGGGCATGTTTCGCCCTCTATACTGGTCTCTCTCACTTGCACCCCCTGGGCTCGCCGCCGAGCGGTCGGCCGTGCGCCCGGGCCTGCGGGCCGCTGTGGGCCGTCCGAGGCGCGCGGCCTCTCGGGGCTCCGCTCGGACAGCTCTCAAGAAGAGGCCCTCCTCCTCGATCCTCCTCCTCCTCTTCCTCCTCCTCTTCCTCCTCCTCCTCCTCCTCCTCCTCCTTCTCCTCCTCGGGACCATTCGCCCCCATTCGCCCCTCCTGACCAGTTTTCTCGGGGCCCGTCCAGCGCAAACCGTCTGGCGCCGCTTCCAAGTGTTGCTTGTGCTTGTGCGTGAGAGAGTGGCACGGGCAAGAAATAGGCAAGGGGCACGCGGTCGCCAGTGAGCGGCCCTTGCGCGACGCCCGCCCGACGAAGACCGAAGACGCCTAGTCAAGGCAGATGCATGCACCCTGGCGGGGCACAAGGCCGCGCTAGGACTTAACGAGAGCGACGGGCGCGGAACGAGGAAATAATTACAGAGAGGGGGCCCAGCGACCCCGCCCCCACAGCACGGCGCTAGCGAAAGCGCGGCCTGCTGTAAGGCCGCGGGACGTGCCAGCCGCGAAGCGGTCAGAAGCGGGCCCTCAGGAGACGACGATGACGATGGCGGCAGCGGTGCAGCCCCCCCCATTTTGCTGCTGCGCTGGCCGCATGCTCCTCCCGCCGGCGTTGATACGCCGGGCGGGTCCCTCCTTCCGCCACGCGAAGCGGGCCTCGCCGCGGCGCCGTTAGACACCAAGGCAAAGCCCAGGGTGGGCGGGCAAAAGAGGGCCCATTCGGGCCTTGGGAGGGCTTTGAGCCCCGAAGGCTTGAGCGGGAGAGAGGGAGAGAGAAGGGCAGGCAGAGGCAGGAGCAGGGAGAGGAGAAAACCCAAGCCGACTGGGGAGGGCGGGGTCCAACCGTTTAGGACGAACAACTAAGACCCCGCCCCCACAGTACGGCGCTAGCGAAAGCGCGGCCTGCTGTAAGGCCGCGGGACGTGCCAGCCGCGAAGCGGTCAGAAGCGGGCCCTCAGGAGACGACGATGACGATGGCGGCAGCGGTGCAGCCCCGCCCATTTTGCTGCTGCGCTGGCCGCATGCTCCTCCCGCTGGCGTTGATACGCCGGGCGGGTCCCTCCTTCCGCCACGCGAAGCGGGCCTCGCCGCCTTTGTTATAATGATACTGGTGCTGCTGCCAGTGACCCTGCACACTGGGCCGCCTGGCGGATTCTACGCGCCGGCGTGTTGCGTGGGCGCCCTGATGGGCGTCGCCAAAACTGGGTGCCAGGCTCTGTGCTGCCGGCACCGTCTATGCTCTGAGTCACGCACCGCCTGGCGCATGCGCCGGCGTGCGCGTGGGGCCCCACTGGCCCTCCTGTCTGCCGACTGCCGCCAGGCAACTGATGCCGGCGCGCGCGGCCGTCCTCCGCGAGGTTAGGCCTTGGGCTCGCGCCGGTGCCTTGATTGCCGGCGGAGCCTGACCTCGGGCCGAGGCCCGAAGATGCCATCGCTGGCGTTCGGCACAGGCCGGTGCTTGGCACTCCCGTCCGCGCCGCGGCCTCCAGATCTCCCGGCTCCCCGCCCCTCCACAGGTGCCCAAGGTGCACAGGGCGGGCAGGGTCCGGCCCCTGACAGAGGGGGTTCCCCGGGCCGGCGCTGGGGTGCGGGCCTGTGCCTGCGCATGAATTATGGTGCTGCGGCCACACTGGGCCGTCAGATTGCCAGCTACTGTATCTTAAGCTGACGTCAGTATGCCCATAGCATGCCCGGCACGACCAGGCTTGGCATAGAGAGCCGGCGTGCCAGGCGGGCTCCAGCATGGCCCTTGTCCAACGGCTGCAAGGGGACCCACAGTATCCCAGGCACTGGTGGGGCCCCGACGGACAAGCCTGTGCGCATGCGCCTGCGCTGAGGTATTAGCCAGTGCCGAAGGCACGGGTGGGTGTACTCTGCGAGCGCGCGGCTGATCCGCCGGCGGCGCAGGTGGCTGGTGGCTGCACCCAAGCACGCACGGCGGGAAGGCCGGCGGCTTGGGTTGGGCGCACGCCAGGTGTGCAAGCACCGGCGGCGCCCGCTGCGGCCCCCTCATGGGCTCTCACGCCAGGCGCTCTCGGCGCCGGCGGCAGCTCTGCTGGGGGCGTCGTCCTTCGCCGGGTTGGTCAGCGAGGAGGTGTCCCTGGCCATCTTGCCGGAGATGCCCTTCATCGGCTCGTGCGACTCCCACAGGTAGCCGTGGAACGCGTCCGACTGCCAGCGCCCGAATCGGCGCACCCGGGAGAGGTCCTCGGTCACGTGGTACATTGCAGTCGCCCCGCCGATCCTCAGGGAATGGCTGCCGATTTCCTCTCTAGAGAGGCCGGCGGCCAGCCCCGCGACCGTCAGGAAGCGCTGCGCCTCTGCCCTGCGAATCGGTGTACCTGACGCCCAGCGAAAAAGGGGCAGCCGTTCCTCGGTGCCCTTTATCCGCTGGGGATGGTGAGCCTGGAGCCGCTCCATCGCCGCGATCGGGCAAAGCGTCGTGCCGGCGCGGTAGTGGTTCCTCACCGTCCCGACGTTGAGCTGGTCCGTCTTGATGCCCTTGATGTAGATCACCATCTCGTCGGCGTCCTGGAAGCTGGCCACTCGCTTCCCGTCCTTCCTGGGCTCTACGTCCTCCCCGCGCAGCACGCGCTCGAAGGACCACGAGCGCCCGTCCTGGAGGAGGTACTCTGAAGCCCTCAGGAGGAAGAAAAACGCTGTCACGATGGCCGCCCAGATGACCACCGCATCCTCCTCGGGGAGCTCGGCTTCTTGCTGGAGAAAGCCGCGGAGCCACTCGAGCATGGCTGGCGTGACGGGCTTTTTCCGCTTGGTCTCGGGCCCCTGCCAGCGTTTTAGCCCTGCCAGGGTGCTCCAGAGGCGACCCCTGTGGAGCAAGGGATCCGAGTAGCCGGCCACCAGGTGGGCGTAGCGCACCGCGAAGAGCTTCTGCTTGATGGCCCCCTCGGTCCTCCCGACGACCCGCGCTAGGAGGACGGCGAAGTTGATGAGCGCCTCCTCGTCGGCCAGGCGCTCCTCGCGATCGCGTCCTGGGAGCCAAGGGCCAAGCCCCTGCGCCTGGCGCACGGCTACCCAGAGCCGCCATCCTCCCTCGTAGCCTGCCCTCATGCCTTCGCTGAGTTTCTGCAGCATGGCCTCCATCTTCTGCTGCGCGAACCAGCCGGCGTAGTTGGCCCCGCCAGGCTCAGCACGGCCGGCGGGGGCGAGCTCCTTCCCGGGGTAGTTGTTCTTCCGCGCTACGCCCAGCGCTTGCGGCCTCACCAAGTTGGTCGCCGGCATCTCTTTGGCACGTCGAGGGCTCTTTTTGCGAGGGCTCTTCGAGCGAGTTACACTCTTGTCCAGCTTGACCTTCTCTGCGGCCGGAGCCTCGCGGGGTCCGATGAGCGTGTCCTCATCGATCATCTTGAAGCGGACTGCCTGGGCACGCCGGCGATTCTTGTGCATCTCGTCAGTGAGCGCCCCTCCTGCCCTCGCCTCATCCTCCGCTGCCAGCGCTAGTGCGGGCTGATCTGGTGCCTGTGCCCAGGCGCGGAACCAGCGCTCGGTAGCATCCCACGCGGCCTGCTCCTCTGGATCATGGCACACCCCGGCGCGCTGCGTACCGGTGTTGTCGAGTGCCTCCGCCACCGCGGCCAGCGCCGCCTCCGCGGTCCTCGGCGGGAGCGCCCTGGCTGCGCCCTTCAGGAGCTCGTCCTCTGTGGAGCCCTGGGTCCGCCGGTGGGTCCACTCGTCGTTGGTCCCTCCCTGCACTCGCCAAACCTCTTGGGGCGTCAGGGCACGGACCGTGCCCCCGCCTCCTCCGGTGACACGGAGGAGCGTTGCTCCGGGTCCTTGGAGTTCTGCCCCCGGCCAACGGATGGTGCCCACCGGCCCCTCCTCACTGTAGATCAGGTGCTTCACTCCATCCTTCTTGAGGTGCCCGACCGGCTTGAGGAGGAGGGGGTCGCTGGTGGACTGGATGCGGGGGTCCCACGACACTTCGCCCTGCTGGTCGAGCCAGAGGTGGTCCTTTCCCTTGTCCAGGAGCGGCTTGACGCTGGCAGCTCGCGAGCAGGCCGGCGGCATGTTAATGCACGCCAGGCCCACTCCCGCTTTCCGACGCCCGCCCGTGAGCACCTGCCTGGTCCGCGTGGTGGCGCCCCCGTGGTGCGTGCAGACCACCTCGAACTTCGAGATCATGTAGCCCAGCTGCTTGAGTGCCTTCTCGAACCTGGCTGTATCCACCCCGGTCGGGGCGTCCACGACCGCCACTTCAGGGCTCTCCCGGGTTGCTGCAACGAGAAAGGCCTCCATCTCTCTGCCCTTGGGGTCCAGGGACAGCGACGCCATGAGCCATCCTGCTTTCCGGTTCTCCTCGGGCTCTGAGCCCCCGAGGCGCTTGAAGGCCTTCGTGTACGGGTTGATGAGGCCCCCCACTTCTCTGCCCAGTTTTCCGCGGAGCGGGAGAGGCCTCGGCAGCCCATGCCCTCGCTGAAGTGCTCGGTGTCGAAGGGCAGCCTCGGCCACGGGGCCCGTCTCCCCTGGGAGTCTGAGAAGGCGCTCCTTGGCGTCCTCCAGCATCTGGCCCCAGGCTGCGGGAGGCTCGAGGCGCTTCCAGCCTGAAGTGGCCAGCGTGTCGTGAACCTTCTTGACCTCCTTCGCGGGTAAGCCAGTCGGCCACCTCGTTGTGGTAGGTCCTAACAAAGAACGAGACGATGCGGCACCCGTGCATGGCTTCGATCCTCTCTACTAAACGGATCAGGTGGCGGGCGAGGGCGTTCTTGGGGCTTCTCTTGGTGAGCCATGCCTTCACATTCTGGTTGTCCGTGACGTAGAACACCAGCTCGCCTTCCCACTTCGAGCCCTGCTTCGTGGCCAACGCGACCACCGCCAACAGCTCGACCACCGCGATGATCCAGTCCTCCTCGCTGCTCTCGCCCCCGACCGCTTGACTCAGGGCCTCGAGCAGAGGTCCGGCGTCCGCGGCCATGTACTCCGGCGTCGGCGTGGCCCCTCCTGCGGTTGCGCTCCCCCAGTCGATGGCGCCAATCGAGGAAGTGGTGGCATCGCCACCTGTCCACCGCGTGGTACGTGCTGTTCCCGGCAGTGCGAGGCGTTCGCGCACTGAAAGGGCTTGCGTGAAGCTGGCCTGGAAAGTCGTGCTCCAAGCTTCGGGGACGTCGAAGAGCATCCTCAGAAAACCCACCGACGCGTCCCACTCCTCCCAGGCGAGCTCGACCTCCTCAGGCGTACCCTTCGGCTCTGCCCAGCTCGTCCCGCTGCTCAGGAGCCGGTCCAGGGCAGGTAGCTCGGGGCGGAGGGCAGGCTGTTAAGCCCAAAACTGGGCACAGCCTCGCAGCTCTTGGGCGACCTTCAGGGGGACCCGCCTTGATCCCCTAAGCTCCGGGAGGGCGAGCAAGTACTGGGCCTTGATGCACTTGGGTTCCGGGAGCCTAACCACCTTCGTGTCGAAGTCCATGTGGAGGCCCCAGATCAGCTGCTCTGCGGCAAACTCCCCCTCGACGTCCAGCTTCTCCTCGTTAACTGCGTCCGGGCCCCAGGCCCGCCCCATGGCCCCGTCGAGCTCCTCGGCCGAGAGCCAGGGTCGGAGGCCCACCAGCGGTTCGAGGACGACCCCGTCGTCCATAAGCCACTTGGAAGCGTACTTGACGGTATCGTTGATCCTGGGTGCCGGCGGCTTCCTCCTCTCGTGCTCGCTCTTGGTCGCCCAGGCGAACGCCATGTACTCGCCGGGGCTACCGGCCCAGCCGAAAACCAGCACGCCGTGGATCAGGATAACTCGTCCTGGCACTCCGACCTCCTTGCCCGGAAGCGTCGTCCCGAACTCTGGCACTGCAGCTGGTTCCAGGTGGTGCCACTTGAAGGCCCTGGCCACGTCGCGCTTTGCGACCACCTGTTGGACGCCCGGGTGCCTTGCTTCCCACCGGAGGCTGAGCCGAGCAAGCCCCCTGTGGAAGGGGCTGCTTCGCTGGTGGGTGCTGCTCCTTCGGGGAGAAGGCGTTGGCCGCACGCGTGTCGTGGATCGGCCGGCCCTCCTTCGAGATGGTCCGATCCGGCAACATCTTGGGGGCCCTCCCGCTGGGCGGCTCGACCAACGCCGAGGCAGCGAGCACATCTTCGACCTCGTCCGAGGCCCAGAGGACGACGCCGTAGCGGCTGTCCTTCCAGGCTTTCTCGAACATCTCCAGCGCGTGGTCCACCGCCGAGGAGCGCGACTTGGCCTGCGTGCGCGCCCGCTCCTCCGCGCGCCGCACGGGTACCCCTCCGGTGGCCATTGCCCGGAGGTAGGCGGCGTGATGCGGGTCCAAGGACTTTGCGCGTCTTCCTGGAGCACGCCGCTCAACGGGTTCCCGTGGATCTCCTCTCGCGCGTGCTTCAGCAGCTCGGCAGCTCTCTCTATGCTGCCGGCGAGACGGAGGAGTGAGTTGCCCCGCTTCACGACTTCTGGCATCTTCTCGGGCTGGAAGGTAGGGTGGTCCGCGCACCACTTGACGTAGGCGCGCGCCTCCTCCTGCGCCCTCCCCCCGCTTGGTGCCGCCGGCGCTTCCCCCAAAGGGGGCCCCCCACAGCGGCCCCCCCGCGGGGGAGACGGTCAGGGGGGTGGCATCATCGGCGGCATGCCTGGTGGTCTGCAGATCTGCCCTGGGAGGAGTGGGCGCCACCCCGGAGGCCTCAGCAGTGGCCGGACTGCGTGGTCTGGGGGCACGAGTGGCCCTGCTGGCTCGTCCTGGCGGGGTCTGGGCTGCGAGGGCTTCCCCTTGGAGGTGGCGCGCAGCTGGGCACCCAACGATCTTGGCCTGGGCCTGGGTGTAGGCGCCCCCTCAGGCGTTCCTGCGCTGCCGGCGTCTGCCCTCCCGGTAGGAGGGTCTCCGCTGGAGGTCGTCGACCTACCTGCGGCCCGCCTGGCTGCTTCCGCGACCGTCTCTGCCGAGCGGCTTCGCCTCGCAGGTGCTGCCTTCTGGGGGATCGTGGTGGGGAGTCTGCTCTTCTGATGCCGGGCTGGGTCTGAGGGGACCTCCAGGGCCTCGGGCGGCGGTGGTGCGCTCGGCGGGGGCCTTGCGCCCGCAGCGGGGGCAGGGCCTCCGCTGCCGCTCGCCCCAGGGGAGCTCTGAAAGGGCCCCCCCCTGCTCCGCCTGGCTGCTTCTGCTTGCCCAGGCCAGAGGCTCAGGGGATCTGGGTCCTCTGGGATGGGTGGGTCTGGTCCCTCCTTGGTCCTCGCGTACGGCTTCTCCATTACCTCGTCCTCCGAGCTCTCGGCGGAGTCCGCGTCATCGCTCGGAAATTCCTCCTCCGCCTTCTCGTGCACGATCCTCTGGCGCTTCTTCGCGGGGATGTCGTCCAGCTCCCCTGCCTTCACCATCTTGCGGGTCAGCCTCTCGAGGATGTCGACGTACTCGCTCGCGATCTCGCCCTGCTCCTCGTAGGGAGTACCGGTCCAGCTCCGCGGTAGATCCTCGAACATGGAGCTGATGCCCTCGATCAGGAGTTCGCGGGTTTTCCTCCTCCGATCGGGTCCTGTGGGGTCGTCGGCCGAGACCCCGAGCAGGTTGTTCAGGATGCACTCCGTTTCGTGGCACTTGTTCTCCCCATCCAGGATGGCCGAGGGCAGGGGGGTCTCGTCCTCCCAGGCTGGGTCAAGAGGGGTGGCCGCACTCTGCCCGCTGGGGGGTTCCGAGCTGGCCCGGCGGGGATGCCCGGCTCGCGCCTGCTCCGCCTCGCGCTTGCCGGCATCCCTCGCACGACGGGCCCGGCGGCGTTCCTTTGCCTCTGCCAGCTGTATCTGCAGCTCCTTGATGCGCTTCTCCTCCTCCTCCAGGACACCTACCTCGGCGGCTCTGGCGGCTTCGAGCTTCCTCCTTATGCTCTCCAGCTTAATGCTGTCGGCTGAGCTGCCGCCGCTGCTGGACCCTCCGGCGGGTGCCTCGCGGCTCTGCCTCTGGAGGGCCTGAGCAGCGGCCTGCTGGAAACGCTTCCCTCCCGAGTGCGGTGGCGGCCTCGTTGCGGTGCCACGGCGCCTCCTCACGCTCCTCGTCCACAGCCCTCTTGATCCAGCGTGGCGCCCAGGCCGCCCAATTCCCGATGTCTTCTCTCCCGATCCACAGGATAAGGCGTTCCCCGGGTTCGACTCGATCATCGTCTTCCAAAGGCGGTCCTTCTGCTCCTGCAGTGTCTCCTTCGTCGGTGTAGACGAACAGGCGAAGCTCCTCGGGGCTGAGGACGTCGTCGCGCAGCCACCTGCAGGTCACAAGGACGCTCTGGAGCTCGTGCGCGTACATGGGGGCCCCGGGGATTGGTATCCATCGGTCCCCCCGCTGCGGGAGGAGCACCTTGACTGGCTCATCAGCCTGCTGCTCGGCTTGCCTGGACTTCTTGACCCTCCTGGGCGGTTCCTTCTCCTCCTCTTCCTCCTCTTCTTCTCGTTCGTCTCCCCCAGGTTCGTCGTCTCCACCATCTCCTCCAGGGCCTGGTGGTGGCGCTCCTCGGTCGGGGTCTCTCTTCCTCGCCTTGTTGCGCTTCCACCCTCCCCTCTTCTTGCCCCTGTTCGCGCACTGCCATCCTTTGGGCCCTGCTGGATGGTCTTCCTCCGCCTCTTTCTTCATGGCCGGCACGTCCTGGAAGCGAAAGAAAGGGGGGGGTCCGCCAGGTGAACCCTGTCACCGGCTCCCGCCGCCATCGTGTCCCCGGCCCTCGTCGCGACGATGGGCCCGAGCTTCTTCAGGAGCTTCGCAGGGGGGGGCCCCGCCCCCGCAGCCTTGACGACCTCGGCCCAGGCAGCGCACAGCCTCGTCGGGTACTGGCCGGCGTAGCGGGTGCGTCGTAGTCCACGCTGACCGACCTGGAAGCCGAGGGTGCTCAACTCTTCCCGCAGGGCCTTGACCAGAGGGGGGGCCCCGCTGGGGATGCGCCCTCCACCGTGCAGGTGTGGAGGCGACCGGTGTGAGATCTTGGCCACGAAGTTGTCGGCCTGGTCGCGCCCGTAGTACAAGGCCATGGTGCCCTCCGGGAGGTCCTCGAAGGCCCTCCCGGTGCGCGGTTCGACCCGGCTCCAGTGGAAATTCTCGGGCCCCAGCTTGCCAACGAGGTCGTTCAGCGGGCGCAGCAGCTCGGGTCCGAGCTGCGGAGTTTCCATGGCTTTGGCGTCCACGGCAAGACCCTGGGCCTGCACGCCTGCGAGGGCCAGCCGACTGGTCAGGCTCAGGATGTCCTTCTGCTCGGACTGGCTGAGCGTAAGCCCGGAGGAGTTGTAGTGGTCGATCTGGGTCTGGGTCAGGTCGTAGGGGAGAGGCCCTTCCAGGGCGACGCGCTCGTGCTGGTTAGCGCAGCGCCTCGCCAGAGAGAGCGCCCAGGGGTAGAGGCCCTTCGAGACCATCCAGAACGTCAGCTTTCGGTGCCTCTTCACGGGCTCCTCTGGGGGCCCCAGTCCCCACTCGCACATAGCGACGGAGATGATCCGTGCCCCTGTGCGCTTCTGCAGCTGCTTGATCCTGGCCCTGTCCCAAATCTTCGGGTAGCGTCCGTCGCTGGCCGTGTTCTCGAGCATCCACTCCCGATCGTTGGCGTCGAGTCGTTCGCAGAGGTCGGCTGCGAAATCTGTCATGATGTTGCTCTCGATCTCCGCCTGGACCGCCCCGTCGCCGTCCGGGTGCTCGAACGTGCGGGTCCCGCCGTTCTTGAGGCACCAAGCCGAATGGGTCGTACATGGTGGGGCCAACTGGTAGACGTTCGCCTCGTCAGGGCCTGGCGCGGCTCCAGCGTCGAGAAGAAGCCTTTCTCGCACCTGGGGGTCGAGGATGTTGCGCTCCTCCTGGGGCCCGGCCTGGGCCAAAGGATCCTGGAAGTACTCGACGGACGGGGCCGTCTGGAGTCCAGCTTCTCGCATCGCCTTTGTCCAGTTCCCAGTGCCCGCGAAGATCTCGCGGGTGCGGATGCCCCACGCGAAGGCTGGCCTGCGCAGGAGGGGCGCGAGGCCGGAGAAGTCCTCCTCCTCGAGCTCCTGATTCCCGACGGCGCCCTCGCGTGTCGGGAGCTGAGCCTGTTGCATACGCTTGCAGTGCATGCAGGGAGGCGGCCGGCTGGGTATCACGGGCCCCGCAACCTCCTCCGACTCCAGGTACATCTCCCAGCCCACCGTGAGCAGCTCGCGGACGGGCTTCCCAGCGAGTGTCCAGGTCTTGAGGATCTCCCCAAAGGCCCGGCCCCGCCTGTTGGGGCCCTGGCTGCCGATGGCCGGCGGCCGGAGCACCCGCATATGGCCTCGGTGGATCATGACGTGGACCTCCTTCTCGCTGGTCTGCGTCGGCAGGACGGAGTCGATCTCGAGCTGGTTCCAGTGGTTGATCCTCCAGACCCGGACGGTGGTCGTGTTGAGGGCACTCAGTGGGAAGACCGCGATGCACCTGAAGTCCTTGTCGTGGTGCGGGTGCTGAACATCGTGGCAGTGCATCCTGAGCTCGGCTTCACGTGGTGAGACGAAAGGGGGGGCGTCCCCCAGCGCGGCGGAGGCGGTGGTGGCTCCATCCCACAACTCTCGGCGGAGCTGAGCAGCCAGGGCCTTCACGGCCGGCGCGTCAGGCTCCTTATCCTCCCAGAGCAGGGCGGCTGCGATGTGGAGTACCAGGCACTGCCTGAGCTCTGCATCACCCCCCTTGAGGCCGAGTCGGGTTCGCATCTCTTCATCGGGTTGGAGCTCGTCCTGGAATGCAAGGTAGTCCCATTCTTGGTCCTGCACCGTGAGCTTCCCGCGGCCTACCCCAGCGTCCTCGTCCCAGGTGGCACCTCCAATGCTGAGGTCCTGCGTGCTGCTCCTCCCCGCCTTCGATCCAAGCTTGTCTAGGGCTCGTCCTGCTTCCTCGGCGAGGGTTGGCCCCCCGTCACGAGTTGCCTCCAGCAGTATCTCCTCCAGGCTCAGGGAGCTGCCTTCTGAGCTGGCGCGTGCGAGCCTGGCCAGGGCGTGCGAGTGCAGGCAGTCGCTGATGTCGCCCAGGGTCGCGAGGGTCCCGCTCTCCAAGATCTTCTCGATGATGTTCCATCTTTCGAGGGCAGCTGGGTGCGTCGTCTCACCAGTCCCCTCTACTGCGGGCGCGTGGGCGTGGGCGTCCAGCAGCCAGTCCTCCTCGGGGCCTTGAACGGCCTGTCTGAGCTCCTCCTCGAGGGCGGTGGTCTGGATCTCGTCGAAGGCGGCAGGGGGGACCAGACAGCCGGCGAGCCTCCCGCTCGGCTGCCTCCCGAAGTTGCCCCGGGGCCTTCCCCGGCACTTCCGCCAGCCCTTTTGCTGTCCGCTTCGGCCTTAGCCTGGGCCCTGAGCTGAGCTACTCGCCCGTCGACCGAAGCGGGGTCGACCTTAGCTCCAGACTTCAGGCCGCCGCGTCTGATGAGCTGCGCCTGCGCGGTCCAGTCAAGGCTGCCAAGCCCCTTGATGGCCTCGTGGGAGTGGGCGCAGGTCCCCGCCGCCTTGGGGCAACCGGCCCAGGTGCAGGCGTCCCAGCAAATGACCTTCCCGTTCTTGTCACGGGGGGCGTGCTTGACCGAGCGCCCGATCTCGCTGGAAGTCAGCGCCTTGCCCGCTGGGTATGCCCGGGCGGCGGGCCGCTTCTTGGCAGCAGCCTTCTTGACGGCGGCCCCTGCCTTCCCTGTGCCTGGCCCAGCCCCTGCGGGGGCTTCCTGATCGGCTGGGGCGTGGTCGTCGGATTTCCCGGCCTTGGGGTCCTCGAGGGGCCAGCATGGAGGTTCTGGTGGAGGAGCCTCTGCAGCCGCCGGGCCTGGCGTGGGACGCATACCACCTGGTAGTACCCATCCGGTGCGTCGAGGTCGCATACATTCGGGAATGTCAGCCACGCACTTCCAGACGGCCCCGTGGGAGCGAGGGCGATGGTCTTGATGTCCTCCCGGCGCGGGTTGGTGAGCCCCAGGATGCGGCATACCTCCCTCCGCTTCTCCCGAAGCTGTTCGCACCGGGTGGCGGCGAGCTCTTCCCAAAGGCTGTACACATAATCAGCGGGAAAGGCCACGTCGTCCTCCTCGTAGGCGAGGCGCAGGGTCTCCAGGGCCCGGCGCCTCTCTGGCTCGTGCATCCGCCCGTAGACCAGCCCGAAGACGGTGATGGCGTTCTCGGCCTGCCTCACCCACTGGGAGAAGACGACTGGGTGCCGGGGGCGCGGTTCGAGCTTGCACGTGGTGGGCATCGTGTAGGCGTCGAACACCTCTGCTTTGCAATGGGGAAAGTCAGCCACTGAGATCGACCACTCGGCCAGATCCTTGTGGCCCCGTCCTCCCCAACAGAAGGCGGCAATGCCGTACGCCATCCTATTCGTCACCGTCGTCGGCCAGTTCACCGCCTGCATCACATGCTTCGCGTGCTCGCAGGCGCGCTTGAGGCCATGGAACAACTCCCGCCCGGCCAGGGTGCCGCAGACCTCCACGTCGAGGGTGTCGCAGCCCCGCGCCAGGTACACGTCCAGCTCCTCGGCGCGTCCGATGGCACCGAGGGCGCCCCGCTGCGCCACCTTCTCCTCCTCGCCGGACCTGCGGAGGCTGTCCACCGCCTGCAGCAGCCGCATGTTGTCCAGGTGCTGCTGCTCTTGGCCATTCTGGAGGACTTGTGCGTAGGTGGTGAAGGCGGCCGATGGTTCGCCCTCCCCAGCTCCCGCGGCATACCTACGATCAGGTTGCCCAGGGGTCTTAACCAGTCCCCCATGTCCGTAGGCGCTCCGATTGGTGAACATCTGCCCGAGGTTCGGAACGAGGCTGGGCATCAAACCCGGGGGGGAAAGGCGAGTAGCTCCCGGCACGCGCACGCCAGGCGGGGTGGCCGGTGGCGGCAGGGGTGGAGCACTCGCTGCGGCGTCTAGTCCAGGAGGGGCTCCAGGTTGGCTAGGCTCTTGGTTGGTGTCGGGCCTGCGCTCGGCGTCTAGCTTTAAGAGGCCGCTGGCGAGGGGCGGGTTCACACCTTCGTCTTTTTCGGTTCGAACACGCTCCAGCGTCTTCTCCCACCTGTCGATGTGCATCTGGTACTTGGCCCGCTCCTCGGCTCCGCTGCTGCGCATGAGGCGCTGGGTGTACTTGATGAGGTGCTCCAAGACTACGGTGACGTCTTCATCGTACCCTGCTGCCACGCTCTGCAGCGCCGAGGCGTCGTCCGACCCCTCCTCATGAGCCGCGAGGTACAGCCCCAGCATGGCCTCTCCGGTGCTCTCCTCTTCGTGAGCCTTCCCTGCGGGGCTGCGGGAAGAGCGGCGGGGGGCTGAGGGGGCTGGGTCACCTTCCTCGCCCAGACCCCACCCGACGCCGAAAGGGGGCTTGGGGGAGCTGCTGCGGTCAAGCCTCGCCCAGTGCTTCTTGAGCTGCGCGCCCATCTCGTCCGAGGTGGGCTGCGGCGCGCCATGGGCGTCGCCAGAAGTACCCACTGGATGTCGGTACACAAGCAAGTCCCCACGGGCCCGAAGCTGAGCCCACTGAGGGCGGCCGATCCTCTTGGTCTTCCCGCCCACGGGGACCCCGTTCCAAGGGCGCAGCTTCTCCCACATGGTGTTGCTCACGACGACGCCGTGCACGCCGATCCCCATCTCCTCGGCTCCGAGTGGAGGATGATGCAATAGCTCCTCGAGATAGCCGGCGGGGAGCCTTCCCTGGTCGCTAGCGACGGGAGCATACTCGATCCCCGCGGTCTTGAGGGTGAAGCAGACGTTCTCCTGGCCCTCTGTGGAGTGGTCCTTGCAGCGCGGCTCCTCCACGTCTACCACGGTCATGCTGCCATCTCCAGTGGGCCCTCCTCCGGGTCAAGATTTCCCCAAGAATATGACCCACTGCGGGCCGGCGGCCCAATGCACCCGCACACGCAATACGAGGGAGTCACCCTGCTCGGCCTCCTCGTCTGGGGCAGGGCTGGCATCCCGCGGGAGCGGCACCCTCGGAGAAGGCGACGCTTCGAACCGGACACCAACAGGTGGACCTCGTGGTGAGGCTGATGCATCACGTGGGTGTAGCCCAGGGGCTGCATGCCCGCGGTGGCTCTCGGGTCCTCGGGCTCCGTCTGCGGGGGGAGTTGCATTGCCTGGTGCGCCCTGCTCGCGCGCCCGTGGACTGCGACTGCGGACTGCCCGGCGCCTCAGGCCCAGACTCGAGAGGAACCCGCGGCCCTGGACTGCTGCAGCTGCCTGCACTGCTCTGCTCGCTTCCCCGCCCAGATGAAGAAGGCAGAGTGGCACGCCCTCCGCGTTGCCGACTGCCTGACGGTAACAAGTCACTTGCGAACAATTATCACGATACCGAGAAGCTCGGTAGACCTGGGCATGATGGGCGCAGAGATGGGCGAAAGAGTTCCGCCCGTCGCTGGGTGGCGGGAGGTCTGACGCCTGTCCGTCCTCGAAGAGCAGGGTAGTCGGCTCGGCCTCCGCGGCGCCACGGCAGCCGTCGGGGGCCAAGGGGCGGGCGCCGCCACGAAGTACGATGCCCACCCGAACGGCCTCGCATGGTTTGTCCTCGGCCTCCACCTCCGACTCTGATTCCTGATCTAAGACCTCTGCGATGCTCCCTGCAACGCCTGGCTCCGCAGCGCCTGTCTTGCGACGGCGGCGTCGCCGGCAGCAGAAAGAGCAACCACTGGAGAGGATGCAGTAGAGGAACACGATGATCTTCCAGGCGCCTCTCCCCAGATCGGCGAGGGCCCGCCAAAGCAGGGAGATGCCGCGGCAGGAGGTGAACCTGGCGTGGGAGCCGATGTCCACAATCGCCTCGGAATCCAGCGCGGCGCATTCTTTGCAATGAACTTCCCCGGGTTGATCTCGACAGACCATATTGCGGCACAGGTGGATGGAACGGCCCTCGAGCAACTCCAACTTCTGGCGAAGTGCGCGCGAATTCGCACCCTTCACGCCCAGGTAGTCTATCCAAAGGCCACTCCGGTCGATCCGCTTGGGCTCCGAGAGGTCGATCTTCAGCCGGGCCACGTGGTTGTCGATCTTGACCAGCACGTCATTGGGTCGCCTCCCAGTTCCACGACCCTTCACCTTCTCACTGTAATACTCGGTGGTCGTAGCTGGCCCGGTCTCTGGCCCCATCCAGTTGATCTGGGTAAGGGCGGGCGGAGCCGGCGGCAGGTACCTTTCGGCAGCTGCATCGCCAGGCTCTCGCCGGCGGCACTTGGAGCACCGCGCCAAAAGACCCATCAGCCAGGGGGCAGCTGCACAGGGGGCCAGTAGAGTACGACAGATATGAGTAAGAAAGGCAAGCACCGCCAGGAAAGCCAAGAAGATGAACGTCCATGCCACGGCAGGCCAGGCGGCCCCAAAGACCGTCAGGCCCAGCTTCTCGAGGGCGTAGAAGAACCATCCGCCGTCCTTGGTCAGCCAGCCCGTCTCAGCATGGGTTGAGAAGGCGCTCCCGAGGCTGTCCATAGGCGACCCCGCCCATGCCGCTCAGGCGCCAGGCCCAGGTGCCCTCACGCAGGGGCTTCCATCCCAGCGCCCAGACACCCCAGCCGCCCACCCAGGACTCCTCGCCACGTGGGTCCTCGGTGGGGTGGCTGCCGTTCTCGACTCCTCCGGCAGCATGGGCGGGGGGCGGGGGCGGCGCTCCCGGCGGCCCGCTGTCGGGCGGCGCCTGGGGGCTGCCTGCAGCCCCACCCTCCTCCTCGTGCTCGCCGATCTCCATGCCGTACTCGGAGTCGTCGTAGTACGGCACGGTGTACCCGAACGGGACCTCCTGGGCCACAGCCGGGCGGCCCCATCCGGCGCGGGCAACAGCAGTGCTGAGCGGCCCGCGCCAGTCGCAGGCGGTCGCGCTGGCGGTCAGCGCGATCAGCCCGCGTGCAGGGCCTGCCAGCGCCAGGCGCCAGGCAGCCATGGCACGCACGCTTCCGGGCGCCGAGGGCGCCCAGACCTCCTGAGGTCGGCTCCAGGGCTTTGAGCCCCGAAGGCTTGAGCGGGAGAGAGGGAGAGAGAAGGGCAGGCAGAGGCAGGAGCAGGGAGAGGAGAAAACCCAAGCCGACTGGGGAGGGCGGGGTCCAACCGTTTAGGACAAACAACTAAGCCGATCTTAGCGATCCGAGCGGGGCCAAGCTCATGTCTGTGACGTGTTTCTGTCTTCCATGTCTTGCAGGGTGTCTCTGGGAGGATACAGACTGGCCCGCTCCCGCCAGGGCGCTGCCTAGAGTGCCACGTGCCTCAGGGGTAACGTCGGGAGGGAAGATGGGCTCAGAGGGGAACCGCGAGGTTCGAGGTTTTTGAACGTTCCTCGTATGCTCCTGGACGTTTTCCTGCCTCTGGATGCGTCCCAGCAGCTGCTCCTCGCCGAGAGGCACCTGGGAGTGCTGCGACCGTCCAGAACGGCCGCCAGAGAGCCGAGCTGTTACCCGAAAACCAGACAACGACGAGAATCATTGGCAAGGATAGGCTCGGGGGGGGATTCATCGACCCCCGATCGCCCATTGATCGCCGATATGGGCCCCGTAGCCCGCCCCGCCCAGGAGTGCGTGCAGGCGCGTCGCTGATCGCCGGTTCCGAGTCGACGGTTCCCTCCCTGAGCGGGGACCCCCCCCCTCTGAGCAGCGCTCCCCCTCACTCGGAGGTGGACAGACCTCCTACCCTGACACGTCGATTAGCGAATTGGCCGCTTTCACTAAGAGGAGGTTTACTAAAGGGAGGTTTGTCCACCATCGAATCCATTCTCTGCAGTCGATCTACTCGTTACAGATTCGGCGAGAAAATACAGTCTGTAGTCGATCCCCTACTCGCATCTTGGAGCACCCACCTGCAGCAACATGTGCGTCGCTTGGGGGCAGCCCTGCTCGGGTCGAACGCAAGGGGGGTGCGTGCTGGGAGAGGAGAAGGGGGCGAACTCTGCTGCATGCAGCTGGTCTCGGCCCCCATGCGCGGGGCGTTTTCTTCAGTACATTGGCGCCTCCGGCGCCGGGAGGCACCGGCAAAGTCAGTTGCGCGAGCTGATTCGCAAAACCCCTTTTTACTAATCTGCAGGTTTCGTAGGGGCATGGTTATCCCAAGGTGGGGCTGGGGAACGGGCCCAGCTGGATGCTGCCGTTAAACGCGTTTCCTTCTTCCAGGGGCCGTCCGGAGCGATTTTCCCTCCAACCCCGCCTTTTCCCCAACGCCACCTTTGTACCCCCCCGAAAACCTTTCCTTTCGGCCGGCCCGGCCGGCCCCGCCCGTGACCACCTGCACCGCACAAGCCCAGGAAGGCCGTCCGACGTGTTGCATGCAGTCTGTGAGTGCTCAGGAGAGGGCGTGGAGAATGGCTGGCAGCGGCCGCGGCAGTGTCGCTTACGGGCATCGATGCCAGGAGACGCTGCACACGCTCTTCGGCACTGGTGAGGTTGGGCGTCGCCTCGCTCGGGGGCGGCAAAGAGGGGGGCGATGACTGGGGGGCATATCGTGGCCGGGGCCATGATGTCTCCCCAGAATGCGTGGCCCTTTCTCCTTCTATGAATATGTCCCCTGGCACGCCCCCCGTCTTCCGCGCACATGCCTCCAGCAATGATTTGCGAACCCCCTGTTTAGACGGCCCCGATTCTCCTTGTATTTCTTGATGCAGGTCGAGCCGAAGTGACGATACGAAAGTTTAGGGGTTGCGGGTGGAACGTGCACGGAAGCTGGCAATCTCCGCGCTTAGCCCATACATCGTTGCATCATCGAGCAAATGATTGTTTCAATCGACACAAACAGCATACGTATGTTGCATTGCATCTATCCCCGAGAAGTGGATCTCACATGTTTTTGCATTGCTTGGTGGTTTCTAAAAACGTTGTCGAATGAGCGCGTCGTTATTGAACACGCATGTTGTTATGTGGATGTTGTGGTTAGGTATCAGTGTGGATTGCTATAACATTGTTTGAGTTGGCATGACCCTAACTAGCGCATTTCCCATGTAAGCAAAGCTTAAGAAGTAAAGGAGTCAAGAGCCAACTTGGGCACGTTCGTTATGTTCGTGCCACCATGCGCAGGTAGGGAGTGATTATTTTCGAGTAGTGTTTGCAGTGGTTGCCGAGGTGGCGCAGGCGCTTGCTGGCGTTGGTGGGGAAGCTTGGGAAGGGGCAGCGTTGTATCAATTTCAATCGATGTGCGCCTCCAGCCCCACTCCCCTAGTCCTCGCCTCCTGTTTCCTGCTACGTCCAGTGTCTCCTCCCACCCCTCGTCTTGTCACACGCCCACGCGCACTGGCTACCAGTCGACGGTCCCGCGTCTCCCTCGAAGCAGTTCTCCACCACGGCCCTTGGTGTGATCTCCTGGTTGTTTATCTCGTCCTGTCTTCGCTGGCGGCCCACCCGTCGTCTTACCCCACGCCCACCGGTACCACGTATCCCTCGAAGCATTCCTCCTCCACAGTATCTGACAGCAGCTCTACGGATGTGTACGTGGTGTGTTGAGGAGTCTTGCGCACGCATTACTGTTGCCATGCTCGCTGTCATGCTTCTTTGTCAGTGCGGCTGCTAGTCGTGAAATACTCGGCATGCGCATGTTGGTCCTAATACAATTCTAGATCGCGCAGCGGAGTATTTGATTTTTGTTGGGGACAGAGATTGGGTTGGTCAGGAGACGTCAAGCTGGAACCAGCTGGTCCAGATGAGGAAAATTCTGTCGTTCAGACAGGCAGCTTGCAAGCCGAAAGTCACGTCGTCAGTTGCGAAGTTATGTTGTTGCGAGGGGATGCGTCGGGGGCTCCATTCATCGGACCGAGTCGGCTGTCACAGGGCGAAGAAGCCACGAGCAGCCGACTTCCCCGTTACGTGGCCGCACGGTCCACAGGTCATGTATGAAATATACATGGGTCATTAGATTAGAAAGAGCGTGTTCTACCGCTGCTGGCGGAAAACCGGGGGGGGTCACTACCGGTTCGAACCCCTCCCCCCCCCCCCCCCCCTCCGGAAAACCGGGGGGGGTCACTACCGGTTCGAACCCCTCCCCCCCCCCCTCATCATGAAAAGGGGGGGGGTCACTACCGGTTCGAACCCCCCCCCCCCCCCTCGAAAACCGAGTGGGGGTGCGGACAGTGGTGGGGACGGTGTTGGTGGGGACAGTGGTGAGGGGACAGCGGGACAGTGGTGGGGACAGTGGGACAGTGGGACAGTGGTGGGGACGGTAGTGGTGGGGACAGTGGTGGGGACAATGGTGGGAACAGGGGGGGACAGTGGACAGTGGTGGGACGGTGGTGGTGGGGACAGTGGTGTGGGGACAATGGGAATGAGGTGGAAACAGTGGGACAGTGGAGGGTACAATGGTGGTGGGGACAGTGGTGAAGGCGGTGGCGAGGACGGCGGTGGGACAATGGGACAGAGGTACAGTGGGGACAGTGGTGGGGACAGTGGGGACAGTGGTGGGAACAGTGGGACAGCTCAGTGGGACAGCGGAGGAGTCAGTGGGACAGTGGGGACAGTGGGGATAGTCGGGCAGTGGTTGGGGCCGTGGAGACAGTGGGGAGAGTGGAACCGTGGTGGGAACAGTTCTGGGGACAGCGGGGACAGTGCGACAGACAGTGGTCGGGCCACTGGTGGGGACAGTAGGGGCGGTGGTGGAACCAGTGGGGACAGCGGTGGTGAGGACAGTGGTGCTGGGAACACCAGTGGGGGATGTGATGCGGCCCCTGCCTTTGGGGAAGCGCCTATGTGGCCGAACGTTGAGGCCAGACCTGCCAAGCTATCGGTCTATGTGTTCCCCGAATCGCTTTGGAAAGCCTTCGGGAAACACGTGGGCATCTTGAAAGTCATCTTGGCCGCCTGGAGGCCATTTTGACCCTTTCGGGCCTTCTTGGAGGACGTCTTGGAGGGCTCTTCGGCCGTCTTGGAGGCCATCTTGAGCGTCTTGGAGGCCTCTTTTGCCGTCTTGGGGGCCTCTGGGGGTCGTCGTGGGCCTCTTGGGCGATCTTTGGGCTTTTGGGCCGTTGGAAGGCCGGAATTCGCGGTTGGCCCCCGTGCGGGCGCGAGCGGACGCCCTTCCGTTCTGGCGCTGCTCCCCATCCCCAGTGCATTCGCCCAGGGGCCTCGTTCTTCCACTATTTCGTCGACGTACTTGATGACAATCTGTTGCAGTGATGCCGGCCGCACTGGGCCTGGCTCCTCTGCTCCGGCAGGAGGCGCTGTACAGTTAGGCTGTGTTGTTTCGTCTTCCTCCCTTCCCTCCTCGCTCGCTTTTGGGATTCCGGGTGGATCGAACCCGTATCCTACGCGTTGCCGGGCGGCGACAGCGGTTCTTCGATGGGTTTGGCTATAAACCCCCTTGAGGGGACGCGGATCACCTCTAGCACATGACTGGGTAGTTCGTATGTGTCGCCATTCTGCATCGTCTCTCCGAGGAGGCGGCGGCTGGTCGGAGTTTCAAGTCCGCAGTTTAATGGCAGGCGAGTCTCCCCGAGCCCGGGGCCATTGCCAGTTTGTCCCCCTTCCCTTTCCTCCCCTCGTCTCCTCGTCCCTCTTCCCCTGGGTCGGCGTTGAATCTGTAGGGTAATCCGCAGCGGCCGCCGGACTTCGCTCCATGGGCTCCCTTTCAAGGTCCGTGCGCGCTTCAATGGGTGCTGGCATAGCCCCCATGAGGGGAAGCGGACTCAATACGACCGAGCGTGCCTTTTTTTTTTGCCGTACTGTTTCGGAGCAGGGGCTGAAACTGGTGTGTGTTTGCGGGGAAAAAAAAACTTGGGCCGTTGGAAGGCCGAAAAAAAGCAAATGCCGCAATCCTTCAAAAACTCATGGGGGATCCATGATGTTGGCCTTTTCGGGCCTTCCTGGAGGCCTCTTGGAGGCCTCTTGGGCCGTTCTGGGCCATCGTAGTGCCACCTTCGGCCGTCTTCGTGGGCCCCTGGCCCGTCCGACGCCGTCGGAAGCCTTTTGGGGGGCCTCTCTGAGCCGACTTGGGACCATCTTGGAGTGCTCGGGCCCTCTTGGAGTGCTCCAGGCCCGTCTTAGAGGCCATCTTGGGCGTCTTAAAAGCCTCCTGGGCCGTCTTGGGGGTCTCTTGGGGCCGTCTTGGGGGCCTCTTGGGCCCTTCTGGAGCCATCTTGGAGGCCTTTTGGGCGATCCTTGGGCGATCTTTGCGGGCTCTTGGGCCGTATCGGGACGTCGGAAGGCCGAAACGAAGCAAATGTCAAAATCTTTCGAACACCTTTTTGGCAATTCAATGTATTTGGCCTTTTCTAGCCTTCCTGGAGGCCCTTTTGGAGGCATCTTGGGCCGTCTTGGGCCAGCTTCGAGCCAACTTCGGCCATCTTGGTGGACTCCTGGCCCGTCGGAAGCCGTTTGGGGTGCCTTTTTGGGCCGACTTGGGGCCTTCTTGGAGTGCTCCAGGCCCGTCTTAGAGGTCATATTGGGCATTTTGCATGCCTCTTGGGCCGTGTTTGGGCCCTCTTGAGGCCGTCTTGGAGGCGTTTTGGGCCGTCCTGGGGCCATCTTGGAGGCCTCTTGGGCGATCTTGATGGCCTCTTGGGACGTCTTGGGCCGTCGGAAGGCCGAAAAGGAGCACATACCAAAATCCTTCAAAAACCAATGGAAAATCAATGATTTTGACCTCTTCGGACCCTCCTGGAGGACGTCTTGGAGGCCTCATGGGCCGTTTTGGAGGCCTCTTGCGGGTTTTTTGGGCAGTCTTAGATGATCTTGAGGCCATCTGAGGCAGTCTTGGGTACATTTTGGGGCCATCGTAGCCGTCTTTGAGGCCATCTTGGCGGTCTTGGAGCAACTTGGAGGCCATCTTGGGACATCTTGGCCGTCTTGGAGGCCATGTTGGGCCATCTTGGGGCAAGAAAGGCGACGACAGGCGGGTTTTCCGGGTGGCCCGCGGGACGGGCCGAAGCCCCAGGGGAGTTCTTTTGGAAAAAGAACCAAAACGAAAAGCCATATCATCCGGCACGCCAGGCACCCCTTTGATACATCAAAAGGGGCGCTGGATCTAAGACGCTTACGGCGAATCATTGCCGCCCCTTGCCTTTTTGGAAGCGCCTAGGTGGCCGAACGTTGAGGCCAGACCTGCCAAGCTATCGGACCATGTGTTCTCCGAGTCGGTTTGGAGAACCTTCGTGGAACACGTGGGCATCTTGAAAGTCGTCTTGGCCGCCTGGAGGCCATTTTGACCCTTTCGGGCCTTCATGGAGGACGTCTTGGAGGGCTCGTGGGCCGTCTTGGAGGCCATCTTGAGCGTTTTGGTCTTGGGCCGTCTTGGGGGCCTCTGGGGGCCGTCGTGGGCCTCCTGGGCGATCTTTTGGTGCACTTGGGCCGTCTCGGGCCGTCGGAAGGCAGAAAAAAAGCAAATGCCACAATCCTTCCAAAACCCATGGGAAATCAATGATTTTGACTTTTCTGCCCTTCCTGGAGGCCCTCTTGGAAGCCTCCTGGGCCGTCTTGGGCCATCTTAGGGCCATCTTCGGTCGTCTTGGTGGGCTCCTGGCCCGTCCGACGCCGTCGGAAGCCGTTTGGGGGCCCCTCTGGGCCGACTTGGGGTCCTCTTGGAATGCTCCAGGGCCGTCTTGGAGGCTACCCTGGGCATCTTAAAAGCCTCCTGGGCCGTCTTGGGGGCCTCTTGGGCCGTTTTGGGGCCCTCTTGGAGGCCTCTTGGGCGATCTGTGAGCGATCTTTGGGGGCTCTTGGGCCGTATTGGCCGAAAAGAAACAAATGCCAAAAACTTTCAAAAACTTAGGAAAAGGCAATGTGGTTGGCCGTCCTGGAGGCCCTCTTGGAGGCCTCTTGGGCCAGCTTCGAGCCAATTTCGGCCATCTTGGTGGGTTCCTGGCCCGTCCGACGCCGTCGGAAGCCGTTTGGGGGGCCTCTTTGGGCCGACTTGGGGCCCTCTTGGGGTGCTCCAGGGCCGTCTTAGAGGCCATATTGGGCGTCTTGGAAGCCTATTGGGTCGTCTTTGTGCCCTCTTGGGGCCGTCTTAGGGGCCTCTTGGGCAGTCCTGACGCCATCTTGGGGGCCTCTTGGGCCACCTTGGGTCGTCGGAAAACCGAAAAGGAGCAAATACGGAAATCCTTCAGAAACCTACGGAAAATCAGCGAGTTTGGCCTCTTCGGGCCCTCCTGGAGGACCTCTCGGAGGCCTCCTGGGCCGCATTGGAGGCCTCTTGGGCACCTCTTGGGCCATTTTGGGCCGTCTTGGAGGTTTCTTGGGCGGACTTGGAGGCATCTCCTCCTCTATTGGGCGGACTTGGAGGCCATCTTGGCCGTCTTGGAGGCCATATTTGCCGTCTTGGAGGCCTCTTGGGACCCCCTCTTGGGGCCGTCTTGGGGACCTCTTGGGCCGTCTTGGGGCGATCTTGGGGGCCTTTTGGGCCGTCTTGAGCCGTCGGAATGCCGAGAAGAAGCAAATCCCAAAATCCTTCAAAACCCGTAGGAAAGTCAATGATTTTGGCCTCTTCGGGCCTTCCTGGAGGACCTCTTGGAGGCCTTCTGGGCCGTATTGAAGGACTCTTAGACCGTCTTGGGCCATGTTGAGGCCATCCTGAGGCTATCTGAGGCAGTCTTGGGTACATCATGGGCTGTCTTGGAGGCATCTTGGGGCCATCTTGGAGGCCATCTCGGAGACGTCTTGGAGACCATGCTGGGCCATTCTGGCCGTCTTGGGCGCCATCTTGGGCCAACTGGAGGAAACAGAGGCACGACGGATGTGTTTTGAGATCCTTTCGGGGCGGCCGGCGGACGGGCCGAAGCCCCAGGGGGAGTTTTCGTTGGAAAAAGAACCGAAACCAAAACCGATAGGATTCGGCACGCCAGGCACCCTTGCAATGAATCGACAGGGGGCGGCTGATCGAAGACGCCTACGGGGAATCACCGCCGCCCCCTGCGTTTTTGGAAGCGCCTACGTGGCCGAACGTTGAAGCCAGACCTGCCAAGCTATCGGCCCACGTGTTCCCCGAATCGGTTTGGATAACCTTCGTGGAACACGTGGGCATCTTGAAGGTCATCTTGGCCGTTTGGAGGCCATGTTGGAGGTTTTACAACGGGTTGAGCAGAGCGTCTTGGTGATGTTCTCGGCTTCCCTTGTCCACACTGAGACAGCAGGAACCGTCCAGTCGCTTCTCTCCCCTGCTGCCGTTCATTCTCAAGTTGTTTGTCGGTCTCAGATGACTGCGCCCCCAGGCCACCTCGCGCTAGTGGGCCTGGGGCTTGCCAACCTGATCGCGCTGCTCTCAAGTGGCCTGCATCCTGCATTGGAGCCGGGGTTTCCTCCCTGCGCTCTGCAGGCCGTGTGCCCGCCAGCGTGGCTTCCGCCCGACCCCGACAGCTGCCCATCGTGCCCCGAGCTGGAGGCGGCGCCGTGCCCCGTGGTGCAGCTGGTGCGTCCTGTGGTCGAGAGTTCGAAGCCTGAGCCCGAAGCGGACCCCTGGGGCTGGATCGCTGCGGCTGCTCCTGGCGTGACGGTCGCGCTGTTGGGAGAGCTACGCCGGCTGGCTCACAGCTGCCAACGCCGCAGCCGCACGGAAGAAGTTGATCGCTCGACGTCACCTGCCCCCGCTCGCCGCGGCGGGGGCATGGTGCGCTGAGCTGCCCATCGGATCGCTGATCCGCGTCTCGTACGAGGGGGAGGCCATGGACCACGCCAGGATCGTGCTCCGGCCGAGCCGTCATCGAGACGCGCGGGGGCGGCAGCGGGGGAAGTCGGTGCACTGGGTGCTGTCCGCCGACGGCGACGTGTGGGAGGAGGACCTGAGCGGGGAGAGTCCCGCGACGGGCCCTTCGGGAGGATCCATCCTGGACCAGGTGGCCCGGGGGACCCTCCAGACGGTCGCCGCCTGCACAGGTTCCGCCTGCCCCCGAGCCTGGACGAGATCCTGGAGCGCGCGGCGGAGTGCCGCGAGACTATGCTTGGCCGAGGCCAGCGAGAGTCCGAGGTCGCGGGGCGCGCGATGCTCCCCGACGGTGTTGAGCGGCCTGACCGAGAGTATTCCCCATGGTTGATGGGTGAGCGGCCGTGGGTGCTGGCGGGGCCGCTGCCAGGGATGCCCGTCGGCACGGTGGTGGACCCCTTGCCCGAGGGCGCGGCGCGCGCCGGCAGCCAGGCGTTGGCCCGCCTCTCTGGCGGCGGCCGCTGGGCTCGGCTGGAGCAGGTGGACGCGGACGCCATCGTCGAGTGGGCTGCTGGTCGTCTGGAGGAGCTGCGAGGGCCGCTTGGAGCCGCCCCCTTGCCGGCGCCCGCGGGACCCGCGGTCGGCGGCACCGAGACCCCTCCGCCCCGCGCGCCAGCGGGCCACCCTGACCCCGACCACCTAGCTGCCAAGCTGGGCCTCGCTGATGAGCCTGATGCTCGGAGGGAGGCCGCGCCCGAGGAGCCCAACAATGACGCCATAACGCTTTGGGTCGACTGGGACGAGCAGGGCGAGCGCAGGAAGGACTTCCGCCGCGCCGTGGCCGAGAGCTCGAACGCGGAGTAGGATCACACCATCGCCTGCCCTCAGATCGGACGTGCGTCCACACGTGCAAGATGATGATGAACTTGAATGGCTCACCTCGGGCCTGGCTGGAACGCTTCTTCAGGGACAAGGGGATATCGTCCACGGACAGGGTGGCCCACGAGCTCAGGGTGCTCTGCGACATCCTGGAGGAGGCTGGAGAGTTCGACCAGCTCAACTTAGGTGGATTGGCGTGCTTGGAGGTCGCGGCTCTTCGATTGAATCTGTTAGTCGATGCGGCACGATGCGGCACGGCGCCCTACTCCAATGCGAAGTACCTCTCGCCTCTGACGGAGGTGGGCCAGCCCATGGCTCCAGGCCTGCGCTCACACGCGTCGAGGCGCGCCAAGGAGGGGCATGAGCTGCTGCAGGGTGACAAGAGGGCCGAGGCGGTCGCAGCGAGCGCCCCATCATCTCGAGCTCCACCGCGCGAGACGGCCGACGATGGAGGCGAAGGCGGTGGCCGGGGCGGCAGCGGGGGCGGCCGGGGCAACAAGAACCGATCGCGTGCCCTCGCGCCGCCCGCGCAATCATGACGGACTCGACACAGTCGGCGGAGTGGGCCCCCGCTGGCTGGACTTCCTCTTCGGCCCGGCGAGCGCCTTTGGCCGTGGCGAGCGGGGACAGGGACCTCTTCCTTCTTCCTCGCCTGGCCGCGCCGCCTACCAGCAGGGGCGGCAGCCGCGCCCGGATGGCTGGCGCCAGGCGGAGGCGCGAGCACGAATTGGCGAGCGGCACGATCGACTCTCAATTGGCTTGCTGGCTGAGAGCCGGCCGACGCTGGCTCGCCGCGCCCCATGGACTCCATCTGGGGCAAGCACGCTGGGATCGCGCAGTGGGTGGCAAGCGATGCTCTTCGGCGTCAGGCCGCAGCTCCCAGCCCCTGCCCATCCCGCGAGGCGGCGCTCAGTGCGTTGCTCGAGGGGAGCTCAATCTACGACGCGTCGGGCTCCCCGAGGAACCTGGCCTCCTTGGTCCGCGACCGCGTGCCCGTGCCCCCTTCGATTGTCGGCTGCCGCCAGGTGGAAGACATGGTGGGCGAGGCTGGTCGCACTTACTTGGAGGAGAATCACAAGCGCATGAGGGGGCCGATCCACGAGATCGATTTTGACAACTTGCCGACTCCGTATTTTGACCCGCTTCTGAAGCGGAACGAGAAGAAGTACCGCAGTTGTTTCAAGGATCTCACGTCACGAGGTCTCCCGTTGGCAACTTTGACGCCTCCTGAGCAGGCTGGCCTTTTTATCCGAGAAAAGTCTGACGGGCACAAGATGCGCATGATAGTGGGCGCCCGCCGTGCCAACGCTTGGTTCTACGCGCCGCCCAGCGCGCAGCTCCTCTCCTGCGAGGGCTTCGGGCGCGCGGAGGTGAGGCCCCCCGAGGGAGTGGCCATGAACTCCGCCCGCGCGGAGGAGCTGCTGGGCAAGTTCAGGTTCTTTCTGGGGATGACGGACGTTAAGGAGTGCTTCTACAGCATGCGCATCCCCCTGAGCCTGGCGAAGTTATCCTCGCTGCCGGCCGCGCCCGCCCACGCCCTAGGGCTCGCGGGCCAGGAGCTCGAGGGGGCTCGACTGGGACCGGACACCCTGGTCTTTCCGTGCATCGGCGCGCCCCCCACGGGCTCCTCGCGGTCGCTCTTCCTGGCGCAGGATGCCAACGAGGAGAGAGTGGTTAGCTCGAACCCTTGGCCAGGAGGAGATATGACGATCTCCGAGAGGCTGCTCGTGAGCGACCGAGGGCCCCCGCTGGTCATGGACTTCGAACCTGGCATCGTGGGGGGGGCCTACGCGCACGTCGACAACCTAGGCGCCATCACCCCGTCGGAGACCATCGCGCAGGAGGCCCTCGATAAGTGGACGGGGCTTTTCGAGGGGGCCGGCCTCGACTTGCGACCTCGGCCGCGTGCGAGGCTCCGGGGGCCAAGCTGGACCTCGAGCTGATGAGGTCGGGCGTGAGCGACGGCCGCTTCTGGACGGTGTACATGGGGCTGGGGGGCCTGCTGGCGCGCGGCCGCGCGACGGAGCGAGCCCTGGAGATGGTGCTCGGCCACTGCACCTTCTGCGGGCTGGCTCTGCGGGGCTCGTTGCGCTGCCGGCACGCCTCCGACCGCTTCATCCAGCGGCACCGCCTCGAGCCCGCTCGCCTGTGGCCCGAAGTCGCGAAGGAGGTGAAGATGTTCCGCGGCCTGCTCGTGCTGATGGTGCAGGACTGGCGGCGCCCGTGGAACAGCTGCGTGCTCCAGACCGACGCCAGCGAGAGCGGCTGGGGCATGGCGCAGTCGTTCTGGCCGCTCCGCGTGGTGGGGGAGGTCGGGAGGCTGCCCGAGCGGGCCCGCTTCCGCTCCGCGCAGGGAAGGCCTGCGCGAGAGAGCGCGCTCGCAGCCGTCAGCCTGGTCCAGGATAGCTCGGGGGTGATCCGCAGCGTCGAGAGCGTGATAAATGAGGAGTCCTCGGAGCCCGATGCTTTGTCCGCCTGGGACGTTGATCCTGACTTTGCCGAAGTCCCCTGGGAGTGGCTTCGAAAAGGGGCCTGGGAGACGGCCCGCTCAGGGATCTAGCGTTTTCCCGAAGGCATTTTGATCCTGGAGGCCAGGGCCCTTGTTAAAACAGTCCAGAGGTTGGCCAAGACCTCTCATGGAGTCAGTGTGCGTCAGCTTTCCCTTTCAGATAACATGTCTGTGGTGCTTTCTTTTTCGATGGCCCGATCCTCATGCTTCAGTCTTTTGGTTCAGATTCGTCGATTCTATGCCTATGCCATAGCGTTGGGTCTTTCACCCGCCTTTCGATGGATCCCGTCTGAGTTTAATGAGAGTGACGGAGGCAGCAGGTTTTTTTTTTCAGAGAGAGACAGTAGTATAGTAACATTTCTCCTCGATGATAAGTTTGAGGCCAGTTTGAATTTGCAAACCCGCCCTCCAAGAGCCGTCCCCGAACCAGACGTGTCCGTTGGTCCTGTCAGTAGGCGTTTTGGATCTAAACCTTCGGTTCTGGCCACCATCGCCGAGCTCCCGATGAATGTAGAGGGCTCTGAGCATGGGCCCGAAGCGGCTGCGGGGGCTCAGCGCGCTCGTGGTTCGGGAGCCGTCGCTGCCTTCAGGCGACAGGCTCCCTCGGACAGCGGTGGGCTCGTGGGCACTGACGGCCAGGCACGTGGCGAGCCGCGCGCGAACTGGCCCGAGGGGCGCCCAGACGCCGGCCGCCCCGCCTGCGGCAGGGCGCCGACGCGCGCCGGCGCCGGCCCCCTCCGCTGCGCCAGCGAGGGCTGCGCGGAAGGAGCGGCACTTCTCGGCGCTGGACGACAGGGACGCCAACGGGCAGGACCTCGCTGGAGACGGAGGGGAGGCCGCCGAGGGCGACAGCAGCTCCAGCGGCTCCGACTCGGTGATCGAGCACCTGGGGCGCGGCCGCGCGCGGATGCGGCAGCTGCGCGCTCGGAGTGCGCAGAGGCGAGCGAAGCTGCACGCCGACGCGATCCTTGCTGCTCAGGAAGCGGGAGTGAGCCTCTTGGAGACCTTGGCCGCGACGCGGCCGACGCAGGTGAAGCACCAGCGTTACCTCGATCTCTTCCACTCGCGCGTCGGCCTGAAGCGGGAGGACATCGTCGCGAAGGCCGACGCAGAGATCGACGAGCTGTTTTGCAACTACTTGACCGAGAATTACTTGCAGGGCGAGCAGAGCAGCCATGGTGATCAGACCATGGCGGCCTGGGTCAGCGCGAACCCCGACTTCGGGCGAATCGGGGGTCGCAAGCTACCCCGCGCCTGGCGGTCTCTCAAAGCCTGGCGCAGGCTGACCCCTGGGCGGCGGCGGAAGGCCTTGGCCCTCCCGGTCTGGTGCGGCCTGGCTTGGAAGCTGGTGCGCCGAGGACACATTCGGCTTGCGCTCTTCCTCATGGTGGGCGTCTCGACATATTCGCGGCCCTCGACCTTGCTGGCCGCCCGGAGGTGCGACCTCGCCCCCCCGACGACGGGCGTCAGCCGCCACTGGGCCTTGCTGACTCATCCTCGGGAGCGGAGGAAGCCCAGCAAGAGAGGCCACTTCGACGAGGGATGCCCGCTGGACTCTCCGTACCTCCAGGGCTTGGATGCTGTGTTCAAACGACTGGGCTCTGCAGCTTCGAAGGAGCCGCTGTGGAACTTCGACTACCCCGAGGCGTCGGCCCTGCTCAGAGAAGCGGCGGAGGATGTCGGAGTCGCTCCCGTCACTTTGTATCAGATGAGGCACTCGGGAGCCAGCATCGACCTGGCCAAAGGGTGGCGCAATCTCACCTCGGCCCAGAGGCGAAGCGAGTGGACCCAGGCCAAGCCCATGCACCGCTACGAGCACAGCAGCAGGCTGGGAAGCAGCTACGCGAAGTTGGCCCCTGCTCTGCGCGCAGTGCGCGAGCAGGCGGAGAGGCAGTCGACCCAGATCTTGACGGGACAGCCCTTCAGCGTGCGTCTAGAGTGAAACTAACCCAATTGCACCTCGGCTACAGAGGGGCACGATCAAGGGGTCGGCTCTATCGTTCTCGCCGAAGGAAAGGACAGTACCTGGCCGATCTTTTTGCAGGCTGCAGGGCAATCTCGCGCGCGGCCGACAGTTTAGGGTTCCGCTCGCGAAGCTGGGACGTCATCCACGACGCAGAGCGGCAGGACTTGTTGTCGCCAAAAGTCTTGCAAGCCATCAGATCAGACGCCCGAGTTGGGCGGCTGGTGGCTGCAGTGCTGGCCCCGCCGTGCCAGACCTTTTCACCTGCGCATGACAGATCTCGGCCTGTGCGAAGTCGCGATGAGCCCTGGGGGTTCAACGATTCTTTTTTGACTGCTGCCGATGCGGCAGCTGTGCACCTCGGCAATCGTCTTGCTCGAGTCGCTCTGTCCCTGTTCAGATTCTTTCTACGGCGAGGCATTCCTGTCATGCTCGAGCATCCGCTGACCAGCCGACTCTGGCACACTGCAGATATGCGCGAGCCCTCCCATTGTAAGCATGTCTTTTTAGTCGAGCCCGACCAGTGCCAGTACGGCGCTAAATGGGAGAAGGCTACTAGGGTTTCGCGTGGCAATGTGAACCTTGAAGATCTGAGTAAACTCACCCAGCGATGTAGACCACAGGGCTGTATATGTTCGAGGACCCTACGCCCCCACTGGCAGCTGAGCGGCGGGGGGCCAGGTGGCCTCCGTCGCACACGCATCGCTTCCGAATATCCCCGATATATGGCGAAGGCCATGGTCTCGACTTTGCTGGCCAGCATCGTTGACGCTAGAGCTGGCTTCACCCACCCTTTTTCTTCCCGCCCAAGTGAACATCCTAATTGGATTCTTTCGGGATGAGTTGGGGAAATGGGTTTAAAGGTATGCCTTTAGACTCCCGAAGCCTCTGGCCACGACGAGTCCAGAGTTTCGCTAGAATCAGTCTCCGAAAAAAAAGGGAACCGTTGCTCTGGAGGTTTTAGAACGGGTTGAGCAGAGGGGCCGTCTTGGTGATGTTTTCGGCTTCCCTTGTCCACATTGAGACAGCAGGAACCGTCCAGTCGCTTCTCTTCCCTGCTGCCGTTCATTCTCAAGTTGTTTGTCGGTTTCCCACCCCCCCAACCCTGGGGGAGAAGGAGTTTCAAGGCATGCCTTTAGACTCCCGAAGCTTCTGGCCACGACGAGTCCAGAGTTTCGCTAGAATCCGTCTCCGCAAAAAGAGGGACCGTTGCTCTGACCCTTTCGGGCCTTCTTGGGGGACGTCTTGGAGGGTTCTTGGGCCGTCTCGGCGGCCATATTGAGCGTCTTGGAGACCTCTTGGGCAGTCTTACGGGCCTCTTGGGGCTGTGTCTTGGGCCTCTTGGGCGATCTTTGGGGGCACTTGGGCCGTCTCGGGCCGTCGGAAGGCAGAAAAAAAAACAAATGCCACAATCCTTCCAAAACCATTGGAAATCAATGATTTTGGTTTTTTCGGGCCTTCCTGGAGGCCCTCTGGGAGGCCTGTTGGGCAGTCCTGGGCCATCGTAGGGCCATGTTCGGCCGTCTTGGTGGGCTCCTGGTCCGTCTGACGCCGTCGGAAGCCGTTTGGGGGGCCTCTATGGGCCGACTTGGAGCCCTCTTGGAATGCTCCAGGGCCGTCTTGGAGGCCCATCTTGGGCGTCTTGAAGGCCTCCTGTGCCGTCTTGGGGGCCCTTTGGGGCCCTCTTGGGCCGTTCGGGGGCCATCTTGGAGGCTTTTTGGGCGATCTTTCGGCGATCTTCGGGGGCTCTTGGGCCATCTCGGGCCGTCGGAAGGCCGAAGAGAAGCAAATGTCAAAATCCGGCAAAAACCTTACGAAAATCAATGTTTTGGGCCTCTTCTGGCCTTCCTGGAGGCCCTCTTGGGGGCCTCTTGGGCCAGCTTCGAGCCAACTTCGGCCATCTTGGTGGGTTCCTGCACGTCTGACGCCGTCGGGAGCCGTCTTGGGCGTGTTGGAGGCCTCTTGGGCCGTCTTGGAGGCCACTTGGGCCGTCATGGGGCCCTTTTTGGAGCCTCTTGGGCGATCTTCGGGGCCTCTTGGGCCGTCGGAAAGCCGAAAAGGCGCAAAGGCGCAAATGCCGAAAAGAAGCAAATACGAAAAACTTTTACAAAACTACGGAAGATCAATGATTTTGGCCCTTTCGGGCCTTCCTGGAGGACGTCTTGGAAGGCTCTTGGACCGTCTTGGAGGCTTCTTGCGGGCCTGTTGGGCCGTCGTAGACCATCTTGAGGCCATCTTGGGCCGTTTGGGATGCATCTTGGGGCCATCTTAGCCGTCTTGGAGGTCATCTTGGGCCGTCTTGGAGACCATCCTGGGCCATCTTGGCCGTCTTGGACGCCATCTTGGGCCAACTGGAGGAACAGAGGCACGACGGACGCGTTTTGAGATCCTTTCCGGGTGGCCGGCGGGATGGGCCGAAGCCCCAGGGGGAGTTTTTTTTCTTGAAAAAGAACCAAAACCCAAGGCCATATCATCCAGCACGCCAGGCACCCCTTTGATAAATCAAAAGGGGGCGGCGAATCACCGCCGCCCCCATGCCTTTGTGGAAGCGCCTATGTGGCCGAACGTTGAGACCAGACCTGCCAAGCTATCGGACCATGTGTTCCCCGAATCGGTTTGGAAAGCCTTCGGGGAACACGTGGGCGTGTCTTGGAGGCCATCTTGGGCGTCTTGGAGGCCTCTTGGGGCCCTCTGGGGGGTTGGAGGCCTCTTGGGCCGTCTTGGGGCCCTCTGGGGGCCGTCTTGGAGGCCACTCGGGCCGTCATGGGGCCCTCTTGGGGGCCTCTTGGGCCGTCTTGAGCCGTCGGAATGCCGAGAAGAAGCAAATTCCAAAATCCTTCAAAAATTTATGGAACATCAATGATTTTGGCCTCTTCGGGCCCTCCTGGAGGACCTCTTGGAGGCCTCTTGGGCCGTCTGGGAGGCCTCTGGGGGGCCTCTTGGGCCGTCTTGGACTCTCTTGGGCCGTCTTGGAGGCCGTCTCGGAGGCCGTCTTGCGGGCGGACTTGGAGGCCATCTTGGGCCATCTTCGCGATGTTTTGAGGATGTCCCCAGCGAAACGGCAGTTTCAGGGAGGATGTTTCGTGGAGTTTGCGGTCCTGGAAGAGCTTTTTGAGGATGTCCCGAACGAATTGGGCCATCTTCACGATGTTTTAAGGATGTCCCGAGCGAACGGCACGGTGGCGGGACGGGCCGAAACCCACTAGGAGAGTTCTTGTGGAAAAAGAACCAAAACCAAAACCGATAGGATCTAGCACGCCAGGCACCCCTGCGATGAATCGACAGGGGGCGGCGTATCTAGTGGTCTTCGGCCCATCCCGCCACCGCGCCAGGTTGTAGGTCAGAGGCCTCCGGGATGCATGTGGAGATCTATTAGAAGGCCTCTCGGAAGCCTCTTCGATTTGATTTGGGGCTGTCTTGGGGACCTTTGAAGAGTCTCGTGGAGGCCTCTTGGGGCCTGATGTGAACCTCTTGGGGGCACCTTCCGGGGGGCCTCTTGCGGGCTTGCTGGCGGTCTCGGGGGCCATCTTGGGGCGAAGGGCTCGACATGTAGTTTCGTGTCCCCCCTCGAGAACCCCTCTCGGGGTCCTACTGAGCCGACTTGGGGGCCTCTTGAATCGTCTTGAGGCCATCTAGTTGTTGCCCCGGATCGCAATGTTGTTCCCGCTAGATGTCCACACAACCATTTGGCAGAGGATGTAGAAAAATGCGTTCGGCGATTAGGAAATGAGCCATCATTCCAAGGTCCAGAGCGGCAGGACATGTGCTGAACACCGAACTACAATATCAAATGTGTTGGTATTGATAATGGTTTGCGCAACGCTCTTTGTCAAAATCTTCGACGAACGCGAGTTTTTCTCCAAGCAAGTCGTTTCTCATGTGCCCTCATCTCCACAAACTCCAGCACAAAAACCGGTTCCAATATCGTGATCGGTGTACACTTTGGACATGGACAGTGTTTGAGGGGAATGTGTCATAGGTTCAAGCTTGCGAAAAGATAGACGTGTTGGTTTCTTGTGAACTCGCATCAGTTAGTTCGCTCACCCAAGGCAGAATATATTTGAACATGTGGCAGAAAGAATTTGCGGCAGCTCCTCTTTGAGTTTCCCTTGTCGCAGGTCTGAACCCGAAGAAGCTGTTCATTGGCCAGATCAGGCGCCGAGTGTTTACCACACGGTGATTCATATGGCGTGCGGGTTACGTTGCTGCGTTGTGTTAAAAGGGTGGTTGTGGCACAGGGCGGCCACATTGCTGGTGATATGTGCACCAATATTTGTTGACTTGGTATCTACATGAAAGATCCTGGTGCGGCAGCCGGATAATAGTCGCACCCGAAGATGTCAATGCCAGAGGAAGGAGCCATGTCACGGAGTTTGTGTAGACAAGTTCGTTTTGTGTTCAGCACGGCATGTGCGATGGCAGCAGGATTTGATTGGGCGCGTGGGATGGCACAAGTCCTTGATCGCTTCGCAATTGGTTACGGCAGGTTCGTGTCATGTCGACGCGGTGGTGACCGCACCGCGGGAGTTCAAGGCTGAACGCCGCCAGTGGCCCACAATTGGCCATTGTCCATCGATGTGCGCCACCAGAGAGACGCGATCGTTTCATTGTTGGTTACGCCTCCAGCGAATCACCGCCGCCCCCTCTTGCCGAGAAGCCAAAATTTGAGCAGACTGGCGCCTCGTGAACCTGTTTGGCTAGCTCCTTCTAGGGGTCCCTCGGGGCATTCCTTGGCCGTCTTGAGCGCCTCTGATTATTTGGACGTTGTTGGTCGGAATTGTGACATTATCGGGCAGTCTTGGGACGCTGTCGGGCCGCCTGGGGCCTGCTTTGCTGTGTCTTGAGTTTTGTCAGGGCCGTCTTGGGCCATCGTCGGGCCCCCTTCCTTTTGCCCACCTTCGCCTTTTATCTCCTCCCCGTTTTCCCCCCTTTTCGGCGGCGCGTTGATGGGGGGGAATGAGAGGGGGAGGCCTTCTCGGAAGGCAGCAGTGTTTGTCAGAAGCCTCCAGCTTTCTTACAGGTCTTTTGTCGTTTCGGATAGCCCTCCTCGAAATCAAACGCAACTTTCGATCCGACCCCCTCGCCCCTGCATGTCAATGTGCGGCCCGCGGGGTCTACCCAAAAATTGCAATCGCCAGGGTCGGCGGCAACATTTAAATCGTGGGGTCCGAGGGCGCCGCCATATCGTGGGAGAAAGTTGCGCGTGACTTCAGGGAGGGACGCAGGGCCTAGCAAACTGATCAGAAGGCCGGAAGCTTGCTGAACCATGAAAGCAGGAACGCCCCATTTGTTTTCTCCCTTGGGCGCGCCGCCGATTCTCGCTCTAAGTTTGCCATCTCCTCCTCCGTTACCGCTACCATGTCAACCACCACTGCCATTGCCACGAGAAGTGCAACATCCACCACCACTGCCTCGAAAACTGCAACATCCACTACCGCCACCACCACGAAAACTGCAAGCCACCGCTGCCGCGAAGACCACACGCGATGTCGCGCCCCAGAAGAGCGACTTCCGCTGCGGCCTTCAAGGGACGATGATTGAAAGCTTCCCTTACTGCGGCGAAGAAGCTCTCCGCTGATTTGCCCTCCTGCTGACCTCCCCCATCATCCTGCTTGAGCCATCCTTGCACAGAGTGGTCGTGGTGTTTGAAACTTGTATGTGTATTGCTAGTGTTTTCCTTTGCCCCTGCCGCATAAGCGCGCGTGCCGCGCTGCGACGTCAAAACTGCATTGCTGGCCACAACAAGCATCTCGCTGTGCGCGTTCGTCCCGCACGTGCTGATCAGGGTGCTGTAGCTGATGATGTATCGCAACGGAAACAGGAGAAGAGAAAAGAGACTGCTGCCAACATCGCCCCCATGACCCTCACCGAAGCCAGAAGACAGCAGCACTGGAATGAGTCACCTCCAATGCACCGCTACGGTCGACTCAAGGAGTACCGCAAGAATCGCACATCAGACATCGACTACTTCACTACCACCATCCAGCGCCACGCCAACGACGACTACGGCTTCAACGGCATCGTCACCAAGATCCGACTACAGAAGTCCATGCTGATACACTCGTACGACGTACGACACAAAGGACCAGTGGAGAGAGGTCGAAAGCATGATCAACGACACCGTCACCCAGATGGACGACGCACAAAATCAGCTGGAGAAGTTGCAGCAAAAGACCACTCCATTGGGAGATCGACATCGCCAAGTTCGAAGGCTCCACGACAGCGTCAGGGGGGGCGACTCAGACGACGATGCGGACTCCGAGTCAGCAACGACGTCCGGGAGGCGCACAGAGCAACAACGCTCCGATACCCCCGCACCCAACATGGGGAGACGTCACCGAGGACACATCGGAGAAATGTCACCAGTACCACCAACGACTCAAGTACCCACGGAGGCCCCCACCGTCAATAAGCTGCGGCAAGTGCTCTTAGAAACACAGCAGAAAGCTGAAGTACAACGAAGTCATGCTACACAGCAAAAAGCCATCATCAACCAGCTCGAGGAAGCGAAGGAGTCCCACCACAAGCACGACAAGGAAAGCTACCACAGGCGCCAGCGCTTTGAGCACGACCAGATGGAGGAGCACAGGAAGGGGATCCACACCATCAGGAAGGCAACCGAGAAGATCGCAGAGCACACTGCGCACACGACCGAGAAAGACAGCACGACCATCGAGAACCTCAGGAACGAGCCCCGCGAGGCCAACAACGCCATGCGCCAGACCGTCGACCACAACAACACAATCCCCCAGGAATCAAGACAATACTACGAGAGCCACCAGGAGACAGCTACCACCAGCGAGCACTTGCAAAGAGCCTCCGAAGAAGCACGACTACAGATACATCAAGCACGGCAGCCACGAGTTGCGGATACAACCATCAAGTACAGCAACCTAGAGAAGAGCTAAGAAGAGAAAGGCGAAGCCACATAGCACCCAGATCACCAGCAACAGGTCATCACCAACGACCTACAGCGGATAGGAAACGCAGCTGATCAAGCAACAGCATGCACAATAACGACTACGACAATAACTCACAACAGCGGAAGCCAAGAACGCGAAGATGGAGGACCAGGCCCGCAAACACATCCAGCACAATTACAACCTCTCAGAGCAACGAATCAGTTACCTCGCGAGCGAGATCTACGGACAAGAGCAGATCATGCGCACCGAGGAGAAGCGAGGGGCGGACCGAGGACACGCAGAACCACGTCGCCCCGCTCCACCAGCACACAGAGGCTTACGCGGCGACAGCGGAGCTACAAGCGGAACGCACACACTACGACCACCACCAGCTCAATGCTGCAAGAATTTCCATTGAGTCGCAGGGGCACCTCCTCGAGCCGCTTCACTGCAAACAACATGTCACAGAGACACAAATGCAGCAACGAGCAAGACAACTCGAGGGCGCCCACGGAGACCCACGCAATGCAGCAAGAACGAGAAGTAGATTTCGTCCACGACCTTGCTAACCAGTTCAGGGACAGCGACCCATGCTCCATTGTCACTCCCCTGCAGGCGCCACAAGGAACAGGACTACAAGATGTCGACCCAAGAGCCCGGCTCATCGTCATCCCTGACTCCGAGATCTCCGACATCGCAGACCACGGCGCCCAGACCCAGACGGACGAATACCACCGCGATGAGGACCTGATCGACCCAGCTAGGACGACACCAGAAGACGAACACCCAGCTACCTGACCCGACACCTACGGGCCCATTCAAACTGCACGACCTGAGCCGTGCGAAGATACCACCTCAAGTCGGGCGATGGGAGCCAACCTCAACGCAGCCGGGGAACGGCGACTACCATCTGAGTTGGACGGGCAAGTTCCACATCCAACGCAGCGACTTCCAGGGGGGCGAGGCGCCGACACCGATAGCAGACGAAGGGGGACTACCAGCCCAACCAACAGCGACAGCCGAAACGACGCCACGCACGCCCCCAAGGGAAGCAGCCGCATCACCGACGGAGCGCATGACACTGGTCGACTTCCGACCAGCACCGACCTTCTACAGTGGCACCCCACCGAACAGATCAGCACCACTGCAACCGAAGTCCCCCGCCCAGCCATCTGAAGAAGTTCGCGTGCACCGCGGGCGCGCAGAACAAAGCCGACCTCAGTCAGCACCACGACGCTCCGCGCGCATCGCCGCGGACAACGGCCAGGGCGCAGCGGGCCCAGCAGACGAGAGGAACGCCATCCCCATGAACCCAACACGGCGACAAGAACAGCAGCGGCATCGACAGGGGCGCCCACGACCATGCCCCAACAATTGACGAGGGACGGCGGCATTGAGGACGCCACCGCCACTGAGGCCAACAGGGCCGACACTGCAACAACCTATCGAATAACTGACACCTCACTAGCAGGGCCCACGCCAGAACACGTCACACCTGGGACGACTAGTTTCACCGCCGCTGACCGCTCCAGAACCAGACGGGCCCGACCCAATGCACGATCCCGCTACCAACGCCGAACTGGAATTCAACCAGCAGCAATGCCCCCTCTTTATCAGCGTCGCACAGACAGTCGACGACACATCACCTCGGATAACCCCGGCAGCAACGCAGTGAATACACGCGCCAGCAGAGAAACCGAGACAACGCCAGCAGCAGCTAACCTCCAGGGGGGATATAGGGAGCTTAGCAAGCCTGGCCGTCGAGAGGGGTGGCGGGGCAGCCATAGCCTGCACAACGCCCATTTCAACCAGATACGACCCACCGCACGACGACAGCTCGAGCCCCGTGCGAGGCGACCTCGACATCAACGCGGAGGCTGCGACATCTGCAGACCGCGGAGCCGAACGCGGCCGCCCTGAGAAGCACATTGCCGCCTACTTCCCGGCACCAGCACGACCTCACTAACGTTCCCGACTTCCACCCAGCCGCCGCCATGGCGCTTGAGCTGCGCCCACATCGACCCCGTCAACAGGTCAAAAGATGGCACCTATACACGGGCAGCACGCACCAGCGTGACCCCACCCAAGATTCACGGGCTCTGGTCAGCACCATCGAAGACGAACAAGGTTACATCTACCAGGGGAGCATCGGCGCACACAACAGCATCTCATGTGGGGATGGCAACTTCCCCTGCAACTCCACCACATCAGAACTAGCAGCTCTGATTTGGGCGCATGCACGGGCATATACGCACTTCCACAACACCACCCACAAACCCGACGTCACTATACACACCGATTCCACGATTGCCAGTGGATTCGCCAAGGGCAATGTCCAACCCAAGATACCCAATCAGATGACCGACTTAGCACGACTACTACACGACCTCACCGCCGAGACGGTAAACCCAAGCGCTGACCATGCACAAGCGCACACAGGACACCCCTGGAACGAGCTAGCAGACACTCGCCAAGGTGTACGCAGCAACGCCCAGCAACCACCGGCAACGCCCGCAAGACTGGACAGGAGCCCCCCACGCCGACAGAGAACGACAATGGGAGTGGCTACAAGAAGCGGACAGCGAAACCAAGGACGCTTACCCCACATGGGCCAACACGTACTGGAGGCACCTCAAGCTAGGAGACAAGTCCGACCGATCCATGTCGCACCACAGTACGCCGAGATTTCCAGCGACAAGAAGATCGACATCGGCATCTGCACCTAAAACGCACGCCCCTTCGAGGTCGCAGAGAAGCAAGGACGCGACAAAAAGACAAAGGCAGCCAGAATCACAATTATCCCACAGCAGCTCTCCGACATAAATGTACACATCATTGGAATGCAGGAGCCGAGACTATACCGCGTCGAGCCCGCGCAGCCGACCAGCACGCCATCATCTCAAGCGGACACGACAGACACAATTTGGGATGCTCACTACTAGTCAATACGCACCTCCCCGCCCACGACAACAACGGCCAACAGCTATGCTTCAAACCCAACCACTGGAGGATAATGACCCAGACCCCCCGACTACTTATAGTCAAGTTCTCCGCACCTGGCTTAAGCGAACCGTAGGAGTTGCACGCGCACCGCGCTCACATGTCGACGACCTTGACTGCAACCAGTACTGGGACAACACCAGCGCTGAGACGGGAAATACAACGGCGACATCATCCCCATTGATGCCAACGGCACTCTAGGCAGCACTACCCCCCCCACATTGGAGACGAAGGCCAACCCGAGGAAGAAAACAGAGGAGGAAAGCGCTTCCACGCCTACCTGCAGCAGCATAACCTCTTCGCCGCCAACACCACTATCGAGACACATGGACCCAGAACCTCAAGCTGCGCATCGACAACACCTGTCTGCCATGCGGACAAGAGCCGACCGCCAAGCACCTGGGAGTCCTCGACGGCTTTGACGCCCACCAGGAAGACGAGGACCGCTACCCGATCATCGCTGACCTGGCCTACATCGAGAAGACCAAGACCATGAGGTGCGGCATGCCCGTGGAGCGTGCGAAGTTGCGAGGTCCAAGAGCCCAACAGAAGCGCAAGGACGAGATCGCCATCATCCCACTACCACCCTACCAAGAGGAGATAAAAGACAACGCTAGCTATCTCGCACAACAAGTGCATGAAGCAGGGATCAAAGCGTTCACACCCGACGAGGTCCACCCCAGGAAGCCATACCCACAACCAACAACGTTCGCAATCATCCGCGTACGTAGGGCATGCTCACGGCCACTACGACACCAGATCTACGAAGGCCGCACCCCCACCATCAGCGCATACGAAGCCATGACAAACCCAGAAACCCCACTTGCACTTCAACGCGTAGCTGAAGAGATCATACACAACGACGCCCAGCTCGAGGAGCAAGCACGGGCGGCAATTGCAGTCCTACGCGGGTCATCACCACAGCTTGCAGGCGCCATCGAGACCGACCGCTCCAACTACCTCGAGCATCGCCAACAGTTGAAAGGACGCCTACATCAACAACGACTCCAGAAGAGTACGGGCTGACATCAGGAGGCCCCTGAGGTATGGAGGCAGACCAGGACGCATCACAGCTCAACACCCACGCGCCAATGGCACTCACGGACAACCTCTACATGATCAATGGCAGCAGGCGGAGGCTGAATTGGACCATTTCGCCATCGCGGAGCACCCGGAGATCATGGGCCCGCGGGAGATTTCCGACAAGCACGACGGTCACGCCAACTACGCAGCCACACGCAGAACGTTGTACGACACCGCCCCACAACAGTACCACCAAAGAAGGGACGAAGCGACAGTACACAGGCAAAACAAGGAAGGAGCGGAGGCCCGGGCAACCTCATCGACGACTAGTGCGAGATCGCGCCGAACGAAAATGACCAGGATCTACCACCCACTTCCCGGCGAAGGCGCAGCTGGCGACTGTGGAACCACTGTCCCACAAAGGAGGACGGCAAACGTCACTCTCCAAGCCCAAGGCAACCAAGCCCGACCTACATGCAAGGCGGATGATATCATTCAACAACATCATAGCTAAGCACCACCACCGCTTCCCACGCACCAGGGTCAAGATCATCACGGCGCAACAACTAAATACGAGACGAACAATGCGGAGCACGACCACATCAGCCCACCGATTTCATTACGCATGCGGCCGTCGGCGTCATGGACTACCTCAGCGGGAGAGGAAATCAGTTATGATACTTTTCTTGGACCTCAAGGACGCTACAGAGTGGTATTACATGTTGTTTTCCAGCTCCCACATACACCAGATGAGCTCGACGAATTGCTACACGACACCAACATGCCTTAACCATTCCTCCACGCACTACAGTTGGCCATGGAAGGAGCGCCCATTCTCAGCCGCAACGTGGCCGATGAGCACCTATGCGCACTACTGCAAGACGCGCGCACAGACACGAGGACCATTACGACAGCATCCACCAGACTGGCCCAGCCACGAACTGGCACGCGGCCCGGAGCACCAGCATCATACCTCACCCCCATCTACCACTTCGCATAGGTCACGCGACATATCGCAGGGGACATGATCGATAGCAACCTTCCGGAAGATGTCGACACAGGACGCCAAGAAGTCATTTTCTACAAGTGCAGACAAGCAAAAGACGGCGAGGATGGAAGGGGCACAGCTCACCGACACCTCCTTCGTAGACAACATGCACGCCTACGCCCGCACACGACAGAACAATGCATTTGACATCATCAGCACGGCCGAGACGCTCTCCAACATCATAGTCACATGGGCCATGGTCCATGGCATGCGACTCCACGCCAAAAAGACCTAGGTTACGTTGCTCCTACACGGGCACCGGAGCAGAACAGCCAGGGGGCAATTCGCAGAGAGGAAGAAGAAAAGGGGGGGGGACACAAACAAAAACGAGAATGAGCACCTCAGCGAGCCAACCGAAGCCGTCAACCACCAGGCACCGCTGGGTACAGCAATATACGACGGAGGGCAAGGACCAGAGATACAGCGCATAATGCGTAAAGGCCACAACGAGCAGGGCCCCATTACGCAAAGAAGTCTACGAGCGAAAACAGCTGAGCATCGACGAAAAGACCCTTCTCAAAGACGCGCTGACCACCTCGGCCCTTTTCACAACCCACACATCTGGAGCCCTCTCAACCAAAGGTAGCTCCATAGCATCCAGGTCGAGTATCTGGAGGGGTACAAGATGGCAGCTGGATACATGGCACATCCACGACCACCAGAAGTTAAACAACGGCTAAATACCTTCTGAAGTTAGACGACCAGATGCGCACATCGCCACGCGCATCTTCAGGCTGCCGCACCTACCGAGACTACTCCTATACACCCCGACCATGCTATTACGAAGCATTGACACCAACCTCAGCCGAAACTCAACATGGGGACAGATAGTATACGACGATCTACAGTGGATGTGGACATACCTCGACGACAAACACAAGCTACACCCTACCGTGGACCTCGACCCCATCGAAATGGTGACGTGCAACAATGGATGGAATACCTCGACCCCAACGACAACAGCATCATACTACTCTCCATCGACATCACCCACGACGAGATCAAGGGCGACCTCACGACATGGAACACCATGCAGTTCCGGAGAGACCACCTAATACGCAACATTGTGGCCGCGATCATAGCTGGACCACGATGCGAGACGTGGAGCGGGCACTAAGCACGACCTCTGCGGAGCCGACAACAACCTCGGGGACTACAGCACCTGTCCCTGCAGCAGTTCGAACAACTACATAGCGACAAACAGCTACTGCGTACCATTAGTCTCTTGGCATGCATATGCATCAGCACGAAAGTCCCCATGATCATGGAACACCCCGCCACAGCCAACGACGGGAGAGATACAGCCAGCTGCCGGCTACTACCAGAAATGGCAAACTTATTGGCATCGACGGGGTGGACCTTGCCGCCTTCGACCAGTGCATGACTGGACAGACAGAGCTGTGCGACCGACTACACTACTCACAGTACAGGTACCAGAAGTACGATGGACGATAGCACCACCATCCAACTGGACGGAGCAACGACGGCTCTGGGGAAAGAGCTACCACCAGGACCCACACCACCGAGATATGCAGACTACCGGCTCACGCCATCATGGACGCTATCCACCACAGATGGACACAGCCACGAGACTGCGAAAACTGGGACATGGAAGACGACATGGTGAAGTTCTGCATCCCGCTGGACCCGTGCCACTACGTCCAAGGCAGCGAAATTCTACGCGACCAGGTACCTCAGGGGGCAATGAAGCACACCAGGATGACGACGGGCGGCGGCTACCCCGCATTGCGCGGGCCACGGCGGTCCATTGGTTAGGATACAGACAGCTTCCTCAGCAGTGGTTCTGTCACGCCCCACCGTGGCGCCCGATCGCTCACCCTGTAAAAAAGACGCTACCCCCATCTCACCACCTGCACATCACCTGATAACGACGGCTGACAGATCATTAACCGTGGTGCAGCTTCGGCTCAAGAGCTAAGCCCAAGCTGACCAGCGCGCCCCTTGCGCACCCATTGCCAGGCGCAGCACACCATGAAGCCCCCTCTGGATCTACACCCTCGGCGGCTTACTACACCTCAGCACGATCAAGACGAAGACATCTGGATACCGGCAGGCGTCTTTGGTAAGCTACCGAAGTTCATCGACTCCAACGAGGTCAAGCTCCACTGCACCAACGGAGTTAACGATTTAGACTACGCCAACCAACAACGAGTTGCAGCTATCAACGCAGCTCCACGCAAGACGCGGAGCGAGGCTCCGCCAGAGTACCAGCAAGAAGGAATGCCCACACTCATGCTCCACAGCAAGGGCTACGACAACAATAAGGCGCCCATCTACACTCCTGGAGACCCCAGTGCAGAACCACAAGGAGCTACCACTCGCTCAGGCATGTGTCAGGCCATCGCAAGGAGTCAACACGTCCGACACCCTCACGCGCAACTACACGCACGTCTACCTCGACTTGGGTTACATCTACTTCCTCGCGGCATTGAAGGGCGGTTTCGTGCGCACCACCTATCGGCACCACATCACCATCGCATACCTCGCCGTAACTGGGGAATGCTGGAGTCACGAGGTCAAGGAGAGCTGGGTCACCGTGTTCGACAATTGCATGGTCCGTTCCAACAACGAGATGTGAACCGACCCAGACCATTGGACCGACCTGGTAATTGCCACTACTACCGCTCCGCCACAAAGTATCGCACACCAGAAGACGCCGCTAACGACCGCGACTCCAAGAAGATACCCGTCCACCATTTGGAGTGGCACGAGATCCAAAAGCTGGCAAGTACTGACCCACCACTGCTACACGCACCACCGTGGAACAACAAGGACGAGGAGCTCTTCACGAACTGTCAGACCCTATACATCTCCAACAACAAGGGTATAGCGCCACAATTTCGAATAAATAGAACGCAAAACCATCCACGGCAACATCGAGCGATACAGCCCGCAGGCACACATCGTGGCGATCACCGACATCTACGGCACCGTGCACCCTACTTCCGAGATTGGGATACTAGCCGCATGTGCCAGAGACATCGTGGAAACCCGCGGACGAGGAGCATCGCATCCATATGCAGACAATTACCTCCTCCCTATCGATCGCCACCACACTACTCCAATAACAGTCGGTGGGCCACAATGCGACGAGACTGACCTCAGGGGACAGCGAGTACCAGTACATCTATGCCACCAACGGGACAACGCACTCCTATCGGCATGGATGGGCACATACCGAACGCCACCACTACCTACAACGGAGATCGACCACGCGACGATCCTAAAACTGAGCGCACCCATCAGCGACCTTCCTAAATGGCCCGCCATCGTCGACAAAGCCCTCCCGGAACACTCAGCGCAGGCGCTGCGGGAGACCACAACTACTTCGGAAACATGCACAACCAGAACCGACGGAACCACGAACGTCCACGCATAGGCCACCGAGCGGGAGATCATCGTCCACCAAGCCGAGTTTATCCCCGACGGAGAGCACGCAAAGCAAGGCAATACCTCATCGACGACGAGGAGAGCCACAGTACACGTCACTTGCTTCAACATTGCCAAAAACTACGCAACGCAGGTTGTCAGCCCATCAACTGGACCCAGAGCTACTTCCCCGAGTGGCATACGGCTTTACCAGAAGCTCGACCACGACAAGCACAACGACCAGCTCGCACTACCCCCACAAATACCGACCCGCAGCTCATCCAGCGAAGACCCACACCACAGGTCAAAAAGAAAACATCATGCTATTTGTGCCGATCGTTTTCCAGCTCATATACAGACAGAACGCGACCCCGACACCGAACCAGCCGCCACCACCGCCTGGCCCACCCCCAGCCAGAGCCCCCATACAAATCATCACAACGACGCCAGGGACCAACCGATACTTCCGCAGCCCACGCGCCCCACCAAGTTACAATCAAGGCGAATCGCTACGACCTTACCCATCTCACCACGCTAAAGTGCCACCAGACTGGACCGCGCACGCTGACGTAACGAGAAGCCTCGCCTACTACCACAACCTGGAGACAGGCACCACCCAGTGGAAGTTCCCAGGCGACGCCAATTACGAACCGCGCTGCGCTCGGCAGCTAACCGACCAGAACATCGAGGCCTGCAGCATCAACAAAGACGGCTGCCCCTACCACAGCCCCAGGCCGATGCGCCCCCCACCCCACAACGACCACCCCCCTATACAAGAGCACCCAGTGAAACGAGAGCAGGCCGACAAAGCCACGACACAAACCATCCACGACCTATTCGACAAGATGCGGACCGAATACCAACGGGAACCAGACGCACGCGAATGGGTCAACCGAGCACATCTATGGCACAGCGAGCACGCAGGCGGGACATTCTTCCCCCACCTCAAGGTCAACCAGGATTCCAAACCATTCCTCCTCTTCTGCAACAACTTGCTCGTGGTCGCACTTATACGAGAGGGAGCCTCGCACCCTCCACGCGCAAGCCACATCATCCATTGCATCAAGCAGATATGCAGTCCCAAGCCAATGATGGCACCATATGACGACCACGGCATCTTCGAACGCGAGATCTATATCGAAATACTACCCCCGCGGGAGCCGGCCTCACAGGGAGAACCCACATGGAGGACACTACAATGATGACCGCAATCAACAACACAGCCCACCTATCGAACACTGCCACACTTCCGAGCAGTGGCAGTACAATCACCAGCACAACGCCAGCGGCCACCCCCCTGCAGGCGACTTCCAACCCAGCCCACCAAGCCCCCCTGAAAGTGGGCCTATCTCAGGAACGAAGCCAAGGAGATTTAAGGCCCCACCTACCCTGCCGACCGTCAAGGAAGACAGCAGAACAGCCACAGGACAAGATCGACTACGAGGACAAGATCGCACAGCAGGAGCACGATGCAGGGGAAGATAACATTCACACTACCGCATCCAGCAGCTGCGACCCGGCGCCAAGTACCAGCACTCCCGCTGCAAAGAGCAACCAACCACTTTCCATCCAAGTAGAGCCACAGAAGCCCACTGGATGATTCCCGATCACGACGATCACCCACAAGAAGGTAGACCCCGACACAATCATTTCCCCCATGGGAGCTACAATATGCTATTCGTACCCCGCCAAGCTGGAGGACTCCATCGCCCACGGCACCAGCACGGCTAACGAGGGCGACGAGACGACAATCCTCAATATGCTTTGCAACAGCAATTACGACCTCTGGGCACGTTGTACCATCATTCTGACCAACAACATACGAAGTACCAAACAAGCCCTGAGATCAGACATCATCACCGAGCACCGCTCCTACCGCCACAACGCCCAGGAGAAGCTCGACACCCTCGGCATCCTGAAGGAGACCACCACGGCCAAGGACTCTGCCTCCAAGTTCCTCGACAAGCTCAACGACTACGTCGACCAACTACGTCCCCAACCACTGGCGATAGCAACCCTCAAAGCCTGGACGGCCGACGTGGTGCCCACGCGCCCGTCGCCGTCACAGCACCACCACCCACCACGCCCTTTCCGACCTTTCCGCCACGTTCCAACCGACCTCTTCGACTCACACTCCAGCTCTCTCTCTCTCTCTCTCTCTCTCTCTCTCTCAGACTCCCACGGCTCGACCTACCCCGAGCGAACCAGGATTATCCTTCTTGGACGCCACTAGACTGAGGCCATGCCTCAGGGTCGGACCGACCTCACAGCGGCTGACCGTGCGACCCCTTCATCTCACGACGAGCGCACATCTTGTCCCATCTCCCTCGCCAGCGGCAGAGCACGGACGAACGGCGGCAATACCTCCACGAGGAAGGCACGGAGTACGGCGATTACTTCGATTGCACCGCCTACATCAATTTCGTCTTCGATCAGATTCCATTTTTCTTCCCCAACCTTCTCCACCTTCCTGGTCCTCGCGTCTCGCCCAGCACCTCCCCCCCCCTCATGTGGAGTCGGGATGGTTGGGGTTCTCATGAGCGGAAAGGGGGTCACTCAGCCATCGGCGGCACGGCGTTGGCCATGCTGCCGCGGCTCTATAAAAACAAATGGCGTGTCCTCACCACCTCACCTCACCACCGCCATTCACCTCCCTGGACGACAGTTGCAGTTTACTGCCTTCGACGGGGAAAGCCGAAGACAGATCAGATCCACGCGCGGTGGAACCCCCCCAGACAGCAGACATCACCTTGGACCAGGTACCCTACTTCCTCCTCGGAGGCGGAGGGCACCAGCCAGGACGGCGCTTGCCACCTAGGGGGGGGTGGGGGCTAATGGCAGGAGCTGAGGACCTTGCCTTCGGCCGCGCCGCACCGCGGCGCCCTCGGAAGGGCCCCGCGAATGTTCTCCAACAGTTTAGCCAGCAAACCCACCACCTCCTTCCCTCACTGCCTGATGTTTGGTTTTATGCTCCTACCTCCGCGCGTTCTCTTACATGGCCACGAGGGCCAGTACATTGCCGTTCTACCTACCTCCCCGCATCCGTGCATCCTGTTACAGGGCCACCAGGGCCAGTACACTGCCGTTCTACCTACCTCCCCGCAGCTTCCTCGCTCGCTGTTCCAGTGCTGTGCATCCTTTGCCGCCTCGGAGGTTTACCCCGCCCAAGAAGAGCCAGCGAACTGCAGCACCCCACCCCCAAAAAGAGCAGCCACAGCGGCCCTCAGCCTCTCAACCCCAAGAGCGAGCCACAGCGGCTACCCCCAGGCGGCTTTTACAAAACGTAGGCACCAGTCTCCACCCCCCACCATCATGCACTCTACTTCATATCCTGGCGCCACCTCAGATCTCCAGCGACGCCTCAGACCTTCACTGTGGAAGGGGGGCACCACAGGGGAGCAGACGGGGGGGAGACCGGGAATCCGAAGCGCGGTGCGGCTCGATGCCTACCGCTTAGCTCTACCCGTCTTTCTATTCTCACTTCTCCCTAATGAACCCCCCTCCAGCTCGGGCCCGCAGCCGAGGGGGAGGGGAAGGACGGGCGGCTGCACGTCGACGATCCACCGCCCTGAGAGTGAGTGATTGAGTGAGTGATGATGTAGCAGATGATGGCGGGCTCCAGCTTCACTCCCAGCATCTCGCTGAGAAGCGCTAGGTCCAGCTGCCCCTGCCCCTGCCAGTCTTTCTCGCACGCATTGGTCGGGGTGCTGGAGTAAATGATGGCGGGCTCCGGCTTCACCCCCAACATCTCACAGAACAGCGCCAGGACCATTGCTTCTGCAAGTCCTTCTCGCCCGCGTTGATGGGGGCGCTGCAGCAGACGGAAATGGCGGCGCGCTCCATCGCCACCCCCATATCACTCGGAGTAGCGCCGCGATCGGTCACCGCTGCTCCTGCCAGTCCTTCCCGCACGCGCTGATCGGAGCGCCGTAGCACGTGACGATATGGTGGGCTCCACTTTCACCCCCATCATCTGGCGCCAGGACCAGCTGCCACTATCTCCGTCAGTCCTTCTCGAACACGCTGGTCGGGGTGCCGGAGTGGACGACGATGGCGGGCCCCATTTTCCCCCGCAACATCCCTCGGAGTAGCGCCACGATCGGGGCGCTGTAGCAGATGATGGCGGGCTCCAGCTTCACTCCCACCTTCTCGTTGACCAGCGCCAGGACCCGCTGCCACTGCCTCTGCCATTCCTTCTCGCACGCATTGGTTGGGGCGCTGGAGCAGCAGATGGTGGGTTCCGGCATCACTCCCAACATGTCCCGGAGCAGCGAAAGGGTTGGCTGCCTCTGACCTTGTCATTATTGTAGTGGCCTTCGGCCAGTGCCGCCGATCCGGGGCGCTCCGACTGATGTGATCCTCCTTCGCCCTCGTCCCTCCTCTCTTTTCCCTTCCTTCCCCCTTTCATTCCGCATTCATCCAGTGGCCGTCGGCCTATCCCACCACCGTGCGTGGGTGGTGGGTCAGAGGACTCATGGACGCTGGTAGGGATATCGTGGTTGGCCGGGACCTCTGGGGGCGTCTTGGAGGCCTCTTGGGGCTTCTTGGGGGCCTCGTCTGCCTCTTGGGGCCACTTGGGGGCCTCTTGGGGGTCTCTTGGGAGTCTCTTGGGGCTTCTTGGGGGCCTCTTCTGGCCCCCTTGGGGCCTCTTGGAGGCTTCTTCGGAGCCTCTTGGTGCGGGAGGGGTGGCACTCGAGTTCGGACCCCCCTCGGAGGCCACGATCCTTGTGAGGGGTGTCAAAAAACGCATCCGCCAGAAACTCGCACCCCCCCCCCACCTACCCCCCCTTCCCTGGCAGAGCCACCCCGGCAACCCCCCCGGAGGCTGAGGCTCAGCCTCGAGGCTGTAGCTGAGACTCCTTGTAACTCACACGCCGGATCGGCGGATGCCAGGACCCGCTGCCACTGCCTCTGCCATTCCTTCTCGCACGCATTGGTTGGGGCGCTGGAGCAGCAGATGGTGGGTTCTGGCATCACTCCCAACATGTCCCGGAGCAGCGAAAGGGTTGGCTGCCTCTGACCTTGTCATTATTTCTCGCACGCAGCGGTCGGGGCGTCGGAGCAGCAGATGGTGGACTCCGGCATCACTCTCACCCTCTCGTGGAGCAGCGCAAAGGCCAGCTGCCACTGCCCTTGCCAGTCCTTCTCGCACGCATTGGTCGGGGCGGCGTTGTTGGAGTTCGTCGCGCAGCTCACGGTCGCGTTGCTGAGGCCATCGTGCTGCTCACGAGGGCGCTGCTGGAGTCCGCCATGCTGCATGCGATCCTGTTGGTGGAGTTCCTCGCGCTGCCCACGTGCGTCGCGCTGGGGTCCGCCACGATGTCCACGTCCGGTGATGGAGTCGCCCAGCAGCTGGAATCCATGCTCCAGGCCGCGTGGCGCGCTCGGCCGGGCCGCCGCGCGGGCTGCAGCTGCCGCCGCACGGGCAAGGGCGGCCGTGGCCGCCCAGAGCCCGACGGCGGCTGCCGCCGCAGCGGCGTCCGCGGCGCGGCGCCCGCAGCGCCAGCAGCCCGAGCGGCACTCGCGGCGCATGCGGCGCCAGCGGTGCCCGCGGCGCCCGCAGCGCCGGTAGCGCCCGCGGCGCCGGCAGCGCACGCGGCGCCCAGCAGCACTGGCGGCGCACGCGGCGCCTACAGCCCCGGCGGCACCCGCGGCGCCCACGAGGCCCGGGGCGCCCCCAGCGCCAGCGGCGCCCGCAGCACTCGACTCACGGCGCCCGCAGCTCCAGCAACGCGGACAGAGGCAGCCGCCCGTCGCCGCCGCCGCCACGCCGCCGCGGCCTCCATCGCGCCGGGGCCGGAGCGCCGCACCCGCGCCAGGAGCATATTCGGGCCCAGGAAGCCTTGGAGCCAGAGCTGCGGGCGCAGTTTTTCCGTCGGCGGTTGGGCAGAGGTCACCGCTCCGGCGACGCGGCATTAGTGAGTCGAGTCGAGTCGCGCCCTGCACAGAAGAAACTGGCCCCGATGAAGGGGAGGGCGGCGTGCTGCTACCAGGCAGGCGGGCCCGCCCGGAGCAACGAGGTTTGGAAGTACAATTGGTGAAACGAATCAGAAGAGGAGGAGAAGGAGGACAGGAGAGGGGGGGGGAGCCGGCTGCTCAGAGGTCGGTGTAGCGAACTTCCAGTTGGTGCCATTCTTCAGGAAGTCCAGCTGATGCTTGCCAACCTTGTCCGGCGACTTCCACTATGCCATCAGTCCATCTTCTCGCTGGCCGGCCGATGCGGTCTCTCGAGCTTTGAATACGTCCAGGGCTCCACGATAATACCTTGTAGGACCACTTATCTGTGTAATCTGACACTAATTCAGGAAGTGCCCGGTTCGGGCCGGTTCGGCGGCGGACCGGTTCGGTTGCAGCGGTTCGATTTCGGCGCCGGTCCGGTTTTGGTCGGTCCGGTTTTGCCAGTCCGGGTCGGTTATGCCGGTTCGGTTCGGCGGTCGCGGGACGGTCCGGTTTTTGGGGGGCCGGTTTTGGGCCGGAGGAGGAGAAGGAGGAGGAGGAGTGAGGAGGAGGAGGAGGAGGAGGAGGAGGAGGAGGAGGAGGAGGTTTAGGAGGTGGGCGAGGAGCGAGGTGCCAGGAGCGCGGAGCGAGGAGGCTCGCGCGCCCATCGGCTCCGCGCCCGGCGAGGTGCCTCGCTGCGGTCGTCGTCGCCGTCGTCGTCGTCGTCGTCGTCGTCGTCGTCGTCGTCGCCGCCGTCGTCGTCGTCGTCGTCGTCGCCGCCGTCGTCGTCGTCGTCGTCGGGCGCCCCCGGACCTCTCGGCCCCTTCCCTCATGCCGCTCTTCCCCTCGTCTCCGCGGCCCCGGGGGCCGGAAAACGCAGGCCTCCGGGGGCCCCGGGGTTCACCGCCTGGAGCTGCTTTGCCGCCTGGAGGAGGAGGGAGGAGGAGGAGGAGGAGGAGGAGGAGGAGGAGGAGGAGGAGGAGGAGAGGAGGAGGAGGAGGGAGGAGGGGGTCCTCGCCTCCCCCCCCCCGCGCCCTGTTGCACCCCCGAGGGGGGCGCTGGCACGGGGGGGGGGGGGCCGGCACCGGGGGGGGGGGGCCGGCACCGGGGGGGGGGTGCCGGCACCGGGGGGGGGGGCGGGCCGGGGGGGGGGGGGGGGGGGCTGCACCGGGGGGGGGGGGGGTGCCGCACCGGGGGGGTGGGGGGGGTGCCGGCACCGGGGGGGGTTGCCGGCACCGGGGGGTGCCGGGGGGGGTGGGCCGGCACCGGGGGGGGTGCCCGCCGGGGGAGGGGTGCCGGGGGGGGGGGTGCCGGCACCAAGGGGGGGGTGCCAGCACCGGGGGGGTGCCGGCCCGGGGGGGGGGGTGCCGGCACCGGGGTTCTTCTGGGGGCTTTCTTGGGCCGGTGGGAGTCCCGGGGCCCGGTTCGGTTCCGCCCGGTTCGGGCTTGCCGTTCGGGCCGGTTTCGACCGGCCGGTTCGGTTCGAACCGCCTGGTCCGGTTTCAGCCGGTCCGGTTCGGGCTCCGGTTCGGGCGGCTCGGTTGCAGGAGCCGCCGGTTCACGGTGACCAGTTCGGTTGGGACTCTTCTTGCTAATTGTCCAGCTGCTTTCCATTTCCGTGTTCGGTACTGCGTTATCCAATCAGAAATGCCAATGGTGTCTAACTCTCTTTCGATGTCACGTGCTGTGCGTTGAAGCCAATGTACCCATGACTCCAAATCGTCCTCTGTAGCTTCACCCTGCGCCGGTCTCCGCCTTTTGCCAGAGCCCAAGATAAATAGTATTATTTGGCGTTGTGTGTTCAACAGTTTCCTCTCCATTTCAATGGTCAATGTCCAACAGGCCGCGCCGTACAGCGCGCACGGGGTTACCAAGGAGTCAAACAGTCGCAATCTCGAGCGAAGCGGGTAGCTTGTGTTCGTGAGCTCCTCTTTGAAGACGGAAAATTTCTTCCATGCGCAATGATGCCGGTTATCCAATTCCACGCCGTGGGGATTTTGAAAACAATTTGTTCTGCCCAAGTACTTGGTGGTCTCCTCTCGTTTAAGAATCTTGATCGGCATCCCGTTGACCAAAATGTGGTCTTGCGCGGCCTCACCGCGCCTTGCCCGTACATTCGACAGCACCACCGTTTTGCTCGTATGCAAAGCGAGCCCACATCGAGCGCAAGCCGTGGAGACATCCGCAAACATGCGTTTGAGACCTGGTAACGAGCTGCTCACCAACAGAACATCGTCGGCGAATCGCAAATTTGCACGCCACTCACCACCCAAGTTGAAGCCGTATGAACCGTCCACCCACATAGCCTTCAGCGGCCAGAAAATAAACTCCAGGACGGCATTGAAGAGCACCGGGCTCAAGGGGTCCCCCTGCTTCGTTCCTCCTCGGATGCAGAATTCGCGCGACGTGTTGTCGAGCTTGACCGTACCAGTCTGCGAAGCATACAACTTTTGCAACATCGTCACATATGGTTTCGGAACTCCCTGTTGTAGGAGTGCTGCCCAAATACTATCATGTGAAATGCTATCGAAGGCTTTCTTAAAATCCAAAGTGGCAATCCACAGCGACCTCCCCCATTCGTCACATTTTTCATGTAATAACGTGTATGCTAGCAAATGGTCCTCCGTGCTGTAATTCGTCCGGAATCCGGCTTGATCGATACACTGCGCTGCATCCAGTATTGGCGCCAAGCGTCTCCTCAATAGCCGGTTGAATAACTTGTATAATAATGGCATTATTGCTATGGGCTTGTAGTTTGATGGCAACCGCGGGTCCCCGTCCTTGAATAACACAGTTATGGAAGATGATCTCCAACTCTCTGGGGTCTCAGCTGCAGTATCCAGTACGTCGTTAAACAGACGGGTGATCATCGTGGCCAGAACCTCGCCACCGTCCTTCAACATCTCGCTTCTGATGCCTGCCCAGTCAGCTGCCTTCCCTCTCTTTAGTGCCCTTATTTCGTCACGCACTTCATCACAAGAGAAGGGCGGGATGGTTTCACCATCGGCGTTTCCAAAGAGTAGTTGTGGCCCCGTTGCCTGATAGAGATCATCGTAAAAATCTGCGAATACGTCGGCGATCGCTTGCCTGTCACGGTGGTGCTTCCCAGCTTTGTCGATTGCCTCCACGATAAAGCTACGTTTCCGAATAGATTTCTCTTTCGGGATGTTCCTCACTCTTTTAAGCTCCAAGAGCATCTTCCCAATGCGCTGCCTCCGTCGCCGTCACTGGATTCGCAGAATGCCCCTTTTGATATTCTTGCTAATCTCGGCTCTCTCGGACGTGCAATGCGTAGCCAGTGCCTTCCGTTCCAAGATGAGTTGCTCCAAGTAATCGTCTCGATGCGCATCCTTGCCCACAGCTTTCGTTTTTGTCACGGTGGCCTCGGCGGCTGCGTTGCGAAGTATACCCCCCAGCCCCAGCCCCTCCAAGCCAGCGGCATTAGTGGGGCGCACAAAATACAAATTGGGCCGCGGCCCACTCTGAGCAAGTCCCAACGGCGGCAGGCCGAGCGCCGGGGCGGGGAGCCAGCGGCGGCGCCAAGGCAGCAGCTGGGGGGAGGCAGCTGGGGGCCAGCCAGGCGCAGGCCCAGGGGGGAGAAACGCGATGATCTGCGAGGCGGCCGAGCATTGAGATCCCGCGACCCCCCATGCAGAACAGCCAGCGATGACCATTCCACATGGGGGAAAACACGTCGGACAGCGAGGCGGCTGAGCATTGAGATCTCCCGACCTTCCAAGCGATTGAACAATCGACAATGACCGCTCCAGATAGGGGGCCCCCAAGGAGTTGGCAAGGGCCCAGCAGACGGGGCAGCGTGGACGCCGAGATCCACTGACCTGCGAGGGCGGGCGGCCAGCGCACCCAAGGTAAGGGGCCGCGGGGGGGGCCGCGAGCGAGCAGACCCACTGCCAGAGCTGCCAAGAGGACCGCGTGCCGCCTTGAAAACCAGGCAAAGAGGAGGACTGGCAGGCCTGGGCGGGGGCCAACGGGCCAACCCGCCAGCGCAGAGGTACAGCCGCCTGCGAATTTCGGCGGCGACGAGGCCAGAAGGGTGGTGGAAGCTGCGAAGGAAGGCGGCGTCGCGTCGGCCCGGGTCTCCGATGCCCCCACCGCGCTGAATAAAGCATTTGGCCCAGGTCACGCTGGGTTCACCGCCTACTCGCTGTTTCTCTTTGATTGCGGCGGCCAGGGCTCCGCGGGCATTGAGGGGGTCGTGGCGGAAGACACTTGGGACGGGGATGTCCGGCCACCAGCCTGTCTCGACTGGCGCGTTCACCTTGCCGATCCTGCCAGTTGATCCATCGCAGGCGTCCTTCACACCTGTCTTTTGACTCGTCCCACGCGTCGTCGCGGCTGTACTCGGCGATGCGCTGGATGGTCCTCTCGATGCCTGCGTCTCGTCCTTCCTGGACTAAGCAGGAGCTCGTTGTCCTGCCTCAGGCGCCGCATGATGTAGGGCACGCACCATGCCTTCCAAGAGTGCGCACTGGCATGGGCCTCCGTGAGGTCGTAGATCCAGATGCTGGCCTGGTCCTCCGTCTCATCGGCAAGCTGCCTGCATCTCCTTGAGATCGCCTCTGGCAGCTCGTACGGTGGGTCGCACATGTCGCCTGGCTCTTGTCCAAGCGGCTTGCTGCCCTCCCCGCACTGGTTGGCGCCCTCTTGACGGCAGGGGGCTGCGGGGGCGGCCGCGCTAGCAGCGGTGCCGTCGCACCGGTCCCCGACATGGCCGCGCGCCGGTCCCTGACATTGCCGTTTCGGCTCTGGAAGCACCAGCGCCAGGCGCTCGAACTTCCGGTTGCCGCTTCGGCGGTGAGGGCATCGGCCACCCCTTGGAGCGGGGCCTCACCTAGGGACGGGTTCGCAGAGTGTCGAGCGTCCGCCTGGTGTATTGCGTCTCCTGCGTCGACGCAGTCAAGGATGCCACTGTCGTCGCGGCGGTCGTAGCAGTGGGCGTGGAAGCTGCACGAGACTCCACTTCGCTCCTCCAGCACGCTGATCCTCGCTCCTCTTAGAGCGGTCGTGTGGCTGCCCCTGGCTTGGGGGAACGGCTATAGGGTGCTCACTGAGCTGCTCCCCACCCCGCCCTGACCAACACGCCGCCCCTCCTGCCACTCGCAGCCCTGCCCACGTTGCCCCTCCAGCAACGGCGCGCTCTCCACTCCTCGCGCCGTCTGCGGCCCCACTGGCGAGGCCCGCGGCACCCGGAGGGCCCACAGACACTGCGCGTGACTTCCCAGCCTTCGCGCTTGTCACTGGTGGAGTGCACTGCGTGTCCTCGAAGATGTCGCCGAAGAGGTCCTCAACCTCTTGATCCAGCTGAAAGTGCACGGCCTCGACTGGTGGCCCACCTGTGACTTCTCGAGCGGCGGCGGCACCCTCCCCTGATTCTCTCGTCGAGACGGGCCTGCCCCATGCGCCGTTTACCTCGCGGGTGCACCAGGGGGCAGGCTCCAGCGAAGAACTTGGCGACTGAGCCCAATCCCTCTCGCTGTTTACCTCGGGGGTGCTCCTGGGGGCTGGGACTTGCGTTCTGGCACTGGCGTCTTCCCGTTCTGTGTCGGCCTGGGGCTTTGGCGAGAGCCGCTTTGGGATCAGCGGTTCGCACGAGGTTAGGCCGATCTTCCGCGCGGATCGACCCGCAGCACCCACGCCTCCACGTAGCAGGCCGTCGTCCAGCGTCCCCTCTGTCGAGACCTCTTCGTCTAGCGTCAGGTCGTGCTCGACGGGCTCCTCCTCCGCGTCGCCTTGCAAGCCGCAGACGACCTCTCCCCTTTCGCGGCACTCGGCTGCGCACTGAGTGTCGCCAGACTCTGCATGTGATGTCCGAGCCGTCGCACGTGGCGCCGTTGGTGTGCACTGCGTGTCCTCGAAGATGTCGCCGAAGAGGTCCTCTACCTCCTGGTCCAGCTGGAAGTGCACATTTGCCGCCTCCGTTGTAGTCACGGGTGTCGACCGACTGTCGTGGCCCTGCACGTCGAAGTGGACGGTCCTCCTCGCAGGTGCAGCTTCTTTGGCTGGAAGTTTGGCGGCTCGTCGGTGGCGAAGTGGCCGCGGGAACTGAGACTGGAGCACCTTCACCGTGGTGTCGAGCAGTCCCCGAAAGCTTCTCAGCAACCCGTGCAGCGGGGGCATGGCCTCGGCGCACTTGGTCGCCGCTCTGGTGTTGGCACTTTCCTGGCATGTCCGATTGTTGTGCCACGGCTCGTACTTCGGCGCGTAGGCCCAGGCGGCGAACAGCATTAGCAGCAGCATGTGCCTGGTTTTGGACTGGGTGTGTCGTGCTCGCCGTTGATGTGCTCGCCTGAGCTGGCACAGGTCCCTCGATGCTGTTGATGTCCACGCGCTGTGTGGCGGCATCTGCTCCTTGGGGAACGCTTGTACCGCTGCCGCTCGAACTGCTTCATCTAGCGCCTCTGCGTGGTCATTGGGGCTGGCGCATCTGGTAACTGTTGCAGCAGATGCTCGAAGTGCTCGCGGCATGCTGGCAGGTCGAGCTTCGCCTTGTCAATCCCCATGCCATGCCACTGCGGGCCTGGCTGTTGCGCGCCCAGCTCCAGCAGGACAGTGAGGTCCACCAGCTCGTGGTCCTGGTGGGATACGGCCAGCTCGATGTCGCGATTGATCCCCTGATCTTGCATTCCGGTGAGCATTTGCGGCGAGATGGCGATGTAGTCCAGCCTGTGTTCCTTGCGCTTGCCATCCTTGGCCATGCAGCTCCACGCGATGTACTTGCTACCTCTGGAAGGTAGGAGCGTGATGGGGAGGCAGACACCGACCTGTGAGGTGAAGCCTCGTAGGCATGCACCGGTGCGGTTCTCATTGACTGCGCCGTCGTGCCCGATGGCCTCCGTGCCAATGTTGCCGACCCTCGCGTTGGCGTCCATGAGACACACCAGTCTCGTGCAGGGCGATGGCCTCGTCTTCAGTTTCTCCGCAGCCTGCAACCATTCGTTGCAAACGGCAGGAGGTGCTCCGCCGTGCGGGGCATGGCCCACGAATATGTCGATGTTGAGCCTTGCGGACCTGATGCTGGCCAAGAGCCTGCGTGGATCCGTGTGCAGGATGGCCACGCTGCTGTCGCTGAACTGTGCGCCCTCCCCCAACACTGCGTTGGTGTTGATCCAGAGGGAGACCCTTGCCGACCCTCTGCCGCGGCGGCGGCATGGTAAATGCTGTAGTCGCCGAATCTGATCAGGGAGTCTGGGTGCCGACGAAGTGGTGCCCGTAGAGGCCAAACTGGCCGGCCAGCATGTGCACCCTGCTTGGCAGCATCACCCCTGCGAAGGCTGCGGCTTTGCCTTCTCGCTCCTTGGTGGGGTCGAGCGCGAGGACATTGGCCACAGCGAGCTTGAGCACTGTGCTGGCTGGCGGCTGCCCCCTTCCTCCCCCTGCAGGGGCCCTGGACAGTCGGCTTTCGAGAAACTGCCTGAGCCCGTGGACCGATGGATCCAACTTGGGGACCTCACCTCCAGGGGAAGGGAACTGAGAGCGGACGCGGGGGGGGGCAGCCGCTAGCCAAAGCCACGAGACCTCCTGGAGGTGGGCGAACAACTGGTCCCAGACCTGGTCGCTGCACTGGGCCTCTATGATGCCGCCCCTGGCGAGCGTCGCGATGGCGTCCGCGAGCTCGTTCCACCCGTCGGCCATGCGGCCTGGCACGTGCTTCCAGTCATAGACGGTGATGTGCCTCAGGACCTTCGCGAGGCCGTCGAGGGCGATGGAGTACGGCCTGTAGGTGGCCAGCGATGCGCCTCCTTGCGCGATGTCCACCACGTACTGGCAGTCTGTGCGCACGACGATCTGCGGGAAGCCCTCCTCGTCCTCCACTCCGAGGGCGGCATGCAGCTGCAGCAACCAGGGCACTGCCGCTATCCCCGCGCAGAGCTCGGCCGCAACTGAGGGTTGGTGAAAGAGATTTGCAAGCCCTGGCGTGGCTTGCCCGAGATACCCGAGCACAGAGCACTTCCCCTGCGCGTCCGTGGCGATGACGACAAAGGCCCAGGATGGTGGCCCTGGGATGTCTCCTTTTGTGGCGCCTCCTGAGCCATCTGTGTAGATGTCGAGACGCTCGTACCGCAGCGGTGTCTGCGGCGGCTGGTCGGCGTGGCAGTCTGCAATCAGCAACTGCGTGGCCGAGTGAAAAAATTGCTCTAGGCTGACTCCGCCTTCGAGCTTGGTGAGCTGGAATGGCCACGCCGCTCGTAGCGTCTGCAGCGCCTGGCGGCCGTCTGGCAGCGGCAGGGCGCCCTTGGTGAGGAAGAGCTGGCAGTGGCACTGCCGGCGGCGCAGGGGGCCCGCCCGCGTCGTCGCAGGCCGCGATGGCTGCGGCGGGGCCCCGCAACCGTCAAAGCTGCGCGTCATCCTCGGCCTCTGCGGCCGCGCCAGAGGCTGACGCCCCTCATGCTAATGATGCTGCAGCTCCCGCATCTCCCTTTGTCCACAGGGCTGCGGCTGCGGATCGTGCTTCGCTCCTCGTCTTCTGCTGCCCGCCTTCCAGACTGGAACATACTCTGCATCTGCGCCCTGGCCGCTGCCGCCTTGGCCTTGGCCTCCTCTGCGGCCTTCTTCTTAGCCTCCTGCTTGGCTGCCTTGGCTGTGTCGTCGCCTCCTGTGCCCTGGGACCCTTCGGCCGCTGCAGCAGCTGGCGGCTGCGCTGCCGCTGGCATGCCCTTGGTCTGCTCCAGGACGGCCATGAGCTGTGCCATGCGCTGGGACATCTCGCCGATATGCGTCTCCATCGCTGCCATGCGGCTTTGGCTTCTCGCCCGCGCTGTGGCGCTGCTGGAGCCGCCTGACACGACGGTGTCGCCTGGCTGGCAGTCGTCCATGCATCCGCTCTCGTTGTATGGGGTCATTGGCGATGCTGCTGATCTCGTCGCCCTCGTCGTCGCTGTCTGTGCTGCCTTCCGCCCAGGGGCCTGACTTGGGCCCTGGCTGCGGTGCTGCATCAGCTGGGGGCTTGGTGCACGCGCAGAAGTCACTGATTTGCTGCATCTGGCTGAGGAAGAGTTGGGCGTGCTTCAGGTCCTTCTGGGCCTTCTCGGTGTCAAGCTCCGCCACCTTCAGCTTCGTCTGCGCTGCCAGTTCTGCATCTTCTTGGCCTTGCTCACGAAGGCTTCCTGGCGCTCCTGCCTCTGCTCCGGGTCCTTGGCCATGATGACTTGGCAGAGGATGGCGGCGTACTCCTCGCTCGGCCTGGTCCAACCTCTTCCGATCTGGCTCTGGCAGTCCTCTTATCGCTCTGACGCTGCCCTCTGCCGCAAGCAGTGCCTTGCGCAGGGACTCTCGAAACTGTTTGAGCCCAGCAGCGAGCCGGGGCGGCTGCACCCACGCCGTGTGTTTCTTGGCTTCCATGGGTAGCAGCGGCAGGACGCCCATGGGGCCCTTGTCCTGGCTGCGTTCACCTCCTCCCCGCTGGCGGCTGTGCTGCCTCGGGGTGCCGCCGTCTGCCTTCCACGGCGGCAAGGTCCTCTTCTTCTCCGCGCAACTTCGGCAAGTGGTGCGGCTGGAGAAGTTCTGGGTGACGCAGCCCTTGCATGTCCACGATGTCGATCCGTCGCCCTGCCGCGGTGCCCACGATGACCTTGCTTTCTTGTCGCCCTTGGCCATGGCGGCGGGCTGCTGGCTGCTGTGGTGACTGGCCAACAGGCCCGCGGCGGCGCCCAGCCGCAGCAGCGTGCGAGCCCAGGCTCGCTGCCGCCGCCCGCGCCGGTGCCAGGCGGGGTCGGGGGCGCGGATGGCCGTGCCGCCCGTGGCCGCGCGCGCTCTAGCGGTCGCCGCTACAACTGTTGCAGCACCCAAATCGACACGCCTCGAGCTGTCGCGGCAGCTGGAGGGAGGAGGGAGGAGGGAGGAAAAAGGAGGGAGGACGAGAGGAGGAGGAGGAGAGGGGAGGAGGAGGAGGAGAGGAGGAGGAGGAGGAGGAGGAGGAGGAGAGGAGAGGAGGAGAGGGAGGAGGGAGGGAAGGGGAAGGAAGAAGGAAGGAAGGAAGGAGGAGGGAGAGGAGAGGAGGAGGAGGGAGGAGGAGGAGGGGGAGGAGGAGGAGGGGGAGGGGGAGGGGGAGGGGGAGGAGGATGCTGGAGTCCTTGCAGCTGGCGCGGCGATCGAGGGCCCACAGGCCGCAAGTCGCCCGCGCCAGGCGGGACTTCAGCCACGGCCCGAGCTTGCAGGCCCTCTTCGAGCCCTTCGGGCAGCTTGTAAACTTCCGGTTCCTGGAGGATCGCCGCGGGTTCGAAGGCAGTTCACAACAAGAAGTGTTGTGAGAGTCTATACCTCCCACCGCATCGCCGATGTATCGGCGATACGGCTTGATGTGGAGCCCGATTTTTTCCACAACGACGTCGCCGATGCATCGCCGACGTCGACCATGCATCGCCAGTGCATCACCGATACATCGCCGATGCAAAGCGCAGAGCGCAGCAGAGCAGGGGACGGCAGATCGCACGGCAGTCAGGGGAGGGCGAGCTGAGAGAACGGCTGGATGCGGCTCGGATAATTGGTGCGTTTGGACCGTAGGAGGTGAGGTGTCCGGGAACCGATATTGAGCAGCCGGTCTTTCAATTCGCCCTGCTCCGAGGCAGGGCAATACGATTGGGCCAGTCGAAGCAGTGTAATATTTAAGCAAAACAAAAGACGAATCAGAGCAATATGGATAAGCAAACGCAGTAGTGTGGCAAAGCCATGGTCGATGCAGCATCTCAAGCATGTACATCAAAATCAAGGATCGATAACGGAAATCGAAGCAAGCTGATGACATGCAGACCATCGCCAAGCATGCAAGGTCGGAGCAAAACAGCAGAACACAAATCTAAGAGGCGCCTTGCCAGGCGAGGGAGTGCAAAGAAACGTTGCGCATAGCCAATCAAGATTGAGCAGAGTGTGGCTTCGATATGTATTACAGTCATCTTAAGCGGAGATTCAGACGAATTGGAGGCTTCAGCGCGCAGTTCGGCATGATGCGCGCGTCAGGCTTGTGATGCAGGTTGGCACTTATCCGCGTTTGCTCGTGGATGCAGGTGATTGACTTGCTGGCCAGAGGTACTGCTCGATCGAGAATATGCATTCCATCATCAGATGAGCACGTGATCTCCGCAGCGAATCGGAATGCCATAGCTTCCCTTCTGCGGAGAAAACGCCCAGCAACCGTGTCAATTATATTTTATACGTTTCGCGTAACCATACCAGCCTATCCAGAAACGATGCCCAGACGAGCTGCCTTGATCAGGAATGTGGAGGAGCATGCAGGGGAATATTGAGCTGGGTAAGACCCCAAGAGAGGGGAGGATTGAGAAGCAGGAAAGAGGAGTATGGAGAGGGGGAGGAGGGAGGAGGAATAGGCGGATGAGGGATCTCGTGGGGATTGCCACTCTTGGGGATTGCCACTCTGGGGGATTGCCACTTCTGCCGAGGCCTCCTCGTCGTGAGAAGGTCGCCCAAGATTCGACTACCCGGCGCCCGGCCAAAATGGTCAGATTGGTTGTGGAACCATTCTTGGAAGTCAAGCCCCCTCCAGTCCAGTGGGCGGCCGGCGCGAAGCAGTTTGTGGCCACTGTTGATTGCCAACCTCTTCGAGATGTTTGCTGCGGCTACAAAAAGCTTCAGACAGAGCATTTGCAACCTCTCTTTCGTCGCATCGCGAGTAACATTTTCCGTGTTATGGAGGGTGGTTGGAGCACTCCCAGCATTATTTCGGATCCCGTGCTCTGGTTTCCCAGGGCCGAGAATAAATTTGCCGACCGCTAGGCAAATTACACCATGGACGTCGGACGTAGCTGGAAAAAGGATTGGCCGATTCCGGACGGAGGGGGCCATAATCTGCTCTTGCAGTCCGATGGTGGGTACAGGGCCAATGAGACAGCAGCGGCTGCCTGGGCGATCGTGGCCATCCAGAACAATGCCGTGCACCTCGTTGCAGCCAGGGGCATCCACCTGCCAGATACACGGTCGGCGTTTGCAGCAGAGGCTATTGCACTCGATGATGGTTTTGAGCACCTTTGCATGTTAGCGAGATCCTTGCCATGACGATCGACATAGTGGGCGAGTGTGTGAGTGAGTAGCTATGGGTCCAGGAAGTGTCGGCTAGCGGTGCCCCGCTTAATGCCTTGCGAAAGAAAAAAGAGGACGAGGAGGGCGAGCAGAAAGGCCACAAGCCTCTTGGATGCCACTCGGAGTCTCTTCGGATTTCTTCCGAGAGCTTCTTGGAGTCAGGGGTGTCTTGGGGCGTCTTGGGTGCCTCTGGGGAGCCTCGTGTCGAAGGTCACTTGGGAGCCTTTGGGGAGGCCCCTTGGGGACACCTCGGGGCCTCCTGGGCACCTCTCGCGACACTCTTGGGAGCTTTGTGGACCTTTTTGGGGCCATATTGGAGGAGATCGATCACATGAAAGGGTCTCCCTAATCAGGGCCAATCCAGGAGGCCAAAATGTGGCCACACCCAAAGTAAAATCAATGAGTTTGGCTTCCTCGCCGAGACCATGTTGCACTCTCCAACGCCTCGTGGAATGCACGTCCAGACCCCGGGGAGGGGTTACGGGGAGGGGTCAAGACACCTTCCTAGATAGTAAGCCGTCTGGCTCTTTCCCGCCCGCCCTCCCAACACAGAAAGTAACACCCGAGCCTGAGCATGTTCAGCGGTCGTCTTTGGATGGACAGCTATTGGGAACCAAAACCGACCTCATGTGCGTGACGCTGGGATGAGGTGCGCCACGCGTGTCAGGCGCGCCACGCGCGCCAGGCACCCCTGCGCCAGATGCGCCACGTGCTCCGAGTGCGCCACGTGTGCCGCATACTCCAGCCGCGCCAGGCGCGCCACGTTCGGAGCACGTGCGAAGGGTGTCAGGTGCGCCTGCGCGCGTGACAGCACACATCGGAAAACAGGTCGGCCCCCCACATCCATGTCAAAAACCAATGCCCGTCATTGTGTCTGGTGGGCCTGCGCACAGCAGGCCATACGCCACCACCCCCGCCGTCCCTGTCAAAAACCATTTGACAGTGATCGCAAGGTGGCCGCGCATGATCCAGATTTAGCTGCGAGGTGCATGTTGTATTGTTGTTAGGAATGGTGATCCTGCGCAGAGCAGGCAATATGCTGACACCCCCGCCCCTGCGCACAGCAGGCAATATACTGACACCCCCGCCGTCCCTGTCAAAAACGATACAAAGTGCGCGCGGGCCGCACGAACATGACTCAAGACTTTGCCCTAAGGTGTACGTTGTCTTGTTTTTTGACGGGGATGGTGGAGGGGGCGCCGCATCGGGTTGGCCGCGCATGCTCCAAGTTTAGAGGCAGAGTGTGTGTTCTATGGCTTTTGACTGACAAGGATTGTGGTGGTTAGCCTCTGGTCGCCTGGAGGAGGGGGTGTATATTGGTAGGGAACAGTGATAAACCCTTCTCCGAAGGGGTAGAAGGGGGTTGGAAGGGGCAACTCCCTAAACCAGTCACGCCCTAAAGGGCTTGTGGGATTGTTGGCAGGTCTGATGTTTAGTCGCACGTGGCAAATCCCGCCGCCTCGCCAGCACAGTGTCGACATGCACGCAGCATTGTTTTGCCGAACTCCCGGCATGGGCTCGGTAGCGCCATACCGGGGCAGTCTGGGAGGCAGCGTTACCCACCGATGTTTGAAATTGGATTCCCTGATCCCAATATATGTTAGGCGGTTATATCAAGGATCGAGTGTGGATCCCATTTCCTTCCTCTTCAGTGGGAGGGCGGAGATCCAATCTACGTCCAACGCCTCCCTACTCCATGCTTCTACCCACTTCTTCCGACCGATGGGTACGATGCTGAGGCGTGTCGCGGCACATTGCGTGATTGTTGCGATGCTTCTGTGGAGGGCTTCTTTAGATGCCTCCTTGGCATCCTGAGGCCCTCTCGGAGGCCTCTGAAGAGCCCCTCATGGGCGTGTGGACGGACTTTTGGCCGCCTCGAGCGCGCAATGGCTCTGCCGAGCTCTCCCGAAGAGGCTCGGTTGAACCATCTTTGATGGCGGGCCTTGCGGCAGTCTCGGGCCGCCCTGGGGAGGTTTCTGGTCCGTCCCAGGGGCCTTCTGGGACTATCTTCGGCCGTCTGCCATGGTGGGTTCTACCAGATGCCATCTAAAACCGAAAATCGTCGCAAGAACAACAAGCATTCGTATGAAGTACGTGAATGATTGTTTTTGCTATTGGCCTCGCTGGAGGATTCTTTGTACAGGTCTTGGGGACCTCCAGGGGCGTGTCTGGGGTTCTTGGAGACATATTGAAACCTTCATGGAGCAGCATTTGGGAGGTGTGTACGCTCGCACGGGGGCCGCCCAGTCGCTTCTCGAGGCCGTCTTGGCACTTGGGACCGCCTTAGCTTGTAGAATAGAGGATAACATCTGGGAGCGCGCTTGGTTACGGCGGGGAGCGCCCTGGGAAACCGGCTTATTTTTTTAGAGCCGCTCGAGGAAACCCGCAGGGCCCCAGACCCCAGAACGCGGCCCGATCCGGGCCCAGAGGGGGGGGGGGCGGGCGATCTCACCAAGCCAGGACGTTGCCAGATTCAGCTGGAAAAAACAAAGAGCGGAGGATGTTTCGACTCACGGTTGCATTTGTTCGTGCGTGCCAGCGTTTGGGTTTAACAAAGCGCTCAGGATACACGGTTGTTGTTGTGATAAAGAGGGTCGGCGATGTGATCGTTGGCAACTACCCAGCTGATACGCACAGCGCGCTTGAAAGGCTGCAAATGTCGTGGTCCAGGTCCGCAGCACACGAATTGCGTCCAAGAGTGAGGACTTGATGGCAACTTTTGTATGTGGAAGCGAAGGGGCCTTCCCTTGATTGCTTCGCATGAATCACTGCGTGCGGAGATGAGAAAACACTTCTGAAAGGCATAGTGGTGGATATTTGAAAGAGCGTGATCCACCGCCGCTTCACTGTGGAAAACTGCCAACCTTTTCCTCCGGAACCCGGGGGTCTCCACCCCCCCCCCCTCCGAAAATCCCCCCCCTCCACCCCCCCCCCCTCCCCCCCCCCACCCTCCCCTAACCCCCCCCCTCCCCCCCCCCCCCCCCCCCCTCCCTCCGTCGAAAACCGGAGGGGGTCACTACCGGTTCGAACCCCTCCCCCCCGCCCCCCCCCCTCCGATCCGGAAAACCAGGGGGGGTCACTACCGGTTGGAACCCCCCCCCCCTCGAAAACCGGAGGGGGGTCACTACCGGTTCGACCCCCCCCCCCCCCCACGCACCGCCAGCAAACGACTCCCGGTCCCTACCACCGCTCGCATGACATCCCCCACTGTTGTTCCCAGCACCACTGTCCTCACCACCACTGTCCCCGCTGGTTCCACCACCGTCCCTATTGTCCCCACCAGTGCCCCCACCACTGTCGCACTGTCCCCACTGTTCCCACAACTGTTCCCACCACGGTTCCACTCTCCCCACTGTCTCCACGGACCCAACCACTGCCCCTATCCCCACTGTCCCCACTGTCCCACTGACTCCTCCGCTGTCCCACTGAGCTGTCCCACTGTTCCCACCACTGTCCCCACTGTCCCCACCACTGTCCCCACTGTACCTCTGTCCCATTGTCCCACCGCCGTCCTCGCCACCGCCTTTACCAGTGTCTCCACCACCATTGTACCCTCCACTGTCCCAGTGTTTCCACCTCATTCCCACTGTCCCCACACCACTGTCCCCACCACCACCGTTCCCACCACTGTCCACTGTCCCCCCTGTTCCCACCATTGTCCCCACCACTGTCCCCACCACTACCGTCCCCACCACTGTCCCACTGTCCCCCCACTGTCCCCACCACTGTCCCGCTGTCCCCTCACCACTGTCCCCACCAACACCGTCCCCACCACTGTCCGCACCCCCACTCGGTTTTCGAGGGGGGGGGGGGGGTTCGAACCGGTAGTGACCCCCCCCCTTTTCATGATGAGCTGGGGGGGGGGGGGAGGGGTTCGAACCGGTAGTGACCCCCCCCGGTTTTCCGGAGGGGGGGGGGGGGGAGGGGTTCGAACCGGTAGTGACCCCCCCTTGTTTTCCGCCAGCAGCAGCGGTAGAACACGCTCTTTCGGATATTTGAATGCACGTGGCTTGATTGTTTCGCGCTTGAACGTTCAATTTCTGATACTTGTTTGTCGTGGTGTCCCTGTGCTTAGTAGGCATGCTGCGAGCATGTGTACTGATGGTCCTGTGAGGAAAAAGGTGTGGCTTACGTCGAGTACGCGGAGTTCGTGTCTGCCAAGAATGCTTGCAAGCAGTTGCATGGCAAGGAGACGCACCCCTTCTCTCGACACCATGCAAGAGTTTCTTGGCGCAGCGATACAACGCGTTCGCACTATGCTCAGCAACCAGTTACGTTTCAGCGGATGCATTGAACACATCCATTGTCTAAGCCGGAAGAATGCATGACAGGCGATGGCTCAGTGTGTACAGAAGTGTGTGGACAGGCGAGAGAGGGGGCGTGAAAAATGTGGCTGCCGCTTTTAATCAGTGTTCCGCATCCACTCCAGGATATCCCCTCAAGCAGCACTGGTAAACTAAAACCTCTTGAGCCTAGTAGGCGGGGGCTCAAGAGGGGAGGAAGAGGGACGGACACGGCCTCAGATGATGACGACGACCTTTTGCCAAAGGGGCCGTGCTGCTCTTCTGTGCCGGCGCTCGGCGCTCCACGCGCCGGCGCCGTCTTCGGCCACGCGCAGCGGGCCACGCCGCCGCCGAGCCACTCTAGTGCCTCGGCGGCGCTGTAAAAGTCCAGAAAGGGGGCGGGTAGGGAGCCCTGCGTGGCTCCCAGGGTGGGCCAGCTTGGCCTTGAAAAGGCTTGAGCCGCGAAGCGGCGGTGAAGAGAGAGGGAGAGAGAAAGGGCAAGCAAAGAGGCAAGGGCAGGAGCAAGGGAACCGCAAGTGGAAGCCCGCGCCAGTTCTGGAAGCGGGGAAATCCATCAGTTTTATCAAACATCCTAGATATCCCCTCAAGCAGCACTGGTAAACTAAAACCTCTTGAGCCTAGTAGGCGGGGGCTCAAAGGGGGAGGAAGAGGGACGGACACGGCCTCAGATGATGACGGCGACCTTTTGCCAAAGGGGCCGTGCTGCTCCTCTGTGCCGGCGCCCGGCGCTCCACGCGCCGGCGCCGTCTTCGGCCACGCGCAGCGGGCCACGCCGCCCCCCACCTCCTGCGAGCGCACCATCACGCCGAACTGGCTGTAGTGGGACGCGTAGTCGCCGACCTTGTCGGCGTAGAACAGTCCTGGCATCCGCGGCAGGCCGCCACGTCTGCCCAGCAAGGTGGGTCCGCAGGCGCAGGGCGGCATGCCGCCAGCGCCCGCGGTGGTTCTTCGTGCGCCCTAGGCGGCAGCCCTGGCTGGGCTGGCCGCCGGCGCCCCACGTAGCCGCCACCGCCGTCCCCCATGACGGCGCTGCCGGTTGCCGGGCCGGCGCGGCGCTCTTGCCCTCAGGCGCCAGCTGCCGCCGCGCCGCGCCCAGCTGCTCGCAAGCGCAAAGCTGAGCGCGGGCGCCAGGCTGAGCTCAGCCGGCGCCGCGTTGCCGCTCGCACGGCGGATGCCGGCGGCGGTGGTTCCCTTGCGCCCCGTGCGGCAGCCCTGGCTGGGCTAGCCGCCGGCGCTCCTTCGAAGCCGCCACTGCCGCCCCCTTGGCGGCACTGCCGGGTGCCAGGCCGGCGCGGCGCCTGCCCACGGGCAGCAGCGGCCGCGGCACGCGCCCAGCTCGTTCGCAAGTGCGAAGCTGATCGCGAGCGCCAGGCTGAACTCAGCCGGCGCCGCGTGGCCGCTCGCACGGCGGTTGCCGGCGGCGGTCCACTGCTGCCCGCTCGGCCGCTGGCCGGCGGCAGCCCGCACCTTAGTCATGATGCGGCCTCTGCTCCCCTCCACGGGGCCATTCTGGCGACCCGCGGTGCCCTGCCGGGGCCACCTCCCGCGTCACCTCGTTGGCCCGGCGGAAGCCCTAGGTCTCGTGCACGTACCTCGCACCGTTGTAGTGCACCGGGCCCATCACCCCTGTGTCGCAGTACGTCCTTTGCGGCTGCTTGGGAGGCTTGTGCGCCTTCGGCGTCCTCTGCGTGGTGGCCTGCTGCGCTTCTGGCTCCGGCCTCCCTCCGTTCTTCCTGGCCGTCCCGCAGCAGCAACAGCCGAGCACCCTGATGCTCGCCGCAAGCAGCACTGCGATCGTAGCCGCCACCCTCAGCGCGGTCCCCACCGGGAAAACGATCGCCACCGTGCCCACCTGCGGCTCCCAGCGAAGCGTGGCCCCTTGTGCCCCGCTGTCGACTGCTGCCACTTCTTGGCCCTGTATCTCTCCGGCTGCTGTCGTGATCGCCGTCACCACCAGCGCTGCACACGGCATGCCTGCGCGGGGGATGCGGGCTCTGCAGTTGCTGCCGCGCCCGCCGGCCGTTCCTCCGCGCCTTCGCTGTTGCCTGCGCCACCACGCAGCGCCTAGCAGCACGGCTGCCAGCAGCACCCCCGCTGCCATCACCCAAGCTCCCAAGCCGACTGGGAGCACGAGGATCAGCAGGTTCTGGCTCTCCGCTGGGTTGACCTTGATCACGTCGCCGTCTGCCCTGCCAGCTGTGGCGGCGAGCGTCGTCACGGCCAGTGCCGCTCTGGGCCACAGCGGGGTCGGGCTCCTGCCCGCACGGCGCTCGCCCTTGGCCGCATGGGCCGGCGGCGCCGTGAGCTCGGACGTGTCCGTCGCCATGTTGGTCGAGATGCCGCGCATGGGCTCGTGGCTCTCCCACAGGCACCCGTGGAAGCTATCGGAGGCCCAGCGCCCGAAGCGCTTGACGCGCTGCAGGTCGTCCACGGCGTGGTACATCGCTGTTGCGCCTCCGATGCGGAGGCTGCGCGAGCCGATCTCCCCCTTCCTCAGCCCGGCGGCCAGCCCCGCGATCGTCAGGTAGTGCTGCACCTCCTCGCGACGGATGGGTGCTCCGCTCGCCCAGCGGAAGAGCGGGAGCTCCTCCTCGCTCCCTCGCAGCCTCTGCGGGTAGTGCCGTTCCAGTTGGCGGGGGGCAGCCACGGGGCACAGCGACGTGCCCGTCTCGTACTAATTCCTTACGCACCCAACATTGCACTGGTCTGTCTTCGAGGAGGTGATGTGGAGCACCACTTCCACCGCGTCCTTGAATGTGTAAGGCTGGTTGTTGCCTTCGCGGCCCGTGATGTCCACGCCGCGCACGACGCGCTCTCGGCTCCATGTCTTCCCAGGCTGAATCAAGTACTCGGACGCCCTTAACATGAAGAAGAAGGCCACCGCCACGGCGGCCCACAAGACCGCGGTGTCCATCTCGGGGAGGTCCGTCTGGTCCCTCAAGAAGCCTTGGAGCCACAGGAGCATGCGAGGCGTCACTGGCCGCTTCCGCCCGCTCGGCCCCTGGCCTCTCCGGAGGCCGGCGAGCGTGGACCAGAGGCGGCCTCGGTGGAGTAGAGGGCCCGGGTATCCGACCACGAGGTGGGCGAAGCGGACTGCGAACAACTTCTGCTTGATCGCACCCTCCGTGCGCTTCAGCACTTTGGCCAACACGACGACGAAGCCCAGCAGGGCCCTCTCGTTGGCGTGTCGCTCCTCGCGGTCGCGTCCCTCCAGCCAGGGCGACTCTCCTCGGGCTGCCCTGAAGCCCTGCCACTGCTTCCAGCCGGTCTCGTAGCCGGCGCGGGTTCCCTCGGACAGCCGCAGCATCAGCGCCTCCCGCATCTGCTCCTCGACCCACCCGCCGTAGTCCTCCCCTCCCAGGGTCGGGTGGTCAGGCAGGGCGACGGTGGCACGAGCGCGAGCCAGCGCGACCGGCTTGACCAACCCCAGGGTCTCCACCTTCTTGCCCCGGTTGGGGCTCTTCTTTCGCCGCTTCTTGGGCGTGCTGACGACGGCGTTCAGGTCCACCTCCTCGGCGTCAGGAGGGGGCTCGGGACCCCGCGCGAGATCCTCCTCGATTGCCTTGAAGCGGACGCCTTGACTCTTGCGCCTCGCCTTGTGGACGTCGTCGCTCAGTACGCCAGCGTGTTGGTCGTTCTCGGGGTTGTCGGCCTTCATCCGGAGCTCGCCCCGTGCCCAGGCCCTGAGCCACCTCCGGGTCGTCTCCCAGGTGGCCGACTCCGCGAGATCATGGCAGCCGCTTGCCCGCTGAGTGCCTTGCGACAGCGCGTCCACAGTGGCGCCCAGCACGGCTCTCGCCGTCTGGGGTGGCAAGGACCTCGCTGCTTCTCGCATCAGAGTGGCCTCGGTGTCGCCCCGGGCTCGCCTCCTCACCCAAGTCGCTTCATCGCCTCCTTGTACGATCCAGACCTCCTCTGGCGACAGCGCCCCGATGCGCCCGCCGCTGCGTCCCGGGACGTGGATCGGAGTTCCTCCCGGTCCGCCCGGGCCCTCGGCGGGCCAGCGAACCGCGCCGATCGGGCCGCCGATTGAGCAGACCAGATGCTTCGTTCCAGCGAGCTTGACGCGGCCGATGCCCTGGGGCAGTGTAGGGTCGGAGCCCCCTCGAGCTGCCGGGTCCCAGGTGACGCTTCCCTCGTCGTCGAGCCAGTGGTGACCGCCTTCGCTGAGCTTCTCCTTCAACGCGTGCTTCACCCCGTGGGGACAGCGGCGCGCCGGCGGCATACGCATGCCCGCCAGGCTGGCGCCGGCTGGCCCTCGACCCGCCACGATCAGGCTCCGAGCTCGGGCTGTCATGTCGCCGTAGTGGGTGCAGACGACCTCCAGGTCGCACGCGCGGCACCCCAGCTTGCGCAACACTTTGACGATGCGGGTCAGGTCGAGCTTGCCAGGAGCGTCGACCACGACGACCTGCGGCCTCGCCCGGGTGATGGCGGACACCAGCTTCTCGACTTCGAAGCCCTTCGGGTCCAGGGACAGCGTGCACATGATCCAGTCCACTCCCGTCGGGGCGCCTGTCGTCAGTTCACCACCTAGCTGCTCCCAGGCACGCCCGTAAGTCCCCAGTGGGCTCCCTAGCTCAAGGCCTCGGCGCCCCTCGAGTGGTCCATTCCCTCGGCGGCTTCAGTGTGGCCCACAGCAGCAACTTCTCGCCAGGGCGCACTGCTTCTTCGTCGTCGAGGGGTGGCCCATGTGATCCTGCTGCGTCCTCGTCCTCCGTGTACTCGAAGAGGTGCAGCTGGTCCGCGTCGAAGAAGCCCCCGGACAGTGCCTCCGAGACCTTCAGCCTTGCCTTAACCTCTCCAGCTTCGAACGGGCCCCCCTTGAGCAGCACCCACTGGTCGCCCTGCTGCGGGACGAAAACTCGCACTGGGCTTGCTCGTGACGCCTCGTCCTCGGCCTCCCTCGCCTTCTTCTGGCGGCGGTTCTCCTCCTCCTCCTCCTCGGGGCTCTCGCCCCCATCGCCATCGTCATCACCGCCTCCGCCAGATCCGCCTCCTCCGCGAGCAGCAGCTTCGCGTGCTTCACACTTGTGTGCTTTGTTGCGTTTCCAGCCTCCTCGCTTGCCACCCCGCTTGCCGCCCCGCTTCTCGTCGCCACCACACACGATCATGGTCGGCTCGCCGTCGGTCTCCACCTCCAACTCGTCCTCACCTTGGCGTTTGCCCTTTGAGTTCCCGCCATCCTCCTCCGCCGCGTCTCTCTCCAGGTAGCCGTCCTTTGAACGACTGCCTCCACGAGGGCCCTTTGAGTCCTCGTCAATCTCGACCTCCAATGAGCTTCTCCATATCGGGTGGGGCAGGCAGAAGGTGATGGCGCTCTGCTTCAGACTGCCTCACTTCTCGCTGTGCTTGCTGATGGCCCCGTCCTCGGTACCATCGCCTTCTCCCGCGCAGGCCGGAGGCCAAAAAGAAGGGGGGGGTCTTGTTCCAGGGCGTCGGAACGCCCGGCCCGCGCCACTTTGCTCTCCAACTTCTCCTCCAAAGCCCGCGCCTCGGCGTCCATCGCCGCAATCTGCTGTTCCAGCTTCTCTGGGGCGGTGCCGGCAGCCGCTGCCTTCAGCACGGCTGCCCAGGCAGCGCACAGCCGCGGCGCATACTGCCCCGCGCGCTGGGTCCTCCGCATGCCCCGTAGTCCCAGTCCGAAGCCGGCGCTTCCCAGTTCTCCCTTTACCGCAGCACTGAGCTGGGGGGTGCCGCTGGGGACGCGTCCTCCGCCTTCCTTCCAGGTTGGGAGGGGCTTGCGTGCTGATGGTGAAGCGGAGCTCGCCCTCGGGGGTCCTCCCGAAGTAGAGGGCCCACTGGTTCTCAGGCAGCGCGGAGTAGTGCTGCTTGGTGCGGAAGTCGATCCTCGCCCAGTGGAAATTGTCTGGGGCGGCCCGCGCGATGAGCTGGTTCACGCGGATCAACTTGTCGTCCGGGGGCAGCGTGACGGCGACACCGTCTTTGTCGAGGCCGTAGCACCCGCCGGCCTCGCTCAACTTGGTGCTGAGGTTGATCAACTCGTTGGCCTCGGTCTTGCTGAGCCGCATCCGCGCGTCGAGGTTGTAGGCTTCCACCTGGGCGTCCGTCAGATCGTACGGTAAGCCGCCCTCCAGCGTGCGATGCGCGTGCTTGCCTGTGCACCTCCTGGCCAGGGTCAAGGCATAGGGGTAGAGCCCGAGCGATGCTGACCACCAGGTCCGCTTCTGGTACCGATGTTGTGGCTCGTCTGGTGGTCGAGTCCCCACTCACACATGTCTATGGCGAGGACTCGGGCTCCAGTCGCGTGCATCAGGGCTCGCATGCAGGGGCGGCCCCACAGCTTGGGGCACCGGCCATCCCGCGCTGACGACTCGATGAGGAACTCCCGTCCCGCCTCGTAGCCCCGCTTCGCCCCTATACACGCGAACTCCCCGAACACGTTGCCATCGATCTCGATTTGCCGCTCCCCAGTCCCATCTGGGCACTCGAAGGCCCTCGTCCCTCCTGCTGCTAGCTGCCAGGGGCAGTGGCTTACGCAGGGTGGGGCGAACTGCAGCACGTTGGCCTCGTCGGGACCTGGAGGCGCACTGAACTCTTGGCACAGGCGCTCGCGCACCAGCGGGTCGCGGATGTCGAACTGCGGCCCGGGGCCCTTGCCAAGCAGAGGCTGCCCAAAGTATTCGACAGACTCGCTTGTGGCGATGCCCGCGTTCTTCATAGCCTGCGCCCAGCGCCCTGTGCCAGCGAAAATCTCCCGAGTCCTGAGTCCCCACGCGAACGCGGGTCTTGATCGCAAAGGCTCCAGGTCCCCGAAGTCTGGGCAAGCCACTTCGGTGGGGAGCTCGACCACGGCGGGTGCCCCGCCGGCGGCTCTCCCACGTTGCCGCCGCTGCGCGGCAAGGGCTCGGCAGCGCTGGCACGGGGGAGGCTTGCTGGCCACCACTGGGCTGCCATCCTCTTCCGAGGCGAGGTATGTCTCCCAGCCCATGGTGGGGAGTTCCTTGAGGTCCTTCCCGCTCGTGGCCCAGATGCGGATCAGCTCGTCTGCCACTCGTCTGCCCTCAGCTCCGGGCGGAGGGTGGAGAACACGCATGTGCCCACGATGGATGATCACGTGGCACTCTTGCTTGGGCTCCCCCGCCGGGAGAACCGTATCAATATCCAGGTGGCCCCAGTGATCTGCTCGCCATACTCTGAGTACCACTTCCTCCAACGCTTCGCACGGGAAGAGGGCGACGCACCGGAAGTCTTTGTCGTGGTCGCGATGCACAGCGTCATGGATGTGCATCCGGACCTCGGCTTCCCTGGAAGATATCCAGGGTGGGGCGTCGGCAAGGCCCGCGGCTGCGTCGGTAGCCTTCTCCAGGAGATCCCTGCGGATCTCAAGGGCCAGGTCCTTGACCTGCTGGGCGTCGGGCGGTGCCTCAAGCTGCACCCAGAGCTTGGCGGCCGCCAGGTGGAGTGGGAGGCACTGCCGTTCCTCCGAAACACCGGCGGGCACGTGTAATCTCTTCGCGACGCACTCGTCTAGGGGCAGCTGGTCCTGGTAGTCGAGGTAGTGCCAAGTCTGGCCCTGCACCGTGACCGAGCCCTGTCCCACCATCTTCTCAGCATTCCACCGCACTGGCGTTATGATGACGTCAGGGCCAGCTCCCAGGTTGCCAGCTTTCGCCCCGAGGCGGTCTAGAAGCTCGCTAGCCTCGGCGGCCAGGGTAGGCCCGCCTTGGCGCGTCGCTTCAAGGAGCACTTGTTCAACCGAGAGCTCCTCCTCGCGCCCGCGGGCGCAGGCAAGACGTGCCAAGACATGTGACCGCATGTAGTCGCTGGCGTGGCTCACGGAGTCGAGCGCCCCGCTCTCCTGGACAGCCTCGAGCAGCTTTCGCTGGGCCAGGGCCCCCCCGTCCGTGCAGACACCTGTCCCAACCAGGGCCGGGCTGTCGGCGCGTGGGTCCTCCAGCCAGGTAGCGTCGGGCCCTTGGGCAGCTTCACGAAGCTCCGACTCAAGCTCGGTGCACTGGACTTCGGTATACTCGTCGGGCGGCGCCCAGCCTGTCTTGGTAGGTTGGCTCTCCGTTGCCCCCGCACCTGCAGCACGTTTGCTGTCCGCCTCGGTCTTAGCCTGGGCTCTCAGCTGTGCGATCCTCCCGTTGACGGCATCGACCCGTTTCAGGTTCCAGAATCACCCTGGAACGGCTCCGGGGTGAAAATTGGAACCTGAAACGCGTGATTTTCCATCTGGGCGCTCTCGGGAGCCTTGCGGGCGCATCTTGGGCTGGTGTACCCGAGCTCCCAAAATGGTCATTTTCCAAAAGAAATCTCTTATTGGGGAGCTTGGTTTCCGCGGCTGGGCCCTCCCGCGCAGCGTCGGGGGGTCCCAGATGGATTTTCACCCCGGAACCGTTCCAGTGTGAAAATCCATTTGGAACCCCCTCCCGACGCAAAACGGCTCTGTCCGAGATGGGGGGGGGGTGCCCGAGCTCCCAAAATGGCCATTGTCCACATGAAATATTTGATTGAAGGGCTTGTTTGTCGCGGCTGGGCCCCGCCGCGCAGCGTCGAGAGGTTCCAGATGGATTTTCACCCCGGAACCGTTCCAGTGTGAAAATCCATCTGGAACCCCCCCCGAAGCAAAACGGCTCTGTCGGGGATGGGGGGTGGTGTACCCGAGCTCCCAAAATGGCCATTTTCCAAATGAAATCTCTTATTGGTGAGCTTGTTTTTCGCGGCTGGGCTCTCCCGCGCAGCGTCGGGAGGTCCCAGATGGATTCTCACTCCGGAACCGTTCCAGTGTGAAAATCCATATGGAACCCCCTCCCGACGCAAAACGAGCTCTGTCGGGGACGGGGGGGGGCGTACCCGAGTTCCCAAAATGGCAATTTTCCAAATTAAATCTCTTATTGCAGCGTCGGGAGGTCCCAGATGGATTTTCACTCCGGAACCGTTCCAGGGTGAAAATCCATCTGGAACCCCCATCCCAACGCAAAGCAGCTCTGTCGGGGATGGGGAGGGGTGTGCCCGAGCTCCCAAAATGGCCATTTTCCAAAAGAAATTTCCGATTCGGGAGCTTGGTTTTCGCGGCTGGGCCCTCCCGCGCAGCGTCGGGGGGTCCCAGATGGATTTTCACCCCGGAACCGTTCCAGTGTGAAAATCTATTTGGAACCCTCTCCCGACGCAAAACGGCTCTGTCCGAGATGGGGGGTGTAATCGAGCTCCCAAAATGGCAAGTTTCCAAAAGAAATCTCTTATTGGAGAGCTTGTTTTTCGCGGTTGGGCCCTCCCGCGCAGCGTCGGAGGTCCCAGATGGATTTTCACCCCGGAACCGTTCCAGGGTGAAAATCAATCTGAAACCCCCTCTCGACGCAAAACTGCTCTGTCGGGGATGGGGTGGGCGTGCCCGAGCCTCCAAAATAGCAATTTTCCAAATGAAACGTCTTATTGGGGAGCTTGTTTTTCGCGGCTGGGCTCTCCCGCGCAGCGTCGGGAGGTCCCGCATGGATTTTCACCCCGGAACCGTTCCAGGGTGAAAATCCATTTGGAACCCCCTCCCGACGCAAAACGGGCTCTGTCGGGGATGGGGGTATACCCGAGCTCCCCAAATTGCTATTTTCCATATGAATTTTCCAAATGAAATCTCTTATTGGGGGGGTTGTTTTTCGCGGCTGGTCCCTTCCGCGCAGCGTCGGGAGGTCACAGATGGATTTTCACCCCGGAACCGTTCCAGGGTGAAAATCAATTTGGAGCCCCTCCCGACGCAAAGATGGGGGGGGGGGCGTACCCGAGTTCCCAAAATGACAATTTCCCAAATGAAATCTCATATTGGAAGCTTGTTTTTCGCGGCTGGGCCTTCCCGCGCAGCGTCGGGAGGTCCCAAATGGATTTTCACCCCGGAACCTTTCCAAGGTGAAAATCCATTTGGAACCCCCTCCGAAGCAAAACGGCTCTGTCGGGGATGGAGAGGGGGGTGTACCCGAGCTCCCAAAATGGCCATTTTCCAAATGAAATCTCTTATTGGGGAGCTTGTTTTTCGCGGCTGGGCCCTCCCGCGCAGCGTCGGGAGGTCCCAGATGGATTTTCACCCTGGAACCGTTCCATTGTGAAAATCCATCTGGAACCCCCTCCCAACGAAAAACGGCTTTGTCGGGGATGGGGGGGGCGTACCCGAGTTCCCAAAATTGCAATTTTCCATATGAAATCTCTTATTGGGGAGCTTGTTTTTCGCGGCTGGGCCCTCCCGCGCAGCGTCGGGAGGTTCGAAATGGATTTTCACACCAGAACCGCTCCAGGGTGAAAATCCATGTGGAACCCCCTTCCCGACGCAAAACGGCTCTGTCGGGGATGGGGGGGGGGGTGCCCGAGCTCTCAAAATGGTAATTTTCCAAATGGCCGCTCGCGGCTGGGCCCTCCCCCGCCCAGTGCCGCACGAGGTATCAGGGTGGAACTCCATCTGGAACCTCCTCCC
>CAUYUJ010012392.1:270368-332346 GCA_963575745.1 Prorocentrum cordatum | reverse complement strand
AATCCCATAGGGGGGGGGGGGGGCTCGAGGAGGAAGACCCCCCTCGATCTCCGATTGCCGACGGGGGGCAGGGGGGGGATCGAGGGACAGGAGAGGGTCGGCCCAGGGATCGATCCATCGCGACCAAGTGATCGAAGTGCAGTTGTTTCCCAGAGGAATCAACAGCCCTTCGCCGACCGATCGATCGCGGATCCGGTCGCAAGATCGATCGTATCATCCTGCAGATCGATGATCAGAGCGGCGGGGGTCGAGAGAGTTGCCCGCCCAGGTGCACCTGGGCAGCGAGGCGATCAGCTGGTGACCCCTGTGCACGGGGGCGCACGTGCACCGCCGCGCAACCGATCGCTGAAATGATGCGCAGCATTTTGGGCAGGGTCGAGCAGGGCGGTCGTCGCCCCGTGCGCGGGGCGACGACCGCCCCGCGCAGCAGCGCCCATGGGCACAGCTGCGCGCGGGCGCGCGTGGGGTGAATGGGCGTGCGTGCGTGGGCGGGAGCGAGGGTCGGTGGGGCCCACCGATCGGTGGGCCCCCCACCGACCCTCGCTGGCGGGCTGGGGCGCGTCCGTGGACGGGAGCGCGGGTTGAAGTTGGGGGCGGGCGCAGCTGCGCGGGCGGGTTGGCGGGCTGCGCGAGCGATCGGGGGTTGGGCGGGCGCGGGCCATCGAAGGGGGGGGGGGGTCGGGCAACTCGCATGCGGTGGCGAAAACGCAGCGGCGGCGCTGCGGGGAGACCGCGTCAGGTTCTGGCGGCGGGCACCATGCGCGATTGCGCGTTACTGTCTTTTGGTGCGTTGCAATGCTTGTCTAATGTCTTTAGTGTCGTTAATATCGCTAATGTCGTTTAATGTTTTTTTACTGGCGTTGTAATGTCGTTGTAATGTGTTTAATGTCTTTAATGTCGTTAATGTCGTTTAATGTCGTTCAATGTCGTTTCAATGTTGTTGTGATGTCTCTAGTGTCTTTAATGTCGTTTAATGTTTTTAATGTCGCCAATGTCGTTTAATGTCCTTCAATGTCGTTTCAATGTCGTTTCAATGTCTTTAATGTCGTTCAATGTCTTTAATGTCGTTAATGTCGTTTAATGTCTTTCAATCTCGTTGTAATGTCGTTGTAATGTCTTTAATGCCGTTCATGTCGTTTAATGTCGTTCAATGTCGTTTCGATGTCGTTGTAATGTCTTTAATGTCGCTAGTGTCGTTTAATGTCGTTCAATGTCGTTTCAATGTCGTTGTAATGTTTTTAATGTCGCTTAATGTCTTTAATGTCGTTAATGTCGTTGAATGTCTTTCAATGTCGTTTCAATGTCGTTGCAATGTCTCCCATGTCTTCAATGTCGCTACTGTCTTTAATGTCGCTAATGCCGTTTAATGTCTTTCAATGTTGTTTCAATGTCGTTGTAATGTCTTTAATGTCGTTAATGTCGTTTGATGTATTTCAATGTCGTTTCAATGTCGTTGTAATGTATGTAGTGTCTTTAATGTCGCTGATATCGTTAATGTCGTTTAATGTTTTTCAATGTCGTTTCAATGTCGTTGTAATGTCTTCAATGTCGCTAATGTCTTTAATGTCGTTAATGTCGCTTAATGTCTGTCAATGTCGTTTCAATGTCGCTGCAATGTTTTAAATGTCCCCATGTCGTTGAATGCCTTTATTGTCTTTCATGTCGTTAATGCCGTTTAATGTTTTCCAATGTCGTTTCAATGTCGTTGTAATGCCTTTAATGTCGTTAATGTCGTTTAATGTATTTCAATGTCGTTTCAATGTCGTTGTACTGTCTATAATGTCGTGTAATGTCTTTCAATATCGTTCCAAGGTCGTTGTAATGTCTTTAGTGTATTTAATGTATTTTGCTGTTTTTCGTGAGTTTCACAGCGTTGCAAAAATTGCAAAGTCGGGCCCGCCGCCAAACGCGGGTCGGGCAAGGGCCAGGGGCGCCGCGGGGGAAAGGTCTGGGGTCGGGGGTAGCGGGACGGCAGGGGGGGCATCGATGACCGTGGCCCAACCCCGTTTGCGCCCTCCCCCCCAGCCCACCCCGCCACCTCCCCCCTCCCGCCCACGCACCTCTCGATGGCCTCGAGGTGGCGCTGTATGGGGGCATGTAATGGGCATCGGGCAGGGGGTTCCCTCGCGCCCTCCCTCCTCCCCCCCCCTTGGATCTCGATCGATCGATCGATCGATCATCGATCATGGCCCGCGGGTCGATCATGGCCCGCTGGATCATGGCGCGCGCGAATATATTCGCGCGCGCCGACTCGGCCAGCCAGCGCGCGCTGCAGCAGGCGCCGCGCGCCTTCTGGAAATTGCACCAAAAAGAAAAAGGAGGAGGGGGATGAAGAACAGGAGGATCGACGACGGCGCGGCTGGGCATATGTCCTGACATCGATCCACCGTCGGCCGCGCGGACCATTCCAGGGCAATCGTCGACGGTTCAGCACTGGGGCCCCCTGGTGGAGAAAACAAAAATGTCCAGCAACACACTGATGTCAGGGCATATATCCCACAGGGGACCAACGTACTTCTGGATATTGCACCAGTACTAATGAAGACCGCAGGCTGTGGCAACTTGGCATATGCAGAAAACATGTTTAAAGGGGCACTATTTCTGGATTGCAGTTATATATACACATACATATATATATATAGGATGGCCGCGTGCGGTCGGAACTGCGAGGACGGTGAGGGCGCGCGCCTCCGGTTATTTTGACACTTCTGGACATTGCACCTATAGATAAGTTGGGGTCCTGCCGCGGTTGTTTACCCCAGGGGGTCCTTCTGGAAATTGCACCACTAGACATGAAGATCCTTGCATGCGGTCGGCACGCCTCCAGTTAACATCAATCAGCGTTCCAATTTTCAGATCATGATCTGAAGGTGGAACACTGATTGGTGTTTTCATTCGGTGGCCCCTCCAGGGGCCACGGGGTGAAACTATTTCCTGGCGAGGCCATGGCGCCCAAGAAGGAGCCGAAGCAGGGCAAGAAGAACAACGCCAACTCCGAGGAGAAGAAGGAGCTCGCGAGAGCTGCGCGCGCCGCGCGGGCGGCCCACGAGAACAACATGCAGCGCTTGAGGATGTGCGGCATGTACTGAGAGCGCAGGAGCCTCGCCGCCTCGTAGGAGTCTTATGGGGCCCCTCCGAGAGCCATCTATAGATGGTGCTCCAGGAGGTCGAGAGACAGAGGAAGAACCAACAGGAGGAGGCACGGGAGGGACGGCTGGATGAAGAGGAAGAGGAGGGAGGTGGAGGAGGAGGAGGAGGAAGAGAAAGGCTAGGAGGGAAGGCTATATAGGAGGAGGAGGTGGAGGAGGAGGAGGAGGATCCTCCTTCTCCTCCTCTCCCACCCCACCCCCCCCCCCCCCCCCCCCCTCCTCCCCCTCCTCTTCCAACGCGAAAACTTAGCCCCCAGGAACGCGTTGGCCGCCGAGAAGAAGGAGATCAGGGATGAGTTCAAGAGGAAGTCCAGGGCTGGGAAGCGCCAGTTTCTCGCGAACTGGCTCGAGACGGGCGGCTCCACGCGGGCGGTGTCCTACAAGACGGAGGCTCGTGAGCAGGCCAACGAGCACCGCGACGCGTGCCCGTTCTTGACGTTCGACGGGCTGTTGGCGCACTTCAAGTGGTCGCCCGAGAACAAGGATACGGAGTTCGGGAAGAGGTCACATCCTTCCCCCCCCCACCTTTTCCCGCCCCCATCCTCGCCCCATTCCTCTGCAGGGCGTTCGCTCGAGCGCAAGCCGTGCAGCACCACTGCGAGTCCACGCGGTCGACGCACATGTCGGCGGGGGGGGGGGGGGGGCTCGAGTTCGCATCGGACCCCCTGTATATCGGTGCGAGGTCACAGCATTCAGGGGCGCAGGAATGTCGACGACGTCGACGCTTCCTGTGCCCCTGGATGAAGGGCCTTGCACTGTTTGAACAATCCCGCTGCTTGATCCGAGAAAGGCGGGCGAGCAGACGGGCGAACCGACCTACAAGCGCGCGGGGAAGAGCGCGATTGACAATGATGCACCCTATTGGAGCTAGGGAGGGCAGGACTTCAGGATGGAGGATCGGACCCTCGAGACCCATCTCACCGAATCGACTCGCCGAGTCAACGCTCGATCGATCGACGGCGCCGACTCGGCGAGTCCATTCGGGGAGATAGAGGATGGAGGATCGGGCCCTCGAGATCCATCTCACCGAATCGACTCGCCGAGTCAACGCTCGATCGATCGACGGCGTCGGCTCGGCGAGCCCTTTCGGTGAGATGGGCCCCGACCACGACGGCATATCATGCACTACAACCCAATGAGGCACGGAGCAAGAGTTTGGAGACCCAGTTCAGCACGGAGAGGCGCGAGATCGAGGAGGCGTTGGACCAGCAGGTGCTTAAGGAGAGCAAGAAGAAGCCTGCGAAGGGCAAGAAGGCAGGGATGTCCTCCCCCCCTCCTCCTCCTCCTCCCCCTCCTGCTTTCTCCCTCCTGATCCCCCTGCCTCCTCCCTCCTATCTCTCCCCCTCCTCTCCTCCTCCGTCGCTCCCTCCTGATCCCCCCCCTTCCCCCCCCCCCCCCTTCTTCCCCTCGATCCTCCTCGTCGATCTCCCTCCTCCTCCTCCTCCTCCTCCTCCTCGATCCTCCTCCTCCTCGGATCTTTCCCCTCCTCGGTCCTCCCCCACATCCTCTTCGAGATCATCTTCCCCCCCTCGCGCCAGAGGTCGCGAAGAGCGAGAGCTCCAGCGATGAGCACGGATCCAGCTACTCGGACGATGAGGCGTCCGAGCCACGCTCCTCGAAGAAGGCGCGAACGAGGAGCGAGGATGGGGAGGATAGGAGACTCGAGGAGGATGGGATGAGGATGGATGCGACGAATGGGAGGATGGGAGGAGGACGGACGCTAAGAATGGGAGGAGGACAGATGGGAGGATGGAAAGAGGATGGGAGGATAATGGATGGAGCTACGCAGCCAGGCCAACACGAGGTCGACTGGCCACGCGTCGTCCTCGGGCAACAACGAGTGGGGCATGCGCCTCGGGGAGCGCTGCAGGCTCAAGGCCTTGCCCGGCGGCTTGGACGCGACAGGGGGGGGGCGACTCGATCGCGCCGATGGCGCGAGGATCGAGGCAGGAGTGAGGAGGTGGAAGATCGACGACAGTCGTTGGTCGGAGGCCCCCTTTGCCAAGCGCAGTTGCCGAAGCTACCCCTCACCCTCCAAAGCTGGCGTTGGGGGGTGAGGAGAAATATGGAGGATACGATCGACGGTGACACCGTGGAGGAGATGGAGGAGGCGGCGGAAGCGGAGGCGGAGGCGAATGGGGAAGAGGGGCAGCGAGACCGAGAATAGAGAGAGGGAGGATGGAGGGTGGAGGCCGGATGAAAGGGGGGATCCAGGATAGGGCCCCCCCCCCCCCACCCTCTCGACGACCGCCAGCGGCGACGGGCTCGCGATTGCCGACGGCGGCGGCGACGACAGTCGGGGAGGTGAATTCGCAGCCGTGGCTGAGCCCGTTCAGCACTCGCGTCAAGAAGTGCTCCGATGACCTCGAGCGCCTGCAGAAGGAGATCGAGGACATGATCCAGGGCAAGGGCACCGCGGACGTCGACGCGAGCAAGACTATCATCGCGGAGGCCAGCTTGCTCGGCCCCGCCATCGCCGATCGAAGGAGGAGGGAATGAGGAAGCTGATCAGAGGCAGGAGGATCAGGCGAAGGAGGATCAGGAGGAAAGGGCGATGAAGATCAGGAGGAGGATCAGGGGGGGGATCAGGAGGAGGATCAGGAGGAGGACCAGGAGGATATAGGTCGGCAGCGGGAGGATCAGGGGGATCAGCCAAGCAGGAATCACGAGGGGGAGGAAGAGGAGTGGCAAGATGAGGGGTGAGTTTAAGCTGCGTGCGGGTGTTTGCCTCGGCCGCGCCGAGGCGACCAAGCTGTGGGACCTGATCAGCCCCGTCATCGGCACCGTGGATCGCGCGAAGAAGGCGATCCTCGAAGACGAGGATCTTTAGGCTGGTTTCTGAGGCCTCCTTTGCGTGCCTCGAGTGCCTCGAGGGTGTCGAGGCTGCTACGTTCAGCGCGGGTGCTGCTGAACGGAACCGCTGCTGGCTCGAAGATGGCGGCATCGATGGCGCGTGTGTGGCATGTTGGTTCAGGTGCGTTTTCGCGCGCGCCTCGTGTCGAGGTTGCTACTCCCAGCAGGTGCTGCTGCAACGAACCACTGCTGGCTCGAAGATGGTGCCTTATGCCGTGGGCATTGCATGTTGGATCAGATGCGTGAGTTGCGCGTGCCACGTGTCGATGCTGGTACTCTCAGCAGGTGCTGCTGAAGTGAACCACTGCTGGCTCGAAGCTGGTGCCACGATGCGATGTGATAAAGTTTGAACTCGAGGCAGTGCCGTTGCCTCGAGGACAGGAGCGCTGCGGATCGAGCGGGGGCGGCCGATCGTGAAAGGCGCCCTCTCTCCACGTTGGTTCGGACTCCTGTTTTTTTTTAAAAAAAAAAAAAATAATAATATATATATATATATATATATATATATATATGTGTATATATATATATATTAAATATATATAATATATATATATATATATATAAAAAAAAAAAAAAAAAAAAAAAACAAAAAAAAAAAAAAAAAAAAAAAAAAAAAAAAAAAAAACGCGGAGGGGGGGGGGGGGCGGGCAAGGGGGAGAGGAGGCGAGGGGAGATGATCCCCCCCCCCCCTCACTTCCACCGCAGGTTTTCGAAATCGGTTTCGAAAACCTGCGGCGGAGGGATGATGGAAGGAGGAGGCGATGCTGAGACGGATCGCCAGTCGAGGACACGCATGTCATATGCACCAGCTCGGAGGACGAGGGGAAGGAGGCGAGGGCGCGCGCCCCCCCCCCCCCCCCCCCCCCCCCCCGCGAAGTGCCGCCAAGTCACGGCCTCGACCGAGGCTGGAAGTGATATCGAGCGCGGGCGCTCGAGTGGCATGATGCGCGTCTCCGAGAGGCGGCGCCCCCCCCCCCCCCCCCCAGCGGTGCTGATAGGGCCCCCTGGACAACGCCCAGAATTGGCTCGACCATGTCACGTATGCGCCCCTCGTTGCGGCCGAGGGCCATCCCAGAAGGTGCCATCCCGAGGGCTGCCATCTCCGCCCCACGCCCGCCCCCCAAGTAGCAAGTGCGAGGGGGGAGGGGGGGCGGGGGGGGGGGGGGCAGAGGGAAGGGAAGGGGGGAACGCGGGAGGAAGGATGGCAAAGGAATGACTGGAGGAAGGAGGGAATACGGGAGGAATAGGCGAGGACGGACGGAGGTAAGGAGGACGGAGGGAGGGAGGACGGGAGGGGAGCAAGCACGGAGGGACGGGATAGGCAAGTCAAGGGATCGATGATGGGGGGGCGGACAGTGACCGAGGGGAACCTATAAAGACTTGAAGATACCTTACAGAGCAAACAAAGCAAGGCATGCACAACAAACATAAGACATAACCCAAACAACAATACCAACGAAAAGAACAAACCATACAGGTGGTTTCATACATCACAACAGATGTCAGGGCACCCCGACTTGTCGATCGGAGCGGCGCGATTGATGGGCCCCCTGGCGCTTTCAGGTCGAACCTGCGACGTAACATGTCGTGTGCAGCGAACGAGCAGCAACGAGCGAGCGAACGAGGTGGCCACCGATGTGATCCGTAGACATCGGCTCAGTCTGTGTTGGCTAGCAGATCCGACCCCCTTCCACAGGGACTGCGCGCAGGACTGTCGACCCCAAGGGGGTCGGCTGGGACTGCGCGCGGGCCGTCGGTCCCAAGGGGGTCGGCTGCGACTGCGCGCTGGGACAGCACGTCGGATCCCAAGGGTTCGGCTGGAACGCCCTGCGCGCGGACAATCGGCCCCCAGGGCGTCGGCAGGCCTGCGCGCGGCGCCGTCGACCCCCGAGGGGGTCGGTTGGGACTGCGCGCGGGCCGTCATCCTCATGGGGGTCGGCTGAGACTGCGCGCTGGGGCCGTCGGCTCAAAAAGGGGTCGGCTGGGACGTCCTGTGCGCGGACCGTCGGCCCCCAGGGCGTTGGCTGGCCTGCGCGCGGCGCCGTCGGCCCCCAAGGGGGTCGGTTGGGACCCTCGCGCTCGGAGGCCGCCGGTTTGGAGATGCTCGTGGCCGAGCCCGCTCCTGCAAGCGCCCCGCCTCCAAGCTCAGATGGGGGCGCTGGCCTCCGACGCTACTTGTTATCTCGCTGGAAGCAGGGCCTCACGACAGCTAAGGACATCAGCAGCGTGGCTTATCACAGCACCAACGCTGGGGCGACGGGGGTCGCCGATCTCGCTCTCCCGCCTGATTCCATGAGCCACACGCGGCACGTCAGGGGGGTGCTCCAGCTGAGGGCTCAGGAAGTTGTCTTTCCAACTGTGAACATGTGTTGGGGCAAAAGAACAGAAGAACGGGCGTGTATCAATTTCCCATGTCATCTGCCACATGAAGCGTTCAGTTTGAGTTACAGGGCCGACCCCGATGATGTTAACGTGGCGCGGATCGCGCCTCCGCCGATGTGGGCGAACCACGCTGCGACACAGAAAGTCGGCGCGAGTCGCAGCGTGCCCATCGGGCACTACAGCGACGGCGGCCCTCACACCAAGAAAGACTGTTTCACAGCCTTTTATTGGTCCAACTGCATTTCGAAGCAGCGCCATTTGATCACAGCCGTTCGCAAGAGCGACTTGCGCGGCTGCGGCTGCCGCGGCGCTTGCACGATCGACGGCATAATGAAAGTCATCGTGTGGAGCCTGAACTGCATTGCCGACGGCCACTTCCCCGAACGGGACCATCGCAATATGCTGTTCGAGTCGGAGATCCGAGCCGCCAGGCGCGGCTTCCCCCTTGCCAGCGGCATGTGCGGTGCCCTGGTGGAGATGCGGGCAGATCTATTGGAATTCCAGCAATCGCTGGGGTTCAGGCGTTGGGATAACCCCCGCGCTCCATGCTTTTGCTGCAACTGCAGCAGGGACAAGCTGTACTCGCACCCGCTGACGCTTGACGCTTGCGAATGGGTCGACAAGGACACGGCCATGTACGACGCAATGGTCCAGGACGCAGTCAAGGTAGTGGCGGTGCGCGACAAGGACCAGCTGACGCAACTGCTGGCCCTCATGCGGCACGACCCAGACTTCAAAGGATATGCTTTGTCCAAAGCTTTTGGCCCTCTGGGCTTACCCAGAGGCATGGGATTGATTCACGCTGGGCAAGTAAAAGATACACACACTGTGTTACAAGATGTCACGGATTTTCCTGCACAGCTACCTTTTTCGATAGCCAGAATGCCGTTGGACCGATGCATCTGGCGCCGATTTTTGGCGTCGTCGGATTCTGCATCGAGATGCTGGCCCTGGACGCTATGCACATTCTCGACCTAGGGGTTTCGCAGTTCCTAGTCGCCGCCGTCACCATGCACCTCCCCCAGGCGAACTTCGCCAAACGCGCGGCCAGCGCTGCTCCCCTCAGGTCTCGGCAGAATACGCTGTTCCTCCGTAGGAGGATACGGAGCTATTATATACAGCACAGGCAGCTCTTCGCGCGGGGGACCAAGTCGCAAATCCAGCGGCTGACCTTGAAAATGCCCGGGCCAGCTGACAACCCGCGATTGCACGCGAAGGCTGCGGAGACACGCGGGCTCATCCCCTTGCTCGTGGATTTGCGCACGGAACACGCTGAGCAGGTCCAGGACGGCCCCGCTGCGCTCTTGCCATTCGCAGCTCGTGCAATGAATGAGTTTCACAAGATCGCGTGCGGAGGCGCCGTAGAATTGACGGCTGCCCAGCAGCGCAGCATGGAGTCTCATATGCTCGCGTTCCTCCATTATTGGAAAGGCTACCAAGGGCACGAAGTTTTTCAGTTTCACACGCGCGTGCATTTAATAAAACGTTCCCGCGCGCAAGGGAACCCACGGCACTACTGGGCATACGCCGACGAAGATGAAAACAGAGCTATTGCTCTTGTTGCACGTTATTTGAATCACGGGTCGAATTTCTATTTCGCCTTCCTTGAGCGGGCGCTTGCTGATATCTGTTGAACGCGCCCTTGGCATCGCTCGGCGCGTGCATTTTTCCTTCGGCGACGACCGGCGAGGAGAATCATGGATCATGTGGCAAAAAAAGGAATGGACGTCCGAGCGATGGCCAGCTTCACGCTCGCTTGTTTCACGCACCCGTTTCACACACACACACACACACACACACACACACACACACACACACGCACACACACACACACACACACACACACACACACACACACACACACACGCGAACCCTTGTCGACTCGCGCGCGCGCGTTGCTGGCGTCGCTGCAAAATGGCACGCTGCGCTCGCGGAGGCGGAGGGGGGGGGTCCCTCTCTGGAGGCGGGGGAGCGACGGAGGAGTAATATCAATTCGCTTCTGTTCTTGCTCGTTTTCGTTCGTTTCATTCGTTAGACGGAGGCGGCGGGGAATAAGTGCAGCGGGGGGCCTTCCCAACCCACCCACCCCAAACCCAGGAGGAAAAGGAGGAGTAACAGGAGGAAGGGCGACAAAGCTCTCGGGCATGGTGCCCCGCCCCAAGGCAACGAGGCGTTTGTCTGATCAGTTTCAATCTCGGCGGCGGCGGAGGTAATCCCGTTCTTCGCGTTTGTTCGTTCCCACTTTCTCCTCCGAGCCTTCGGCTCAGGAAATCGCTCCAGTATGAGAATGGCACGTTGCGATGATTGGCATGTCGCGGCGCAGTGCCCCCGTGCACCCACGTGCCCCTGTGCCCTTGCGCCCCCACATGGGAGGACGGGGGGAAGGACGGGGGCGGGGGGGGGGGGGGAAGGAACCTCCGAGACTTCGCCTCCGGAAACTTCAAGGATGACAATGGCATACGTCGCGGCGCCGCGCCCCTGTGATCCCACGCCCCACCGCGCACATGCCCCCGTGCTCCCACGCGGGAAGACGAGAGGGGGGAGGGAGGGAGGGAGGGGGTGAAGAGGGGAAGGGAGGGAGGGATGGACGGAGGAAGAGGGGAGACGCACTTGCCATGATGATTTTCGGCGCAGCCCCCCGATCATCCAAGCTGGGGGATACTGCCGCGGGCGCCGCGGCCCTCGGCCCGATGGGTGTTCCTTCGATGACAAGTGCATGATCCCTCGTGTTGTGCATCATCGGCAGGCTTCCCTGGCAAGGCTACCCATCTTCCTCCTCGCCCCTCCTCCTCCCTGCTCCGCCCCCCCTCCCTCATCCTTTCTCCTCCTCCTCTCCCTTGGAACTCGGGCCGACGGGTTCCGCCAGGCAGGTGAGGTTGGACTTGGCCCAGCCAGTCCACCTCGACAGTCGCCCCGACCCTCGAGGGATCCCCCTCTAGAGGGGGAGGGTCGGGGCCACTATCGGAGTCGAGTAGAGGCGAGGGTTTACCGTGGGCAGCGTGCCTCATTCCACATCAGGGCGTCTCGAGGGTCAGAGTGCATCGAACCAGAAGTGGCACCTCCTTGTCCTCCTCCCTCCTCCTCCCCGACTCTCCTCCTGCCTCTCCTCCCTCCCCCTCGCCCTCGTCCTCCTGCTTATCCCCCCCTCCCTCCTCCCAACCTTCCCGCTTGACGGGGCTCCCCCCCCCCCCCCTGAGCCTCCGATAGCGTTTCGGCCATGCCGCCTGACCCCGCCGAGGCTGGTCAAGGAGGAGAGGTGCCGCTCGAAGCTCACCATCTAAGCCGCGCGTGCCCCCTCGCTCCACACACACACACACACACACACACACACACCGCAGGCACACACACACACACACACACACACACACACACACACACACACACGCACGCACGCACGCAACGCACGAACGCACGCACGCACACACGGCACTCACGCACACACGCACACACGCACACACACATACTCACGCTCACACTCACACTCACACTCACACTCACACTCACACACACACACACACACACACACACACACACACACACACACACACACACACACACACACACACGCACGCACGCACGAACGCACACACACACACACACACACACACACACACACACACACACACACACACACACACACACACACACACACACACACACACACACACACTCTCTCTCTCTCTCTCTATCCATATCTGGCCCTGCGCGACCGCCGGCATTTTGCAGGAGCGCGCTGGCGGCGCGCCCCAGGCCCAGCTGCCCCCCCCCCCCCCTTTTTTGGATTGCGCAGGAGGAAGAGGAGGAGGACAACCAGAGGGGGAGGAGGAAGAGGAGGAGAGAGGGCACACCATCGACATTGTTCCCATCTCCAGTCGCACGCTGGCACGCCGATCGGCGCAGGCCACGCTGTAGTTCTGGACGCCCGAAATGGGCACCGAAAAGAATGGGCAGAATGCCCGACAGCAGTTCCTGTTCATTTTGAACAGGCCTCGCTGTCCACGCCGCCGCGGCCTGCGTCCATTCGAAACAGGAGGCCGCCTGCCCAACAGCGGCCGTTGTTGGTTTGGGAGAACATTTGCTGTTGGGCATCGTACCAATTTTTTCGGTGCCCATGTCGGGCGTCGGGTCCAAAGTAGCGGCCCACCGCTCGCTGCCGATTGCCTGGACTTGGCTGTTCTTGCTCCCCCCCGCCCCCCGCCTTGGATTTTTCGAAGCAGCATCGGCCCCCCGCCAGAGTTCAGGGAACCGCCCTCCTTGATCGGCCGTGGCCGCATCGAGCACGCATGATCCCCTTCCCCTTTCCCACCCCCACCCTTTGCCCACGGCATGCGACGCGCCTGTGGAGACGCGGTGCGCCGCTCGTTTCCGCCACGCGCATTGAAAACAGAGGCGGGTAGAGGCGGGTGGGTGCGTGGCTGAAGTGAACACTTGCGGCGATGACTGTGGTTGTTGCGTTGTTGATGTTGTTGTTGTTGTTGTTGTTGTTGTTGTTTGCTGTCGTTGTCGGCCCTCCCCGCGACCCACCTGCGACCCACCCCGCGGCCCATCCGCGACCACCCGCGACCCACCCGCGGCCCGCTTGCGACCCACCCGCGACTCGCCCGCGACCCACCCCGCGATTGAGACGTTGGCGCCTGCGGCGGGCTTCTCGAATCTCGCGGACTGCCGACGCCCCCACCGCCCCCTCACGCATGTCCGCATCTGCGGGGTGGCATCGCATGCTCGAGGAATGGCGCGCACTTCGAAGAGAAATGCGTTCCTCATCCCCTCCCTCCACTTCTCGTTTAATTGCTTGCACGTGGAGCTGGCCGCTGCGAACGCAGATGGGCCGCTCGCGCCGCGGGTGCGATTCATCTCGCCTATCCCCCCCCCCCCCGCCCTCCCTCTCACCTTCGATCGGCGTCCGCCTTAAGGCAGAGATCATCGCGGGGCTGCTGGGGCGCGCGCGAACGCGTGGCAGAGCAGCAAACTCGCGGAGGAAATGACATTACGCCCCCCATCGAGCAGGGCGGGCGCTGCGCTGTGCGCGCCCGCGGTGAGGGCGCAGACACGAGATCGATCAATGGCACGCCCATCCATCCCACATCCTCCTCGACCCCCTTCCTCCTCCTCCTCGGGGCTTCGTTGGTCCAGGCCAAAGGGGCATGTTGCAACAGCGCTGCCCGCGGGCGCGTGGCTACACGCTCGGGGGCCGCGCTGGGTCGAGACCCAAACTTGCACGAGAAAATGCGCCCGCGGGCGCGTCGGGGTCGTCATGGATCATTCGGGCTCGTCCCCCTCCTCCTTTTTGTTTTTTCTCTCTCTTTCTCTCTCTCTCTCTCTCTCTCTCTCTCTCTCTCTCTCTCTCTCTCTCTCTCTCTCTCTCTCTCTCTCTCTCTCTCTCTCTCTCTCTCTCTCTTCTCTCTCTCTCTCTCTCTCTCTCTCTCTCTCTCTCTCTCTCTCTCTCTCTCTCTCTCTCTCTCTCTCTCTCTCTCTCTCTCTCTCTCCCTCTCTCTCTATATATAGCGGCTTATTGGCGCCAGGGCCATCAACAAGCACGTTGTGCCCCAGCGCTGCAATGAGCTGGTTTCCAGCGCTTCCAGTTTGCACTACGCGCGGGCGCATCACCGTGCCGCGTATTTGTGCCGAAATATGTCACACAGGCGCTCGCGCTGCCTCAAGGAGCCACTCGACCGACGCAATCCTCTTCATCGATCCTCCTCTTCCTCCTCCTCCCCCCCCTCCTCCTCCTCCTCGATCCTGCGATCACTTGGCGCCCCAGACCCTCCGCGGTGTGAGAGTTTATCACGACGGGTCTTTTTTTTCAACGTGCGGCCTCGGGGGGCCCTTCTCGGACCTCGGGCGGCTCAGACCTCTGGGGGTCGACGTCGCGAACAAAAAAAAAACACAACTTCGGGGATTTGGGCCGTCGCACGAAGTCGCGGGAGCGACGGCTGCCATGCGGGCCCCCGACAAGGTATACTCCATGGACACCCGCAGACTGCACTGCGTTCGCGCATGCTTCAGTTGGAGATGAAATATGCGCAGATGCCCTGCCCATCGCTGCGTCCCCCCTTCCCCCTCCCCCCCCCCCTCCCCCCCCATCCGCCCTCCTCCGTTGCAATATTGGGTCAAAATTCGTTGGTGGCTCAAGCTGTTATTTGGTAGCGGAGCTCGCCTGTCGATGGCGCAACAACGGCATGCGCTTCGACATTCTGGAACGCGCCTTCCGCGCCCAAAAACCCGTCAGCGCCTTGCGCGCCTATAAACCCGACAGCGCCTTGCGCGTCTAAAAACCACACACACACACACACACACACACACACACACACACACACACACACACTTTTTTATATTAAAAAATGTTGTTTTTAACGCGTCTCGGAAAAATGCAAGAACCGCCGTTATGTAATTATATATATACACACAAAAAAAATGTGCACACTGAAACTGAGACAGCAGCGGCGAGGTCGATGGTCCGGTCGCACGCAGCACTCGCCAGAGAGGAAGGCATGCATTTCCTTGCGGACCGGACCGACCACACATGGCAGACCCCCTCGGCGTCGTTCTCGGACGGGGCGCAGTGGCCCATCGTTTGCCCAGACAGATGGGCCCCCCATTGGCTCGCACCCCCCAGACTCCCCCGCGAGAAGGCCGGGCCGTCCGATTCCCCCCACAGGCATGCTCGCTACCGCAGCCAGGGCCGCCACGTCCGACCTGATCATCCCTCCGAGAATTCACGCTGGGGAGCGCCTTGCGGACGAATCCCATTGCACCTTCGCCATTGCCGGCCCCAATGCCTGGGAGCAGGTTAGAGCACTGGTTGCGGACCACAGGAACAAAAGGCACGGACAAGCCACGCGCCCCCCCGTCATCCCCCTGGTGGACGCAGGGGCCCGCCAAACCGACGCCGCCCTCGCAACCGCCTGCGCGGCCGGCGGGCCCGCCACCACCCTTGCACTGGGAGCCGAAGGAGCGCCCACTCCCGGCGGGCCCGACCCAGTCGAGCTCACCACCATCGCCTTCACACAATGGGGGACAAGAGCCGCTGGGAGGATCCCCCACCTGTTTCCAGTTGGGTCTCCCTACCCGACTGAATGCACTTCTCCCCCGCTGACGCAACTGCTCGCCGCGCAGTTCGACATTGCAGATCGGCTTTTCCATGCCGCTATCCCACCCTCCATTGTAGTCCACTGGGGCGGGCCCCGGGCAGACACGAGCGACGCCGCGCACATCCTCGCACCGCAATCCACCAACAACACGGTCGTCGCTGAGCTCATCAGGTGGAGAAGGGGACACACGCAGGCCCACCGGGTCACCTCCATTTCCCCCCCAAAACAGCACCGCGCCGGGAGGGCCCACAGGCGCGGCGGCTCCGGCCGCGAGGCCAACAGCAGCGAGAGGAGGGGCTGGACCAATTGGAGAGACTGGGGCGACTCCGCCCACCGCGAGTCGCCCCGGGGCTCCGCGCAGACCCAACGACCGCACACTGGAGGCTGGACCGCCTCAGGGCCCGGCACTGCCACCCCGAGCGGCCCGACTGACCCGGACACGGGCTGGCACATGTACAAGGCCCCCTTGAACGAGGTCGCCCGTTACCCCCCCCGGCAGCGAGAGCAACGCCACCGTGGCGAACCGCCTCCAGAAAGAGCTCGGGGAGCACTTCAGCAGACTCCGGCACCAATGGCGCAACGGGCCCCCCCCCAGGAACGGTCTCGCCTGCACAGATCCTTTGAGGCAGGACCCCAAGTCCTGCGAGGACTTCCACAGGCAATGGCGTCGTTACGACCACAACCCGCTGGCCATGGACCGGGCCCACCGCCTCGGAGTCAACTGGACGGTCATCCGCGAGAAGTTTGCCACCCAGGGGGAGGGGAAGGGCGGCTCACGCAAGGGCATGGGGAAGGACAACCGCGCAGCCAGTGCGTCCTGGCACCGAGACCAGGGCCCCTCCAGCCGCGCTCCGAGCAGCCGTCGACCCCGGGAGCACCGGCAAGCTCCCTCCGCCGGAGCCGGGGCCCCCACCGCTGCACACCCACTGCAGCCGACCCCCTCTGTTTGGGGTCCACGCACCAGACCTCTTGGCAGCCGACGCCGCGGCTCGCCCACCCCAGGACGTGGCGCGCCCCTGCTGCCGCGCCCCCCTAGGAACCCTGGTGGCTTGGGCGCCACTGCTGCAGACCCCGCCCCCACTCTGGTCCTGAGCTGCGGGGCCACGGTTGGCCGCTGCCCCTGCACCGCTCCTAGCTCGCGACTAGGAGCAGCAACGCAGCGGTTCTGGCACGCACCACCGCGGGGCGCGCGCCCCCTCCCCAGCGACCCCCATCCAGACCCCCCTGGGCGCTCCCCCCGCGGGCCCCTTGCCCCTCACACGCCGCTTAAACCAGCACATGCGACCATTACTCGCTTCTGCGCCTCGCCCCTGCGCCCCCCCCCTGCTCGCGACCCTTGTCGCCCCCCCCCTGAGGTGCCGGTTTCCTGCGCTCAGCGCGCTTCCCCCCCTTCTCACGCACTCCCGCGAGCGCGGGTCGCGCCCGTGCTTTGCGCCGCGCGGGCTGCGGCGTCGCCCTCGGCCTCTCCCCACCCCGCCGATGCCCGCTGGCCCCCTACGCCGGCCCTCCCCGCGGCCCCCCCGCGGGCTGCCTCGGCCTCGCGCCGCATATTGCCAGGCGCGCGCCCCGGCTGGGGCTGACGGTGCCCCCCGGAGCGGTCTTCGCCGCCGGTCTAGCTCGCGGCTCCCCGCCCCCTGGCGCCGAGCCACCCCCCCTGCCCCACGCCCCGCGCGGGGCCGCACGGGGCCCCTTTCGACGCCTTTGCCCCCGCCTCTGGCGCCGGGGCATGAGGCGCATCGGAGCCGCTCCACTGCCGCGGCCCCCTTCGCCACGGCGCCCCCGCCCAGCGGCTTCTGCTCCGCGCGAAGGCATCGCCTGGGCTCCTCTCTTCCCCTCCCGCCGCACTGCGGGCGCGGGCCGTCACTAGTGGTCGCCTGCCCGTTCTCTGCGGCCCCCTCACCGCCACGGCCCATCCCCCCAGCGCGGCCCTCGGCTTGCGGCGGCCTTCCGACGCTCGCCCAGGGCCCGCCGGCCTCTCGGCCCGCCCCCTACCGCGCTGGCAGCGACACTTCCGTCGCCCTGCCGGCCCCGGCGATTCGGACCCCCGTCCGTCGAGCGCTTGCATGCCAGCTGGCTTATTCATTGGTGTCGACGCGCGGCAGACTGCCTTCAGTCTGCTCACGGCGTGCCCGCCCCACGGCGCGCACAGCTGTTTGGTCGTCGCCACTCACTCGTTCCGCCCATCGGCTTCGACACACTTGAAGGCTTGATCACCTTGCGGGGATGCACAGCCCTTGCCGCGCTCAGCCCCCCGCGGGCTGCCCCCCGTACAAGCGCAGGTGCTTGCGGCCCTCTATCTCCCGCGGGGTTACCCCTCGCCGCGGTCACGGGACACCACGCTGCCAGCCAACTACCCGCCACTTTGCGTGCATTCCTGGCGGCTGCAGCTGCCGATGGCACCCCCATCCAGGAGCGCCGCGCGGCCCGCCCAGGCTTGTCTCACCTCCCGCTGTTCTCATGTTGTTTCTCTTCTCCTCATTCTCTCGCGTGAATGTTAGGCTCCCGCTGGTTAGCGGTAGCTCTGGACGGCGCGTGGCCTTTTCCGCTTGCGCTCGCGATCCAAAAAAATATCCCACCAGCCCATCAAGAAAGCATGCCCATGAAAGTTGACGGGGGGAGACAGGAACAGACACGCATTGTCAAACAGCGAGGGAGGCTTTGGAGGTTCCGTGGCCGTCTTGGAGCGGTCTTGGGACCGCCTGGAGCATATTGGGAACCATCTTGGGCCAGCTTGGGCTTTCTGAGCCATGTTGGAGATCATCTTGGGCTCTTTGAGGCCGCTCGGGGGCCTTTTGGGTGCCTCCCGGGTGCCTTTTGGAGCCCTCTTGGGGCCTCTTGGGGCGTTCTTGGAGCCCACTTGGCGGCCTCCTGGGAGCCCTGGAGCGCGTATTGGTGCCATCTTGGAGGCGGTCGGTCAAAAGAGGGGGGGTACTGAATGTGGCTCCCCCCCTCGGGAGCCACGATCCTCCTGAGGGGTCTCAAAATTGGCCCTTCCAGGGGCCGGAAAAGGACCGACGGGCGGTGCGGAGACGCGGAGGGCGATCCGATGATACGGCCCGATGTTTGGCACGGCTCAGTTCTATATCTGGGCGCGGCCGATCCGATCCGATTCCGATGCCGGTGCCGTGCCGCCGGCGCGGCTCCGTCCGACGCGCATGCCGGTTCCATCCGATTCTTCGACTCGATGTTGGCCCCTCCCAGGCCACGGGACGTCAGAGAACGATTCGGAGAAAGGCACGGCTTTACTGTCCTCCCTCGCTGTCCTTCCCCTCCCCTCGCCGCGGACCGCTCGAGTGTCTTGCGCATGCCGCTTTGCGGAGGCCCTAAGCGGGCGGCGATGTTGGCAGAGGTCGTTCTGGCAGGCGCTGCTGGAGCGCTCTCCTTCACGTCGGCCAGTTGTAGGGAACGGCCAGAGCGCCTTCTCCGCAAGGCCTCCGAGGCAAGCGGTACAGGACGAGGGGGGAGATCGCGAATCTTGTATTCCTCCTCTTTCCCCCTCGTCGTCCTCCTTTTCCCCTCCTCCTCGTGTTCCGCCCCTTCCTCCCCCATTATCCCCACGTGTTACGTATGCGTACATGTCTATATGTCTATATATACATGTATATATGTGTGTATGCACCGCCACCCCCGGCTGTCAAGGTCGAACACCTTGTTTTCGCGGAAGGCCGATCTGATCCGATTCTCCCCATTGGTGCTAGAGGCCTACAGAGTGGGAGAGCGATTCCCCATTTAGCTGGCATGGAAGCCGAAGATGGCAGTACTTGGTGAATGCCACGCGAGGGGTCCCTGCTTCCAACGACGTCACCAAGCCCTCTCCCTCCTGGAGGAGGACGAGAAGGAGGAAGGGTTCAGGCTTTTGGCAGGTATCACTGCCCACGTCTCTTTATCCTTCCATCCCCCTTATCGCATCCCTGGCTGAACATATCGCTCGGAGGACATCCAGGGCATCTCGACCAAGGTCGGCCTGAACGTTAAGTTTTCCAAGCGTTGAAGAACATGTTCTACACGTCCAATTGTGACACGGCGGCGCCACAGGCTGAGACCTGTTGCGAAAGTTGGCAAGCGTGGGCATTGAAAATTGAGTATCGCAGCGAGGGAATTGCCCATGGGAGCTCATCCCAAGCTGCTTGTTTGTTAGCTTGGTTCGGGGCGTGCAGTTATCGATACCTTCGTAAACTTCTGGTTCGTCTTCCTCCTCCAGCCAGGGGAGATCTGGACGGACCTCGCCTGAGGGGCCCGCGGCTTTGGAAGAGGCAGGCTTAGCATAAGGATGAATGGCCACGAAGCCTTCTGAAACGCTTTCAGAGCGTTCCAGAGCATCCGGTACATCTTCTAGACCCGCTGGCTCTCAGAGACCCCCGCATTGTCTTCTGGGTTCTCGCCTTTTCGGGCCCAGATCGACCGAAGACCGCTCTGAGGGCCCGCGGCTGCCCCAAGGCGGCCTGAGAGGGCCCCAGGACGGCCACAGAAAGCAGCAAACCGGTTTCAGAGGAGCCCAAGAGGGCCCCAAGAGGCTCCGAAGAGAGTCCCAAGAGTGCCGTCGGAGGCCCCGAAGAAGGCCGAAGAGAACCCCAAGAAGGTCCCAAGGCAGGCCAAGCCGCCCGAGACGGCACAAGAGGTCCCCAGAACAGTCCAAGAGAGCCCCAAGACACCCAAAAAAGCCCCCAGAGGACCCCCCGAACGGCCCAACGACAGACGCAGCTTTGACGCCAAGGCTCCCACGAGCGCCAGGTGACCAGAAAGCCCCTTGCACACGAGTAGGTGACGTAAACATATTTGAACGCCAAGGGTCCCAAGAGCGAGCAGTGGGCCGGAAAGTTCCGAATGCCCAGGCTCCCAAAAGCGAGAGGTGACGTAAACAGTTCTTAATGCTAAGGCTCCCATGAGCGAGCGGTGACGTGGACAGCTCTGAATTACAAGGCCCCCCAGAGTGAGAGGTTACGTACACAACTCTTCACACCAAGGTTCCCAAGAGCGAACGGTTCCATGAGCCTTCTCGGGCGAGTTCCTGAAGCATTTTTTCCGTCCCCGTGCCGGCCCAGGTGACGGCAAGAGCGAGGTACGAGTGATTACGTTCTGGTGGGGCCACGCAATTTTGGGAGGGGGTCCAGGGGAGGGGCGAAGAGGAAACGCCGCGGCGTAACACGTCCCCCCCCCCACACGACGGCCCCTGAGGCGCCCAAGAAGGCCCAAGATACCCCCAAGACGGCCCCAGAGAGAGGTCAAAGAGGGCTCCGAGACATTACACGAGCGTTCCAAGAGAGCCCAAGACCGTCCAAGAGCCTTCCAAGATGGCTTCAGGACGGTCCAAGAGGGCCCCGAGACGGCTATCAAGAGGCCCCTCAGAGGGCCCTTGGATGTCAAATCTAGATATCTCTCTGTGTGTATTTATCCGTAAGGGCTTCGCCCCCTGCCGCCGGCCCCCTCTCTCGGAGAATGGGCCATGGAAGAGCTAAGTCATGAGGCGTTGGCGCTGTCGTGCAGCAGTATCGGAACTTCATGCGAGGCCGATTCGCAATCGGCAAAACCAACTGATCACAAGAGGGGTTACCACACAGGGCGATTGGTAAGACGTGTATGGTTTACGAGCTTGGTTACCACACCTTGGGATTAAAGGGCCGAGGGAGTACTCGCAGTTTGGGTTACCACGCCTTGCGATGGATGTGCGTGAGGGGTGGCACCGAATTTCAGAAATGTGGCAAATCCCCTGTGTTTTTGGACCCTGACCCCGCGGATCTGCGTGAGGGGTGGCACCGAATTTCAGAAATGTGGCAAATCCCATGTGTTTTTGGACCCTGACCCCGCGGATCTGCGTGAGGGGTGGCACCGAATTTCAGAAATGTGGCAAATCCCCTGTGTTTTTGGACCCTGACCCCGCGGATCTGCGTGAGGGGTGGCACCGAATTTCAGAAATGTGGCAAATCCCTGTGTTTTTGGACCCTGACCCCGCGGATCTGCGTGAGGGGTGTCGATTTCGAGCCCCCCCAGCAATTCAGACAACGCGCCCAGGAGACGCTAAAAATCCCGTTTGGGCCTCCCCCCCTCGCGCGGTCAATCAACTAGTTACAGTAACCAGCAAGAAGTCAACTAGTTACAGTAACCAGCAAGAAGCAGAACTGTAACACTGGAAACTACAAACTACAACTGGTGCAGGAAACTGCGAATCACGCGCCTCGCAGCCTGGTGGCCCCACAAGGGGGCCGGCGGATATATCAAGAAATGGGCTGCCGACGATCCAAGACGGCCCGAGAGGCCCCAAAGATCACCACAAGACGGCCCCAGAGGGCCCCAGAGAGGCCCAGAGGACTCTTAGAAAGCACCCAAGACGCTCCCGAGACGGCCCAAGGGCATCCTCGAAGGACCCCCCAGACGGCCCGAGGAGGCAAAAAACATGAATTTCCCTTGGGTTATCCACTGCTTTTTGTGTGTTCGCCTTTTCGGGCTCCGAGAGCTTACGCAACTGCCGCAAGACGGCCAAGGAATCTTCCCAGAGCGCCCCAAGACGGCCCAAGAGGCCCCCAGGACGGCCACAGAGAGCCAGAAGAGGCTCCGAGGGGGGCCCCAAGAGGGTCCCAGGAAACCCCAAGAGTGCCATGAAAGGACCCGAGAGGGCTCCAGGCCGACTGAAGCCCCTCAAGACGGCCAAGAGGCTCCGAGGACGGCCCACGAGCATCCCAAGAGGAACCCCGAGGCGGCCTGAGGAGGCCCAAAAACAGTCATTGTCCATGGGGGGTCCATTGTCTTTGGGATTCTTTCGGGCCAAGATCGATCGAAGACAGCTCTGAATGGCCTCCGAGGCTGCCCCAAGACGGCCCCAGAGGCTCCCAAGGAAGCCCCAGGACGGCCCAAGAGGGCCCCAAGACAGCCACAGAAAGCCGCAAGACGGCTTCAGAGGAGCCCATGATGCCCCAAAAAGTTCCCATGAGAGTCCCAAGAGTGTCGTCGGAGGCCCCCGAGAATGCCGAAGAGAATCCCAAGAGGGCCCCAACACGGGTCAAGCCGCCCGAGATGGCCCAGGAGGTCCCCAGATCTGCCCAAGAGAGCCCCAAGACACCCTAAAGCTTAAAGAGCCCCCAGAGGACCTCCCCGGACGGCCCAATCCGCGCGCGGTTGGGACGCCAAGGCTCCCACGAGCGCCAGGTGACCAGAGAGCCCTTTGCGCACGAGTCGGTGACGTAAACGTCTTTGAATGCAAAGGGTCCCAAGAGCGAACAGTGGGCCAGAAAGTTTCGGATGCCTTGGCTCACAAAAGAGCGAACGGTGACGTGGACGGCTCTGAATTCCAAGGCTCCCAAGAGTGAGCGGTGACGTACACAGCTCTTCACACCCAGGCTCCCAAAAGCGAACGGTGACGTAACAAGCTCTGTCAAGCTCTTAACGCCGAGGCTCCCAAGAGCCAACGAAGACGTGAACAGCTCTGAACGCCAAGGCTCCCAAGAGCGAACGGTTACGTACACAACTCTTCACACCAAGGTTCCCAAGAGCTACTGGTGACGTGAAAAAGCTCTTAACGCCAAGGCCCGCAAGAGCGAACGATGCTATGAGCCTTCTCGGGCGGGCTCCTCAAGCACTCTTTCCGTTCCTGTGCTAGCCCAGGTCTAACGCGCCCCAACGTGCACTAAACATGGTTGCGATTATTCTGTGCGAGTAATTTCCGAGGCAGGTTCCTGAAGCGCTACTGTTTGTTCGATTGGGAAATTATGGTGGAACCCCGAGCGGCGCTATACAGAACGAAGTAGTGACAGATGGACATCGGATTGGTACCAGATGGTCTGAAGGAAGTAGGATAAGCAGCAATTTCTCGTTGGAGGGCGAATACATGTATGCCGGACCGTCGATATAGTCGTCCCATGTATGTGTTTTGTTTCATTCGCGTTGGGAGAGGGTGGAACCGCTCACGCGCGAGAGCGGAGACCAACATTCAAAATTCGCACCCAGACATGAAAGAGTTTATAAAACAGGAGCATGTGCATACGTCTTGGCGGACAGTATGTCTAAACCCGATACTCTGGTTCATGGTATCAATGGCAAATAGTTATGAGTGAGATCAACCAGGAGAGGTTAGCAAGACATCATGCAAGAAAGCTCAAAATTGTGTAACGCTTGAGCCAGGAAAGATCAAGCTTGCGAGGTCCACATTCTTTGAGGAAACTATTTTTTAGAGCGGAGGCGCTGCCATTACCCACGTGTTTACAGCAAGTCCCGCCACCGTACCACAGCAGCATTCAGCGGGACGATGTTCCAAGAAACCACTCGACTGTTTTGGGGTGTGGCACTTCTCGTCTTTGGGACGCAGCGCTGACATTCGACGCTCTCTTCCACGGAGCCTGTGTCGCAGAATGTGGGATTCGGTTGCAAGTCGCGCAGTTTTCGGTCACGTGCCATCTGGGTCTCAGTGACGCACCGCATGCTTTTTCGGCAACATGGTTGGCAGTGTACAGCACGAGTTATGGTAACACACCTTCCAGTTTTGGGCAGTACAATTTCCAGGTGGTTTCCAAGCAACATGTTCCAAGGGATTGGTTTTCTGGGTTCGTTTCGTCTTACCATTGGTTGTATTTCTTCCCTTCCGATCATTGTCTCTGTCTCCCTCCCCCTGCAAACTTGCTGCGCGCCTTCGTTCACTTGCTAAACCATGCGGCATTGTGCTACGACCGGAAGCAGAGGTTGGTAAGAGAACGCGCGCGAGGCTTACACCGATGGGTTTTCAAGAACGTTGGTTTGGGAGAGGAACGAGCAGCATCGTAAAGTGCGGATTTGCCCAGGTGGTGGAGCCCGCTTGCCAAGTTCGTGACTTCGACGTATTGCGGCAACTCGTATTGTAATTTTCCCAACCATTTTGTGGTTTCGTTCCTCCCCTCTCTTCCTCCTCTTCCTCATCCTCCTCTTCCTCCTCCTCCTCCTCATCCTCCTCCTCCCCCTCCTCCTCCTCCTCCTCCTCCGCCTCCTCCTCCTTCTCCTCCTCCTCTTCCTCCTCCTCTTCCTCCTCGTCCTCCTCCTCCTCCTCCTCCCTCCCCCCGTCATCATCACACTCCACCTCTCCTCTTCTTTCCTCCCCCTCCCCCCTCCCCCATCACAGTCATCATCATCATCACCCGTTTCAGCACACCCCTCACATTTTTGGTGGCCCCATAGGAAGTTCCACCGACGGCCCCAATGGGACCGCCCGCATGCGTCACGCACCACCCACTACAGCGCTTCGTGGCCCCATAAGGAGCTCCACCGACGGCCCCAGTGGGACCGCCCGCATGCGTCACGCACCACCCACTACAGCGTTTCGTGGCCGCATAGGGAGCTCCACCGAAGGTCCCAGTGGGACCGCCCGCATGCGTCACGCACCACCCACTACAGCGTTTCGTGGCCGCATAGGGAGCTCCACCGAAGGTCCCAGTGGGACCGCCCGCATGCGTCACGCACCACCCAGTACAGCGTTTCGTATCCCCATAGGGAGCTCCACCGACGGCCCCAATGGGACCGCCCGCATGCGTCCCGCGCCACCCACTGAAGCGCTTCGTGGCCCCATAAGGAGCTCCACTGACGGTCCTCAACGTTTCGTGGCCCATAGGGAGCTCCACCGAAGGACCCAGTGGCAAAGTCCGCATGCGTCTCCCCCACCCAGCACAACGTTTCGTGGCCCGTGGGGAGCTCCACCGAAGGCCCCAGTGGCAAAGTCCGCATGCGTCTCCCCCACCCAGTGCAGCGTTTCGTGGCCCATACGGAGCTCCACCGAAGACCCCAGTGGCAAACTTCGCATGCGTCTCCCCCACCCAGTGCAGCTCTTCGAGGCCCCATCGGGAGCTCCACCGAATACGGTACCCATAATTGCCGTATTCACAACTACATATGGTTGGGTTCTTCGCCAGGCTAATTGTTGATGTTTGCTACTCGTGCTCCCCTGTCCTCCAACACGTACGTGACCTGCCACCCTTGTATTAGAGGACGTTCGATCGGCGCACGAAAACCAGCACCGACAGAAATCCCAATCCAGTTGTCCCGCTATGAGCACCGCCAGCTGGGCCAAGAGTGCAAAAGAAACGAAAACCAAGAAATTTGCCGAAGTACCCCACCATCAGTGTATTCCTGTTCTTCTGATGCCAAGCCTCTGTTTGGGCTTTCCCGACGGGGCACGATCCTCGAGAGGGAGGCGTCGAGATGTGCGGCGGATGCGCCATGCCGGCGCCGCCACGGAGGTCGCAGGCAGGGGTCGATTTGAACGGTGTTTTGGCGATTTCGTGGGCAGTTTTCGTTTCGATATCGTTTTGCACCAAAGTCGAATTGGAGACAAAACGAGGGAAAACAATCATCCTGGCGAAGGACCCAACCATATGCAGTTGTGGGTACCACAATTGTGAATATCTTCTTCGGTGAAGCTCCCTATGGGGCCACGACGCGCTGCACAGGGTGGGGGGAACGCATGCGGGCAGTAGCACTGGGGCCGTCGGTGGTGCTCCGTATGGGGCCACGAAACGCTATACTGGGTGGGTGAAAATGCCAAATTGGGTGTGTGGGACCCATGCGGACGGTCCCACTGGTGGTTTTGGTGGAGCTCCCTATGGGGCCACGAAACGCTGTGCTGGTTGGGTGAAAATGCCAACTTGAGTTTCCGGGACGCATGCGGACGGTCCCATTGGGGGGTTCGGTGGAGCTCCCAATGGGGCCACGAAACGTTGTGCTGGGTGGGTGAAAATTCCAAACTGAGTGCGCGGGACACACGCGGACGGTCTATGGGGCCACGAAAAGTTGTATTGGGTAAGTGAAATTGTCACATTGCGTGTATGGGACGCATGTGGCCACCCCCCATTGGGGCCTTGGGTGGAGCTCCCGATGGGGCCACGAAGCGCCGTACTGGGTGTGGCAGACGCATGTGGTACCCCCCAGTGGGGCCTTAGGTGGAGCTCCCTATGGGGCCCCGAGACGCCGTACTGGGTGTGGCGGACGCATGTGGTACACCCCACTGGGGCCTTAGGTGGAGCTCCCTATGGGGCCCCGAGACGCCGTACTGGGTGTGGCGGACGCATGTGGTACACCCCACTGGGGCCTTAGGTGGAGCTCCGTATGGGTCACGAAACGCCGTACTGGGCGTGGCAGTCGCATGTGGTACCCCCCCATTGGGGCCTCAGGTGGAGCTCCCTATGGGGGTACGAAACGCAGTACTTGATGTGGCGGACGCATGTGGTACCCCCCATTGGGGACTTAGGTGGAGCTCCTCATGGGGCCACGAAACGCCGTACTGGGTGTGGCAGACGCATGTGGTACCCCCCATTGGGGCCTTAGGTGGAGCTCCCTATAGGGCCCCGAAACGCCGTATTGGGTGTGGCGGACGCATGTGGTACACAATACTGGGGCCTTCGGTGGACCTCCCTATGGGGCCACGAAACGCCGCACTGGGTGTGGCAGACGCATGTGGTACCCTCCCCTGGTGCCTTACGTGGAGCTCTCTATGGGGCCACGAAACGCTGTACTGGGTGGTGCGTGACGCATGCGGCTGGTCCCATTTGGGCCTTCGGTGGAGCTCCCTATGGGGCCACGAAACGCTGTGCTGGTTGGGTGAAACGCATGGAAGAGGGAGGAGGCGGGAGGAGGAGTGAGTGGGACGCGGGGCGCTGTGCCTACAAAACGAAGACCCAACACCACATGATGGTTCGGAAAAACATACCGAGACAAAAACGAGACAATACGAATTGGAGACCTTAACACGACAAAACGAGAAAAAAACAAATCGCAAACACTGCTTAGGTAGATCTATGGTCGCAGGTGGAGCTCCTCGTCGGGCTCGGTCCTCGTGAGGGGCGTGCAGAACTGGGAGGGGCGGGTGCAGCACGCGGGGCGGCGGCCCTTTCCAGGCCGTGGGTGGAGGTCATGTGCGGCACGATCCTCGTGGCGGGCGTGTCGAAACAGGAGGCGCGTACGCCATCGTTTTTTTGTTTTTAAATCGCTTCGCTCATTCCGCCGGCCCATATTGCCTCGCCGCTGTCGTTTGCCTATGGGGGCTCTCTTGGGAGGCCTCGTGGTAGCATCTTCGGGGGTCTTGTACGCGTCGTGGGCCGTCTGGAAGCCATCGTGGGTGCTTCGGACCGATCGTTCGACCGACGAGTGCCATTTGGAGCGCTGCCAATTGCCCGAGCGAGCGATCGTTGTCAAAGCGGTCCTGTTGGGTGGGGTTGTTTGTCATATATGATCCAAGGTCGAGGGTTCACGGGCGCCCCCCCCCCCCCCCAGATGGTATGGTCCCAGGATTCCTCGGGCCCCCTATATGGTATGGTCCCAGAGACGACGACGACGACGACGACGACGACGACGACGACGACGACGACGACGACGACGACGACGACGACGACGACGACGACGACGACGACGGCGACGGCGACGGCGACGGCGACGGCGACGGCGACGACGACGACTACGACGACGGCGACGACGACGACGACGACCACGACGACGACGACGACGGCTGCGGCGGCGACGACGCCGGCGGCGGCGGCGGCGACGACGATGATGACGACGATGACGACGGCGACGACGACGATGACGACGACGACGGCGACGACGACGATGACGACGACGACGACGACGAGGACGACGACGACGACGACGACGACGACGACGACGACCTCTGAACCACCACAGCACCACACCACATCCACAGTTGAATTGCGACCTGATTCGCCACATACGGCGGTCAGATAATGACGGCACTCAACTGGCTTCATACAAACGAGCAATCGAAAGCACTAAAGCACGGGCGCCAAGGAAAGGTACATGTTCACGGTCCAGCCTCCCCAATAAGTCCTCCCACCCGAGGGGATACACGTTCCCGAGGGGATACACGTTCTTTCGCATTTAAGCCATCGTGGGCACCCGTATGGGCTCTACGGGTCTACCCCCTCGGGAAATAACATGACATTGATGAGCAGCGTGACATTCACTTCGCAGCTTGTCCTCTGCGGACACCGCTTCGCCAGCTCGGCATGGCGGGGCACGTTATTCGCCCTTTCGGCCCGCGGCCAGCTCGTGGGGTCTACCATGTGACAACATGCGGCAAAAAGCAGCCGCCCCTTCCCTTCTACCCCTTCACTGCCACACGCAAGAAAAGGCATGCAACCCTTCCCTGCTACCCCTTGACTATCGCTCGCAGCACGCAGGAGAGGAGCGGGATGAGTAGGGAAAGACTATAGGGGAGGAAGTGGAGGAGGATGAAGAAACCTGAACACTTCCTGTCATCGACCTACCCCTTTACTGGGCCTAGTCGAACAGGTGCAAGCTGAAATTTGGATCCATGGTCCAGGGTGCCACAACACGAAGCCTGGCCTTACGCTCAGCCTCTAGCTTCGCCTTGCGCCGTCTGCGGGCCTCTTGCTTATTCACCATGATACGCTGCAATTGGCTCTCTGAGAGTGTGACTGCAGTCAACGGCACTGGCACCCGGCTCTGCTCATCCAGGAATGCTCGCGCTTCAACATATTATTCTTCACACCAGGCTGCCTGTCCTCCTTCCTCTTCGGCCTCCGCTTCCTCAGCCAATGGGGGCTGGGAAGTAACTGGCTCAGTCGTTGCCTCTTGCGCAGGCACGGGAAGGAACCGCGCCATCTCTGGGTCAGGACGGGCACGCTTTTGGACTCTGGACACAAAATCGGGGGCCCACGACTCCTCTGTGCCCGCGTATGGATCCCAAGAAACCCAGAACTGTAACAACTCTTGGCGCGTCGCTTCCTCGTCACACACATCACACGGAAACTCCTCATCATGTGATCCAGACCCGTCGTCGAACATAGCATTGATGGTAGTGGCGATGCATTCCGCGATACATCGGCATAACGCAGGCGGATACGTCTTTTTCTGGGCCGTTCGCCAAGCTCGCGACTTCCGATCGTATCCGAGCAGGGTCTGATGTCCACCCCTCCCATGCGAGCACCTTCCCCGCCCAGGCGTGTTGAGTAGTGCTGTGTGCAGTCCTGGCATCCTTAGGGCTAGGATACGCGTCGGGGCACGTGAACTCCGGCCGTGCTCACATTGGTCGAAATCCGTGGTAGTGACAGCAGGCGACGACTCAAGTGCACGGAGAGGGTGCCAACTGAAAGAATTGACGGCCTGCAACCTCCACCCGCAAGGCTGCGGGTGTTCCATCCAGCAGGAAGTGCCCACCTCTAAATGTACTGCAAACAGTTCCACCATTGCTTGGAGCAGTGCGTTACCTACCCATAACTGTTCCATTTGCCGCGGTGTCACGTTGGTTTTTCCCCAGAAGACATCGTGCGTACGTAAAGGGGGCGGCCCAGGGCCGTCGGACCAACGCGACGCAGACCACGTCTCGCAAGGGGGGGCCCCTCCAGACAAGACAACACGACGATCCCGAATATGCCGCTTCCACGTCTCGAGGGCACTTCCATTCATCATGTCACCTAACGTCGCATGGATCGCAATATCTACCGACAGAACATTAATACAGAAGTTGGCCCCATGATGGGACCAATCTAGATGTGCTTGAATATCCCCAGCCCTCCGACGCCCGCAATATAAATTCAACACAATGTACTCTGCGCGCCGCACGTGTATGGGGACAGCCACCGCCGCAATCCCTGTATACTGCTCTGTCAAGAACAACCGACTTGGGTAACGCTCTGTGCTGTACTGAACATCCGCAGCAGGCGGCGGCGGCGGAGCGGCAGCATCGGCGTCCAGACGCCTGTTAGGCACCAGGGCGGCAGCCGCATCCGCAGACAAGGCCGGGTCAGGCTCAAGCAATGCAATACGGGCGTCATCTTGACACATCTCACCATGCACCGTTGACGCATACTGTGGTAGGGGCCCCTCTGCACGCACCGTAGGGGCGATCACATAGCGTCTCCCAATGGGTATGCCCGGGACCCCCCCTATCGCAGGCGCCTCAAAGTCAGGGAAGTGGATGTGGTAGCATGGCGCGGCACCCGATACCGTCACACACGGATCTGATATAGCACACGTGGGGTCACTGTACAAGATATACAAAACATCTCGGTGAATCTGACGCTACATGGTCCACCAGGTGCATGCGATTGTTGAATGTAGCAAGACACGCACAACATTGGCCGTTCGGCGCCGCCCACACTCGTGCGATTGCTGCTTGCTGTCTACGCTGTCGAGCAATATGCACCCGCCATGACGATTTCTTGCGAAAAACGGTGTGACACCAAGGGCACGTGTGCTCATCATCACTGGCGGCAGCAACATTTGGATCGCGGGGGCGGATTGATGTCGGTATACACACGCTCGGGGACACCGATCGGTCGGACCGTCTGAAAGAAACGGGATTCCACGTCCTCGGCGGTCATAGCTCCACGATGGGCCTGCGCAGAAGCCTTCAGGGCTGTCCGAATAAGATACGTCCATCCTGGGAGACTCCGTCGGACAAGATTCTCCCATGGACCAAAATCCTCACTGGGCGGTGGCAGCTCGGCACAGACAACAGCAGTAGCGCGTAGCAAGTTGCGGTCGTCCAGCACAAGGCCGATCCACGACCTGGCGCGTGTGCCGCAGTGCTCTCGGGCTTCCCATTCGGCACCCATCAGGGCAAATGCAAGCCTCTGTCCACTGTGCAACAGTGAGCCCAGTAGTCTCAACCTAGCTGTCCGACGTAGCTCAGACGGCTCAGGACGACCTAAAGTGGCTCGAACCTGCGCGTCCGACACGCGCGAGTCTGTCTCAACGAAACGGACCCTGGCAGCTGCACGAAAAACCTTCATAGTTTCGGAATCGGCCAACTTGGCCTCGGCGGCCGCGAGCGCGGCCCACGCCCCAGCATTGCACAAACGTCCTGACATGACCAAACTGTCGGCAAGAGTAAGACACGTGGGGTCCAGAATGTCCCTGGATGTAAACACTTTGGTCCTGAGCACCCTAAGTGGCGCCACCGTAGTATGGGACCTATACCGCATTTCGGCAGCCATACCCCCATGTGCGTCTATGACCGACCCCAGATGGATATAGTTGTTCACCACTGGTATCCGTATCCTCCCAAGAAGCCGCGCATCCGCCATCACATGCCCATCGCACGCGCGCCACACATACTGCCTCGCCTTCTTGGCCCCACGACCCCGCAACGATAGTAGCACGGCCGTTTTTGCAACACCAACGTTAAGAATGTGCCCGCGGCTGGCAACACACATCGGCAACCACCTCCACAGCTCGACACATGGCGGGATACAGCTCGTCTGCGGACATGATCATCATGATAGTACCATCGTCGGCAAACGCTATATCTAACAGAACTTCAGAGGCATCCGCTTCCTGACCACGTAGTATACTGCATATGCTGCTGCAACTGTGCGCGGGTAGATGGATTGCAAGACCCCCAGCATCCAGTTGTCGTCGAACGGCACCCATACAGTCCCCCATCAGTATCTCGTAAAGTACATATGCCAACGGCTGCCCAGGGAATACCGACCGCTGAGGCAAGGATAACTGTTGCGAGCCTTCACATACAAACCACGGCGTACGATAGCACTGTGTCACCTGCGCCGCTGTGCGTGCTGGTACGGTACCTGTGCCAATGTACTCATCAAGGAGCGGGGCGCACTCGTGTAGTCTGGGAGCGAGCTCCTGCACGGCATCTGGTGGCAACCCTGCTGCACGCACAACGCAAGCAATAGAATCATCGTCGAGCGGCGAGCCAAGCAGGGTTTCCCTCGGGGCCCGGTAGAAAGCCTGCACCACATCAAGAAATAACGCACCAAACCAAAGTTGCCGTGCAGTTGCCACTGACTCTGCTAGCCTGAGTATAAGCGACGCCTGCGCGGTGCCACGTCCAGGAATGCCTCCAAACTATGTAGGGCCGGCTGCTTCTAATAAGGTAGGTAACAATCTATTGCGCAGACACCTCCGAGACGCCTTGCCAATCTGGAGCGACACCAAAATCGACCAAGAATTCACACACTGACTAGGGTCAGAAGTAGCTGATGTGAGTAGGTCCCGATAGCAACCACCCTTCCACTGCAGAGGTTCCACCAAAGTAACAGAACACTTCAACTGTAGTGGGTAGTAAAGGGCAGCCAGGTCTGTAGCAAATTCGCGTACCAACCCCCCCGTGATTCCGTCGCAACCAGGAGCTGCACGTTTGGATTGGCGACAGGCTAAATGAAACTCTGACAACGAGGGCAGAGTGGACAGGGGAACGGCGTCGGAGGACATCCGATCGCAAGCTACCCTGCCGAAGTGCCCGTGAAGGACATTGACCTCCTGGACGTCAAAAGTGGCCGCAAGCTCCAATCATCCAACATGCTGTTGCCAGCGTCGTGCCACCGCCCTGGCCGAGGTCACGGGTGTGCCATGCATGTCTCTGAGTATGGGTAGACCGCGATGCATGCGTTTCCGTTTAGACCCTGCAGCAACCCGTCGCAGTGCCGCAAACGCGGCTGCAATTTGCTTGTGCGACCACGCGTCTTGTATACCTAGTACTATCGTGTCATAGTGCACAGCGGCGTCCACACTCACAGATTTGTTGATGACGAACGCCGTGGCACGAAGAAACACGTACGTGAAGGCCCACAGTAACCCTTGCCATTTCCAAAACAACGAGATAAGCCCCTGGAGCACATACAAATCACGTGGGATTCCCACCAATGGCACGCCGTGACAAACAAGGCTGAACCCTTGCGGGGTAGTCGGCATACGACATAGTCGCCACAGCGACGACAGATGGGTAGATAGAAATGGCGGGAGTGTTGTACGACCCCTAGCATCTTGCAAAGGACTGGTGAAGTGCACAGCTGACTCCAATACAGACTGTCCTGCACTGACAACAGCATCGCACGCGGCATGACGGAGAGCATGCGAGGGACACTCACGTACTGACCACTGCCACACACACCTCCTATAGTTAAACCACTCCTCCACTTCCTTCCCGTCCGCAGCCCATGCACTGAAAACTGCGGCGAGCAGGAGCATGTTTAGCCTCTGCCGAAGCCAACGCAAGGCTTTGCGACCATCTGCACGATGATCCATCAACGTCAACGATCGTTGTGAAACCCAATACTGGCGAGGTAGCCGGCCCTGGGCTGATTGCTGGACTGGAAAGCACTTCTCAACTGCTCGACGCACCTCGGAATTGAGATGATGGGCGTGGTCGTCTGGGTGACATCCGAAACGGGGCTGCGGGATCTGCCGTAGTTCCTGAACGAACATCTGGGCGCACTCAGGGCCCCGAAACTTGGCAGGGTCATGTGGGATTTTTGTGCTCGACTGGGCCACTGGGGCCTCTGCCTCGGCAGTATGACATACATCTGCTGTAACCACAAAGTGGTCATCTGCCCTCATTGTCACATCGACCGAAGGATCAACCCCTTGACGAGCGACGACGTTGAGAGAGGCTTGAGGTACAGTGATGTAGTCTATCCTCCTGCGAGGGTCCTGCGGCGACGCGCCCGGTGGCAGCCATGTGCCATGTATCCCCGAGAAGGGCTGCACGAACGTCGACGCAGCAACCTGCTCGGCGTGCCTCAGAAAATTGTGAAACAACGCGCCCGTGTCGTTCTCTGGCTCGGCCCCTACAGGCCCTGCGTACTCCGATTGCACCGAACCCACCGTTGCATTGGCATCCACAAGACAGCACAGCTGCGCAGGATGTGGCCTATCACGCACAATACGCTGCATACGAGCCCACCATTCAACAACACTCGAAAACCCCGCGCTCGAGCGTGCATGCGGTGCATGTGCTACAAGTATGTCTATCCGAAAGTGTGGCGCACGTACGGCTGCAAGTAGATGTCGAGCGTCATGCGACAGCACACGTATACTCCTGCGATCAAGTGCGCACCCTGTAATGTACTGCATAACCGTGTTGATCCATACGGCTACCCCATATGAACCTGAGGGCTCTGCAGACGACGCAATTACAAGGTAATCCTGTGCACTACGCCACGTGCTGTGTCTAAGACGCGTCTCAAGTGTACCCACAAATAAATAAGCACACAGTGAGAACTGGCACGCCAACGACAGCGTCCGACCAGGTATATCGATCCCCCCCGCGCCGCGGTAAGCACATCGTAATCTGTACCTCCTCGCCTGCTGGGTCGTTTCCTCGGGCGAAGGGTGAGGACGTTCGCTACCGCAAACTTGAGGAGACAGACTCGTGTAACGGAGTCGCCAGCACATCCACTTTCAGAAACTGCCAAAGAGGGCTGAACGGGAGCGGCCATGGGAGTCACAAGGGCCTCAAGAGGGGACACCTCGGGGCCAGCAATGCTCTCAAGGCTCGCGGGGGACGCCCGCGGAAACTCCCGCGCACCGTTGCCGACACAGGCGGACATCCACATCCATGGCACCTCCGTCTCTGCACTGCATAGTGGTTCCCACAGGACCCTCGTGCCTGTATCTGGGCATACCTCCTTCATTGACGCCAGCCGTGCCAATGCATCGGCTAGTTATTTTAGCGGGTGTGCGGAGTGCCCAGAGACATGAGACCACGTAACATGTCGCCATGCGCGCAATAACTTCACAAGTGCATCCAAGTACAAAGGCAACTGCCCGCACGACTCATACCTCACACCACCTATGGCCGTGTCAACCACCATCATGTTATCTGTGTGCACAACAATTGGCATGCTACGATATATATCGGTGGCCTGCAGAAGCCAACATACAAACCATAGAGCAGCATGGAACCCAGCAGGACCAGAGGCACTGACATACTCCTCCTGAAGGCTGGGCGCAGTCCCTGCCAAGTACCCCTCGATCCGACAGCGGTGGCCCTGAGTGACGCCACACACCACAAAGGCCCACGACGGGGGGCACCATACTCTGCACGGTGTGAACCCCCAGTCCCGTCCGTGTACACATCCAGTCCGTGCAACTGTGAATCGTCGATCGATGCATGCTGACACTATGCAACAACATTCTGCCAGAAGCAGCGCGTGGAAGAATGGAGACGGTGCGAGAAAAGACAAGGTAATTCGCACTCGTCTGTGGACTCTGAGACAACAAATTGCGCAAGAGATAGTACCGCGGCAGGCTCGGACAACTCGGCCACAAGCCTGCTGCAATCGGGAACTGGGCTTCGCGGCACGACAGAACTGTGCGATTGGGCCTGCAGCCCTTGCGGAGGTGACGCGCGCTGGGCCAAGAGCGGCCGATCCCCACTGGCGCTGTCCACCTCCGCATGCAAACTCACCCCTGTGAACACAAGTCCTCACCGTGGCCCTCATGGGATCGTCTAGGGCTTCGATCCCTCTCAACATCTGAACTGCGGGCTGCCTCATCACGGCCCCTTGGCATCGGACGCTCATCTCCAGGAACCACTCGAGGCCCCACACTGCTTGACATCGGTGACGATGCCGCCCCGCTGGCCGCCGAGGCCATGGCAGCCACGATGGTTGGCTGCCCTGGGCCTGCAATGCCTCGTGCCCGCATGGCGCGGCGCTCCTCCTCGGCGGCCTCAGCACGGCGCTCGGCAGCTGCCTTGGCGCGGGCCGATCGGGCAGCCTTCTTGGCCTCGCAGTCGTTGGAAGCCACATCGTCATCAGCATCCTCTGGTACAGGCACACCATGTCCGCCATCGACATCTGCCTGCAGCTCCGCCGCGGCGCGCGACTGGGCCTCCGCCAGGATGGGCGCGCCCGTCACCACCACGGGCGCGGTTGGGCCTGGCGACGCCGCCACCTCCGCCTCGGACGGCATGGGCGTCCGATCCCGCGCTGGCACTGCTGGCGCCGCTGCTGCAGGCTGCTGCGCCTGCGCCGCGCCCGCAGCGAGCTGGCCAAGTGCCGCCTGCAGCCCGCCCAGCACCGACGACAGCCCCGCCAACTGCTACGCCATGTTCACTTGACCCTGCTGGAGCTCCGCGATGGCCGCGACAGAGCTCGACGTGAGCGCATCCGCTTGGCGGCTTCGCTGCGGCGAAGCGCCTGCTGGCGGCGTGGCTGTGCCGGTATCCCCATCGGCGGCTGCCGTCGGCGACATCGTGGCATCGCTGTTCGGCTCTGGGTAGTGCGTCTCCAGTTGGCGTAGCAGCAGCTGGGCACGCGCCAGCTCACTGGAACGCTGGGACAGCACGCCTGACTTTTGAACCAGGGCGGCCTGTGCCTCATCGACTTCTTCTTGGGCCCGTCGCATCCTCTTCTCGGCCCGCTCCACGAAGGCACGCTGGTGCTGGAGCTTGGCCGACGGCGATCGGCATACTATGAGGACTGCGTACTCCTGCGCCAAGTCATTGATAACACTCTCAGGATGCCCGAGTTGACGACTTGCGCGCAGCTTCTTGGCGGAGGCGATGGCGAGGCGACGAAGATGCCTCCTGTGCACCAGCGCTGCCTCCTCGGTCCGCGGCGGCCCCAGCCAGGAGGGGTGCGCCTTGGCGCCCTCAGGGAGCGCGGGCAACACCCTAAGGGGCTGCAGCGCAGCCGAGTCCTCCGTGTCCGTGCCCTCCTCGACCTCGCTCTCCTCGAACGTGACGTCGGCAGACCTCGACCGACGAGAGGTTCGCGCCCGCCTGGGTCCCGACGACGAGCGGCCTCGGCGAGCCTCAGGCTCGGGCGCAGCCTCAGCCTCAGGCTCAGGCGCCGGCACAACCCGCCGCGGGGGCGTCGCATCCGCAGTCTCGGGCTCGGCACGGTCTGCCTGCTGACCGCGCCCACGCCGTCTCCGCGCAGCCGCACCACCCGTCGAGCGGGCTCGCCGCTCGGCCTGCGGGGTCGGCGGCTGCTGGCGCTTGCCAGTCGGCTGCTGCGGGGGCTGCGAACCTGCCCCGCCGCTTGCCCACGGCGCCTGGGCAGGCATGGGAAAGCACACGCGGCACAAGCGATCCTGCATCATATTGGGCGAACCACACTGCTCACACCACCAGGCTGGCGGCGGCGGCGGGACTGGGCCGTCCCCCCTGCCTTTGCCCTTGCCCACGCCGCCACCTTTGCCTCCACGGCGCTGCCGCGCCATCGAGCTGCGATGGCTACGTAGCCGCTGCACTGCACTTGCAACTCGAAGCAACACACGAGCACTGGCACGGGCCTGCCGATCGCGGCGGTGCCACGCTGGCTCGCCGCCACGGCCACTGGGCGGCCCGCGCGCCCGCGGCGAGCGGGAACCCCGCGGCGTGCCGCCAGCAGCAATCGCGGCCCCGGCCCAGGCCGCCGAGCCGCGCAGCGGCGGGCGCGGGCCAGCACGCGTAGCCGCCCGCCCCGCGTGAGAGGTTCGCTGTACCTAGTACAGCACCCAAAACCTCTCGAGCAGGGGCGGCAGCTCACATCCACAGGGGGGGGGAGGGGGGCACCGCAGCGCAGCACCACGCCACGCCCACTTCTGAACCACCACCACCACCACAGCACCACACCACATCCACAGGGGGGGGGGGGGGGCACCGCAGCGCAGCACCACGCCACGCCCACAGGGGGGGGCGGGGGGGACCATCGCGCGGGGGGGGGGTCCAATGGCATCAGCATTGGGGAGGGGGGGCCCAAGCCCTGGACCATCTATTGGCGTTCGGCCCCTCCCGCCACTGTGCCTGGGTGGTGGGTCGGAGGCATCATGGATGTTCGTTGGACTCTCGTGGTTGGCCTCTCGGGGGCCTCTGGGAGACAATTTTGGTACCTTGGGGGCCGTGTTGTGGTCTCTTGGGGCCTCTTGGGGGGTTTCTTGGGGCTTCTTGAGGTGCCTCTTGGGGCCCCTTGGAGGCCCTTGGGGTCTCTTGGGGGCCTCTTGGGGTCTCCTGGGGGCCTCTTGGGGCTGAAGGCAGAATTTGTCGGTTCTTGGCCCCCTTCTTGGGCCCCTCTTGGGGCCGTTTTGGGGCCCTCTTGGGCCGTCTTGTGCGCCTCTTGGGCGGTCTTGGGGCCCTCTTCGGCTCTCTTGGGCCCATCTTGGGGGCGTGTTGGGCCGTCTGGGGACGATATTGGAGGCCTCCGGGGCAGTTCTGGACGCCGTGAACCCCCAAACGTAACACAAGCGACACATGTACGTCTTCCGAAGGGAATCGGACAACTTTTGCTTGTTGGGGCCCTCTTGGAGAGCCTCTTGAGGCTCTATTGGGTTTTTTTCGCGGTCTCTGGAGCCATCTTGAGACCATCTTGAGCGTTTTGGAACGATCTTTCGGCGACTCGGGGCCTCTTGGGCCGTGTAGGGGGCGTCCTGGCGCCCTGGGGGAGTCAGCCGGGCATCGCCCAGGGCATTTTTCGTCCAGAGGCTCCCATGGGCCGCCACGCGCGCGCGAACTAGATATACGAAGGGAAACGGATTCGGTATCCAAACAACGGCTTCTGTATCCAAATAACGGTTTCCGTATCCACCCACACCAGTTTCGATATCCACCTACACCGGGGTCCGTATCCACCCACATCGGTTTCAGTATCCACCCACAACGGTTTCCGTATCCACCCTCACCGGTTTCCGTATCCATCCTCACCGGTTTCCGTATCCATTCACATATGGTTTCCGTATCAACCCACACCAGTTTCCGTATCCACCCACACCGGTTTCCAGATCCATTAACACCGGTTTCTGTTTCCACCCATGTTGGTTTCCGTATCCGTATCCAAAAACACCGGGAAACCGGAGACCCAGAATGTTGAGAAGCAGGAATGGGATTCTCAGGGATGTGTGTTTATTGGGGTTGGGGCTTCAGGTAAACGGTTTCCCATGGATTTCGTGGGAGTTGGAACTCAGATTTGTTTACCGTTTCCAGCGGCTCTGGGTCTTGGGGCGCTTGGTTGGATTTCTGAGTTTTTGTTTATGGTCTTGGATTTGGGGCTCTGAGGTTTGCTTTCGATCCCCGGGGCGATTGCTTTCCATGTTCGGGAAAAGGTGGGGACTGAGTTTTTTGGTTTAGATATCCGAGGGTGGATATCCTAAGAATTGGGTTTCTTTATGATTGACGTTTCTCATGAATACCATTTCTTCAGAATTGGAGGCTCCGGAATGGATTGCTGAGGAGTTCGTTTTTTTCGGATTGTGGTTGCGGGGAGGAGAGAAAGAAAGGCAGGACGTAGGCAGGAGGAGGGAGGAGGGAGGCCCGCAATCTCTTGTGCGGCAGCGGCAGCCCGCTGGGAGCAGCTGAGACCATGTATGTAGAATGGCGCCAGTATAGGCACATGGAAATACAATTTACCAACCTCCCATCAGGGAAACAGAAGACTCGAGTGAGCTGGAATCCGGATTTGCCAACACTTTTTGAAGAGCGCATTTTTGACGGTCCAGTGTCCGTGGAACGTTTGCAGCGGGAGTTCGCGTTAAGTTTCAGACTATGTTTAATAAGTGTCATGATGGTCCGGCCAGGTCAACCCGAGTGCTCCCAGCCCGAGCCGTACGTCTTTCCGATCCAAGGATTGGATGTTAAAACGTATGTGATAAGTATCATTCGGGTGCATGTACATCTTATGTGTAAAACATAGAAAAAACACGAAGACGAACAAAAGACGAAATCGTTTAGTTGATGCAGAGCCTTTGCATTGATATCGCGTTGCCGGCCACGTCGTCCTTCTGGGAGCCTTTTCCAAGCGGTAAGCTTCCAATTGCTGTTGAAATTCGTTTTGGCATTCCTGGGAAAGCGCACATACTCACGAGTAGGAAGTGGGGTCTTGGAGATGGGTGGGTACAGGGGCGGGAGCGGGACATGGAATGTTTGGGCGGGAGCAGGATTGGGATTGGCAGTGGGGTTGGGACTGAGGGCGGGAGTGGGGGGCTGGAGTGGGGGCGGGTGCCAGTGCAGGAGCGGGAGTGGACGGGGACCTTTGTGGAGCATCTCTTCGTTGAGCGCGTCCCAATCTATGGCTGACGTAAGCAATGGCAGGCATGTGATTGAATGTGTGTTTTCTTGTTTGTTCTCTTTCGCTCTCTTTCTACATCTCTCTCTCTCTCTCTCTCTTTCTCTCTCGCTTTTTTTTTCTCTCTCTCTCTCTCTCTCTCTCACTCCCTCTCACTGTGTGTATGCTTCCCTTATCTATTGCTTATCCTTTCTTTTTTAACAATGTTGCCCGCTTTTCCCTTCCATGCCTCTCAACATTGGGCACGGGACGTGAGAGGAAAGAAAAGGCGAATGAGGTGAATATATTGGAAGGGCGCGCAAGTGGAACGGAAAGGACAGGGAGAGAAAGAAAGCGAAGGAAAGAATGGGCAAATGGGGGAAGGAGAGAAATATACAATTTACAAATTGTGCGATTCGCGCGATGAACAACACCAGTGCTGGGCATAGCATCGTGAATATCACAGATTGCCCGCGGACCGATGGAGGGCCGATGCTTCCCACCCCTGACCCTGAAGAAACCAAGAGATAATAATACCGCTGGTTCACGGTTCACGGACCTCTCCTTGAGCGTGGTCGGACCAAGATCTCCAAGCAAAACCAGTCGTGACGGATTCGGTACCCAAACAACGGCTTCCGTATCCAAACAGCGTCTTCTGTATCCACCCGCACCGGTTTTCGCATCCACCCACACCGGTATCCGTATCCATCTACATTGGTTTCAGTATCCACTTACACCAGGTTCCGTATCCACCCACATCGGTTTCCGTATCCATTTTCACCGGATTCTTTATCCATCCATACCGGTTCCCATATCCATTAACACAGGATTCCGTATCCACCCACGTTAGTTTCCGTATCCATTCATATTGGGAAACCGGAGACCCAGAACGCCGAGAAGCAGGAATGGGATTTCTCAGAGATGTGTGTGGTTTGGGAGTGGGGTTTCAGGAAAAGAGTTTCCCGTGGATTTTTTTGGAGTTGGAGCTTCGATTTCTGATTGTTTCCAGCGGTTCCGGGTTTGGGGGTGCCTTGTTGGATTTCCAAGATGTTGTTCATGTTTTTGGATTTGGGGTGACCGAGGTGTGTATTTTGATTTCCAGGGCGTTTGTTTTTCATATTCGAGGGAAGTTGGAGACAAAGTTTGTTGGCTTAGATTTCTTCCCAGGGTGGATATCCAAAATTATCTTGGCGAAGGGCCTAACCATACGCAAGTGTGAGAACCGCAGGGCAGGTGGGACGAAGCAAGGGGAACTCCCAATGGGGCCACGAACCGTGTGAGGGGTGCGCCAAAATGGGGCGGGGCCGCCATGCGAACCCTGCCACTGAGGCCTTCGGTGGAGCCCCCTTATGGGGCCACGAACCGTGTGAGGGTGCGCCAAAATGAAGCGGGGCCGCCATGCGAACCTTGCCACTGGGGCCTTCGGTGGAGCTCCCTGTGGGGCCACGAACCGTGTGAGGGGTGCGCCAAAATGGGGCGGGGCCGCCAAGCGAACCCTGGCATTGGGACCTTTTGTGGAGTTCCTTATAAGGCAACGAACCGCCTGAGGGGTGCGCCAAAATGGTGCGGGCCCGCCATGCGAACCCTGCCATTGGGGCCTTCGGTGGAGCTCCCTATGGGGCCATGAACCGTGTGAGGGGTGCGCCAAAATGGCGCGTGGCCGCCATGCAAACCCTGCCATTGGGGCCTTCGGTGGAGCCCCCTATGGGGCCACGAACCGTGTGAGGGGTGCGCCAAAATGAAGCGGGGCCGCCATGCGAACCTTGCCATTGGGGCCTTCGAGCTCCCTATGGGGCACGAAACGCTGTTTTGGGTGAGTGAAACGCAGGGAGGAGAGGGAGGAGGGAGGAGGGGGAGGAGGGCTGGAAGGAGGAACGCGGGGCGCCGTCTTTTCAAAACGAGAGCCCAACACCACAGGATGGTTGGGAAAAAAAATCTTGGCGCAGGACCCAACCATATGCAGTTGTGGGTAGCGCAATTGTGGACACGAAGCGCTGCATTGGGTGGGGGGGAAAGCATGCGGGCGGTAGCATTGGGGCCGTCGGTGGAGCTCCTTGTGGGGCCTCGAAACGCTATATTGGGCGGGTTAAAATGCCAAAGTGGGTGTGTGGGACGCATGCGGACAGTCCCACTGGGGGGTTCGGTGGAGCTCTCAATGGGGCCACGAAATGCTGCACTGGGTGGGTGAAAATGCCAAATGGGGCTTCCAACACACGTACGGACGGTCCCACTGGAGGCTTCGGTGGAGCTCCCTACGGGGCCACGAAACGCTGTATTGGGTAGGTGAAAATGCCCACGTGGACTTCCGGGACGCATGTGGATGGTCCCATTGGGGGCTTCTGTGGAGTTTTTATTGGTGCCACCAAACGCTTCATTGTCTTGGTGAAATTACCAAATTATGTATGCGGGACGCATGCGGGCGGCCCCACTGGGGGTTTCGGTGGGGCTTCCTATGGTGCCACGAAGCGTTGTACTGGGTGGGTGGAATTGCCAAATTGGGCGTGGGCGGTCCCATGTGGGGCTTTGGTGGGTCTCCTTATTGGGGCCACGAAGCGCTGTACTGGGTGGGGGAAAATGTTAAATTGCGTGTGCGGGACGCATGCGGACGGTCCCCTTGGGGGTTTCGGTGGAGTCCTTTTTGGGGCCACGAAACGCTGTACTGGGCGGGCGAAAATGCCAAATTGAGCATGCGGGACGCATGCGGACGGTCCCACTGGCCACGAAACGCTGTACTGGGTGTGGCGGACGCATGTGGCCACCCCTACTGGGGCCTTATGTGGAGCTCCCTATGGCGCCACGAAACGCTGTATTGGGTGTGGCGGACGCATGTGGCCACCCCCACTGGGGCTTTAGCTGGAGTTACCTATGGGGCCACGAAACGCCGTACTGGGTGTGGCGGGCGCATGTGGTACCTCCCACTGTGGAGCTCCCTATGGGGCCACGAAACGCCGTACTGGGCGGCGGACGCACGTGGTACCCCCCCCCATTGGGGCCTTAGGTGGAGCTCCCTGTGGCGCCACGAAACACCGCATTCGGTGTGGCAGAGGCATATGGTCGGCAAGACCGGATTCGGTTTCCAAAAACGGTTTCGGCATCCGAACAACGGCTTCGGTATCCGAAGACCGGTTTCGGTATCCACGACACCGGTTGCGGTATCCATCGTTACCGGTTTCGGTATCCATCGACATTAGTTTCGGTATCTATCAACACCGGTTTCGGTATCTATCAACACCCGTTTCCGTATCCACCGACACCGGTTTCGGTACCTATCGGCATCGATTTCGGTATCCACCGACAACGCTTACGGCATTCACCGGCATGTGTTTTGATACGGTGGCCGTCGTAACACCAGCGCCGGTTTAATCGAGAAGGCCGCTTCAGCAGGAGAGCTGGGTTAAACGGAGAATCCGAGATGAATCCGTTTGTTTTTGTGCGGTCCAATTGGTGCCAACAAAACGGCACTAGATTATCATGACGACGATCTGCCGGATGCTAACGAAAGTCCTTGAATTCAATGGCGACGACCTGCTCGACGAAAACGAAATGTACCAGTCTTGGCCCTCCTGTCCTGGATCTGCCCATCTTAATAATTTTCCTTCCTCCTTTTTCATCCTCCTCCTGCCTTGGCCCCAGGATCGTGGCGCCCGTTGCCAGCGCCCCGCGAGAGGTGGAGCCTTGTAGGCGTGGTATCACGGCGCATCCCTCTCATCCTATGCGGTGGTGGGAGGTGGGGGTGGGCTCTCGGAAAGAGCTGGTTTTTGCCTGCTCGAGGTGCGGTGGCCTAGGCACGGAGCACTCCCGCTCGACTGGCAAGCTTGCCAAAGAGTGCGAGCCCCCCACACGCACGGAGCGCGAGTATTTGAAGGCACTCGAGAAGGGACGAGCTCCAGGCCACACGAAGTTGGCCAAGGAGGTTAACGTCCTGAGGTGATTGTGGAGGGAGCGCGCAGCGCAGAGGCTAATCAAAAGCCTTCCTTCTCCTTCTTATTTTCTTCCTCGTCCCCCCTTTCCACCGCGTCTTTTCCCCGCAGCAATTTTGAGGTTCAGACCGATCTCAGCGAGCTCTTTGGAGTTTTCATTTCCGCGATATCCTGGGTCCGCTCCGTTGGAAAAGGAAATTCCATACATCATGGCGATGCGCATTCTGTTTGGTGCAGCATTCGTTTTTATTTCAACGTCCAAACCCTAAGTTTCCGCATTGGTGCTGTGTATATATACACACACAAATCGTATGTAAGTTCATTATAAGTGTGTATATATAATACAATGTATGAATGGAAACATAACGTGTATATATATATATGGGAAGGTACATGAGGACAGAAAAGGGGCAGTCAGGGAAAATGGGTGAAGACGGAGGACAGGTGAGGATGGAGCATGCATGAATTGTTCCCGTCGCTCAGGTCGGCCGTGGACTGGGACAAGTTCAGCGACGAGAAGATGACGCGTTTCCCCAAGCATAACCCTCTGTGTTCAAAGGAGGTCGCACATGTGATGTTGAGACTCCTGCTCACTTATTTAATGTATTCATGTTCTCCCAATAGTGCCATACTGCCTGACCCCGCAGGGGTACCAACATGACTTTGAACAACAATTAGAGAAATACCGCAAGAACGGCCCGCAGAAGGACGACGTCACCGGCGCTGATATAGCAGCGCAAAGGTTTTGCACCACACCAAAAACCGTAGGTATTTAACATTACAAACAACAGTATATTTGAAATATGCATTCCCGCAGGCACACTCAATTCATCTTGGGACAAAGGCACCGTGCAGCCACAAAGGAATGGAGAGAACGACTCCTTGAAGAACGATATTGCGACATGCGCAGACGCAGAGATGCGACTGGCATACCTATACACACGCAGATCGACCTCAAAGGCAAAAAGGACGCCTTCGGCATTGGAAAACAACTTTCCCGCGCCAAGAACGAATCGGATGCTGCAGCGGAGGTGCCTTTGCATATACGCGCGGCCGTTGACAGGCCGACGGCGGAACGCCTGCGGAAGTTATGATTGCGGAAACGTCTGTCACCACAACAGGACATACGGATATGTGTTCGCAACTGTTCGCAATCACTTGCACACACTGAACACACGCGTATACACACGGCCATGTCACACACATATGTGTTTACACATAGATGCACAAGCGCATGCATGTCTATGTGCATGCGAATGCACACGCCATGTGCACGTATTGAGACCTCCAGCTTCTGACCACCTTCACAGGAGGTCGATCTTGAAGCTGCGATTGAAGGCGATCGCGATCCGCGCTCAGGACAAGGTCGGCATTCATCTTCGCCATCTGGGCCTCCCACGGGCCCCCCTCACACTGCCGCTAAACGGCTGAAGGTGGAGACCAAAAAAGAAGAAAGCGACGTGGACCCTGAACGAGATGGAGGAACCCTTGGGGTGGTCGATGCAAAATTGCAAAACAAAGGGACACAAGTGGGGGAACCAAGACGCACAGAGAAACGATTTGCAGAATTCGCGCGTGAAGATTTGAAGGACAAACACGTGCACATCGGCGTGCTCCGCCCCCGCATGGGCAGCGATGGCATTGTGGGTGACTGGGTGATTGCCAAATGCAAACGCCACGAAAGTGCAACTGGGACGGCATGCCGCGGACAGATGACGCATGAAATGCGGGGGGGGCATTGTCACCGAGTGGGGCGCAGGCCCGCACGAGTCGGAATTGCTCAAAAGTCAGATCCGCAAAGACAAGCGCGCCACGGCCAAGAAGGCAGCTTCGAACCCGCTGCCGGTTGCAACACAAATACAGCAGATCATTGACGAACAGAGCGACGGCAACGCACTGCATTTCTTCCCGACCCCACGAGCTGCATATGAAGCGCGGTCGGCTCTTCGCAAGTCCATCTACGGCGTTGGCGGGGCTTCCGGGAGTCAATGGACAGCAGCTGTCGAAGCGCGGCCCCCGAGGCCAGACGATCCGCCGCGGGCCGTTCGCGTCGACCGCTTATACTCCTCCGAAGATAGACGCACGATCGCCCTCAAGGGGAAATTTTTGACGCAAATGTTCGCAGATTTCGCTGCTCAACGAGGCCCCAGTTACAAAGTCAAGCTTTGTTGCGACGCTACACATGACAAGGGTCTACAACAATTCAAATAGATTCCTGTCGGGCGGCTTGGAGCCCACTGGAGCCACGGACAATGGAACGCGACTTCCATTCCGATTGGTTTTGCCCTGTCACCACAGGGGCCTCGGATTGTCGGAACCGCCCCTTCTCCCTCTCTGTGCGTCTCTCTCTCTCTCTCTCTCTCTCTCTCTCTCTCTCTCTCTCTCTCTCTCTCTCTCTCTCTCTCTCTTTCTCTTTCTCTCCCCTTGTATTTTTTCTGTCCTTTATTTAATTGTGATCTCTCTCTCTCTTTCTCTTTTTCTCTCTCTCTCTCTCTCTCTCTCTCTCTCTCTCTCTCTCTCTCTCTCTCTATCTCTCTCTCTCTCTCTCCTCTCTCTCTCTCTCTCTCTCTCTCTCTCTCTCTCGTCCTCTCTCTCTCTCTTTTCTCTCTTGTTTTGTTTAGTCCCCCTTTCGCTGCGAGAGTGCCCAGCACTCAGACCGCAGCCGCGACGCGAAGCGCCCCGCCTCGGAGCCAGACTCCCAGGACTCGCGAGACCGGAGGGGCCCCCGCAGGACCCTACTGATTCGCGTCACCTCTCCTCACCAGAGCGCCCGCAGCCAGAGCGCCCGCAGCAATGGCACCCAAGAAGCCGGACCGCCGTCGCTCTTCCAAGCAGCCTCCGAGTTCCCGTCCTGCGGCTGAAGGATCTCTCCTCCAACGCAAGCAGGACTGCATCGCAGCGTTCAAGCAAGCGGGGTCTGACCGCCCCACGGCCGCATACAACGGGCTTGCCGAACTGAACGCGGACGAGCTCCAGGCAACGAATGACATGCACAAGTCCAACACGAAGAAGCTCGGCAGCGCCCTGATCCGCATGTGTGCCACCAACCAGATCAGCTACACGCTTGACCATCACCAGCGCAGCAAACCTAAGCGCATTGGCGGCGACACATCACACCCACCAGCGGGTTCCGCACGTCTTCAGACTGCGGACACCCAATTCATCGCCTTTGACCCGGCCTTTTGGAAGGTCCCCGTCCTCGCCGAACCCACATCCCCCGACGACGGCAAGACGTACAAGCCCAGTATCAGCCTCCACGACTACGAGAGCGGTGAGCGGCTGCTCCAACACCACCTCGAGCAGGGCAAGCGAACCACGGGCCAGCTCGCGATTGCTGTCATGGGCCCAAAAAACGACAACTACGTCGGTACCGAGCTCGCCGTCCCCGTCTGAAGCGTCACCCCAAGGCGCCCAAAGTGGTCCACACGCACGTCCCCGTGACCGTGTACCAGCTGGGCACCAAGGAGGTCGCCTGCACGGAAAAAGTAGCCGTCGCCACCATCGACCCTGCCGACCACGTATGCTGGATTCGGGCGACCATACATAAACCGAGGCCATCGCCGCAGTCCCCTCCATGCATCAGGCCTTCGAGGACCAGTTCTCGGGAGGTGCCCCAGTGAACGGTGGTCCACGCGCCAAGGGTCCTTTCCGAAGGGACTCCGCTCCACAGGACAAGGCGCGCCAAAACCAAAAGCACAGGGAGTCCAAGAAAGACGCTCGCCGCCAGGAGCTCGATAGTCAGCTCCAGGACACCTTCAAGGCCCTCTTCCACGGCAACTTTAAAGCCGTCACCATCCTTGAACCCTGCAAAGGCCTAGGCAGGTTTGGATCGGGCGTCGGAAAGAGGTCCCTGGCTGCCACCTTCGGCGTCAGTCTCCAAGCGGTCGACAAGGTCTTGGCGGGATCAGGGCAACTCGGCGCTACCTACGACCTCAGCAACGTAGGTGCTGACGAGCCCACCGCTGACAAGTATCAGACCGTGTGGTTCCCTGAGGACCATCCCATCACGATGGCAGATGCGTTCCAGAAGTCGGTGGAGTTTAAGGCCCTGGGAGTCGTCAGGCACGGCAAGTCAGGCTTACTGGGGATCCGTGTTCCACGGGGGTCAGACGCCGCCAGGGCTGCGGCCGTCAACATCCGTGGCTGCGAGGCTTCCCTCGCCAAGACGCGCTACCGCATCACTGGCATTGCGGCACGCCACGCCACGCTGACCCAGCTCGCCAAGACTCTCACGGGCCCATCCGTCAAATGGGACTGTGAGGTCTACCACACCGCCTGGGACCCAGCCACTGCGGCCCAGTTTGCCTTAGTGCGTGCCCATCGGCCCCCACTCACATACACGGTACAAGTTGCGGGGTGCCCCATCCCGAGGAGCATCACCGAGGCCCCGTTGGCTGAGGTGGTGCCAAAGCGGGACAACGTCACCATCGTCACGCCTACCACCATTACGGAGCTTGTGACGCCGCCAGCTCGTGGTGGCGGCTTCAGCCCCGCCACCGGCACACTCCTCACCAAAGCGGCCCAGAGCCCCTATCTCCACGACCTCATGACTGCCACGCCCAAAGGCAAAGGCGTCGCACCGCTCCCGATCCCCAAGGAGGAGCCTTTAGCCAAGCGCCACCGATCCTCCTCCTCTGCACCCCCGCACGGCACGGACGGAGCCGCTGAACAAACGGCCGCCCCAGGAGCAGGTGGTCATGACTCCCGGCATGGCACGGTGGCGGCAGAAGGCGGGGGCCACTCCGAAGGCGACGCTGCCACAGCCGCCGAAGTACCAGGCGACGCCGAGGACGTCGAGATCCTCTCATCAGGCGATGAATACAGCGAGGTCTCCCACGAACTCAACACCTTCGGTGAGCGCTTCGCATCGGCCTCTCAACCGCCAGATGCTGCCACGACCCGCATCCAGCACATGGAACAACAGCACGAGCTGCTAGCCAACACGGTGGATAACCTGCAGGTCCAGCTTGCGGGCGTTCTCTCCTCCCAGGCCACGCTCACGGAGCACGTCTCGGGGTTGGAACGGGGGCTTGCCACCGTCGCCACCCAGCAACAGACGGCAACCGCCGAAGCTGCTGCACTGCGCGGCGACATCCAGGCCCTCCTCGGGCACCTCCCGGGGGGCACCATCCACCTGCCACAAGTGGCCACTCTGGCAACTAAGAAGGAGGAAGCTGCAGCGGCCGCTGATCCCGTGGCTGTCTGCGGGTGGATCGACCAGCCAGGCCAGGTCACCCCAGGGACGGGGCCCCCAGGCGCTGACAAAGGCAAAGACAAGGGTCGGGCCACCCAGGAACCCTATTGAAGGTGCCTCAGAGAGCCCGCCTCAGCCCTCCGAGGAAGCGCCTCCAGAGGCATCTCTTCCCTCTTCGCGTTGTATCTCCTTCTTGTCACCTCATGTCTGTTTTGGCAGCAGCACGCGCAAGCTATCTGGTGTAGGGACACCGCAGTCTTGCAGGGGGCGTGATTGTTGCAATGTACATGAGCATTCAGGGGTATTCGAGGACGTGTGCCGACATGCAGCTTTTGGCTCATCGCTCGCGCCGCCTGCCTGGCCTCGCCATCATGCGGCGCCTTGCCTGCAGCATGGCCCTCCCTTTGCTAGCTGGAGCACGCCCGTCTTCAGGCGGTGCGCCCCAGCACGTTTTCCTTTACGATGACAGCAGCATCTACAAGTACGATCATTGCACCATTTTGGACCCGATCGTGAACAGCACCGCCGCCGCGGGTCCGTGCGGCAAGGGACCGTTGGGTGCCATCGCGAGTGCATGTACGCCCTCGTCAACTACGACACATGCATCGCAGTCCACCCTCAGCGTGGCCTCGACCGTCGTGCAGCACACCCTCGACGGGGCCGCTGACCAAGGCCATGCACACAGTGGCGGCTTCAGCCCCGCTGTCGTGCCCCGCTATAGTCCCACGGGTCTCATTACCCCCCTATGCGCCAGAGGCGAACCCGAGGAGGACCCCGCTTTTTGGCACCTGATGATGATCCGAGCCCGGCTCATACCGTGCGCTGCGGCGTGGGCACCAGGCGAGGACCACCAGGACGTGTTCTGGGCATGGCTCGAGGACTGCGTCCCGTACATCCTGGCGACGCTCCATCTGCCACAGTATGACCACTTTTTCCAGGAGGACTCCGAGGAGAAAAACGACGCCCTGCGCCAGCGCACCGCGATCGACATGCGTGAGGACATCTGGCATAGAGCGGGCCCTGACAGACAGCGCACCAACCGCAACCTCACTCGTATCCAGGGCAGCCGCGAGTACCCCACCCGCTACTTTGGCCTCCTTCTGGAATACCAGGGCGCTCGTGCTCAGCTCGTCGGCCCTGAGGCTTTCACGGCACCCTTGCCGTCATACCTCTCACGGGCCCACGCCTTACTACCAAGAGGCCTCCCTCCACCTGACCAAGACGCCCTGGCGTACCTCGCGGGCGCGATCCTGCACCACCCGACAGACATGCAGCCGCTTGTCGAGGCGGAGCTCGCCGCGGCACCGATGGAACCGCTAAACCCACCACCGCCAGCTGGCCTCGCCCAGCACGCCACAGGTGAGCAGGTCGCAGACGACCCCATATCATGGCTGCTCCAGCACATCGCGGCCAGCGATATCAGCAACATACCCCAGGACTCGTTCCACGCGTCGGACGATATCAGCAACATATCCCTGGGCTCGCTCCACGCGTCGGACGATAGTCAGGACGACATGGAAACCCAGGATCGTGACGGCATGACACCACCAGGCGACACGGCCCAGCATGACCGTGACAGCGAACCCCACTCAGGGCACACCCCGTCGCACAGTAGTCCGCCCAACGACTCGGCCCAGACCGACCCCTGCGCACAGCTCAACGACGCTGAAGGCGCCACTGTCGCCGACGCGACAAGCCATGCTACTGCATCGCCAGCTCAAGCCAGCCCGCGCAGTGGCGGCTTCAGCCCCGCTGCAGCACTGGCTGGACCTGGACATCCCCAGACCGCAGGTGGCAGCACCACGCCCCGCACTCCTGTCTGCCGTGTTAACGGGACTGACTCCAATCTCAGCTTTATCGACCACTGGCAGGCCGACATCGATAACGACCCCATCGACGACGCGAACCCAGATGCCAGCGGCACCTACGACGCCCAGCACAGCGCAGCGGCATCACGACACTGTGGCTGCCTCAATTGCCTCTTTGTAGCCACGTACGCCATCGTGATAGCAATGCCGTATAAGGACCAGATCGATGGGTACCTGCCGACACCGAGCCGAGACCCCAGCTACCGACAACGACGACGACGTCAAGCGGCGGCACCAGGCCCATCTGTGCCCACCACACCCCGACGCACAACGGCATACAACGTCACGTCTGCATCGTGGGGTACTCTCATGTGGGCCAGCGCCAAACTCAGAGATATTGTCTCGGGTGGAGCCAGCGCAGTCGGGGTCGGCCTCGGGGGTGTCCTGAAATGGGCCAGCGGCAAACTCGGAGCTATCGCCACTGGCGGAGTGGTGTGCGGTCTTCTTCTTGTCGGCGCCAAACTCCTCGCTCAAGGAGCCGTCGGACACGTAGGAGCCCGCATCTGTGCGCGTGCCCTGGACTCATCCACGGCCCAGTGGTGCCTCCGCTGTTGCCAACCGAGCAGGAGGCCGCGTGATGAGGCCACATACACAATGCCGCGCACGCTGGCCGACGAACACGAGGACCAGCACGTGCACTCACTCCGACATCCGCTGCTACAGGAACACTACGCCGCAGCAGTTGCCGCAGCAGTCGCCGATGTCACCACCGCCACCACCGCTGCCATCGTCGAAGTCACTGCCGCCATATCGCGCGCCTCGTCGGTCACACCACGATCGACCAGCCCGTCCCCGCGAGACGGCTCCAAGAGCGGCGCGGCCTATGGTAACCTACCGACTAATGAAGATGCCACAGCCCACGGCAGCGACACCGAGGCAAGGGAAACACGTGAGTGCACCCACGTTAGCCCGTGGCCCATCTTCCGACATGCTGATGCTCGTGGTTCCTCTCCCGACACGGACACCCAACCACCACGACGGCGAGCGCGCTATGCATCACCCGCCAGGCTCCAGGCGCCTTCAGGCCCTGGTATGCCCTACACAGCCCTCAAGCCACCGACGCGCAACTTACGCAACACTATCCAGCGCGACCCAGCGGTCCCCGTGCCGCCGACGAGCGTCCTCAACGCCCTGCACCAAAACGGCTTTGCGCTTGGTAACAGTGGCGTGTCTACAGAGGACATCAAAGACGCTCTGCGACTCCACGACCATCCTCGATTCACCCATGATCTAACACTCCAAGCGTTGGGGCCGTGGACTGACATCATGCAGAGGCCCCCGAACCGCCTCACTTGGGTGCTGGAAGACTCGGGTGGGAACTCAGGCGAGACGATTTTCCCCTACCTCACGTGGGACCTCCGCCAACCCACCACCGACGCGCCCACTGTCTTCTGGCATGGGGCCCGCGGCGACCTTGCGGCCCGTCTCGCTGCCAGCGGAGGGCACCTCTTGCCAGGCCCCCGCCGTGAAACGAAGGGTCGAACTGGCACCAACGTTGGCCGCACGTACGTGAGTGTGCACCCTTCGCTGGCCGCGTGGTACGCAGTGCCGCCCCACCCGCCCTACAGCCTCGAAGACGACACCCTCGCGTGGGGACCCATCGCGCTCTGGATGTGCGAGGCCGCCCAACCGCCGAGCGGTGAAAACTGGCACAACTTCGTGAAAGGGGAGGCCCACGGAGCGCGCCTCATCTACCCGCGGGTCCTGGGCCTCCTCATCCGCATGGACTGGTGTGCCCCCACGGAAGCTGCCTCCAGGTGCCGTGCCTTGCCACAAGTATTTGGCATGGGCGACTGTGCGCACGGTCTCCACATCGCTGGCTACGATCATCCAGATCTCCGTGAGGCCGCTGAAGCCCACGACCAGGAAGCTAGCACTCGGCGCAGGCTGGGCATCGCGGCAGCGTGGCCACCGCCGCAGGCACTATACTCGCCAGAGGCAGCGCGAGCATGGGCCAAACAGCATTACGACACTGAAGCAGCCACCAGGGCCGACCCAAACCAGCCCCGGCCACGCGTCTCGCTGCGCAGGCTCCAGCTGGACCCGCAGTCACTGATTGACCTTGTGTACACTGGCTTGCAAGCCGTCCCCGTGCGGGGGCACCCCGAAGCACGCGAGTCGCGCCCCAGCGGCTCCAGCCCTGGGGCCGAGCCTGGTCTACCGCGCACCTACCAGTCAGGTGCCGCCCTGGCACACAGTCCAGACCGCTCATCGACGACACCAGGAGACGACAACCGCCGTATGCCGTCCCTCATCAGGGCTGCCGCGGTCCTCGCCCGAGGCCACGCCCGCCCACGGCGATCCGCCTCTCGTGCGTCACGGCAGAGTGGCGAAAACTCCACCTCGGACTACAGCGACATCGAGACGTGGGAGCACATCGTGACGGAAGTGGAGCCGACCGCCTACCACGTTCTCGCCTTCCACGTCCGTGATGTGCGGGCCCGTGTCAATGCCCCTGGCATCGAGGTCTGGCTTGGCCCTGGCGATCACCACGACGGCGCCTACTTACCGTGGGGGACGACCGTCATGGGCCATCGCGTTATCGACCCTGAGGTGGTGGGTCGTGACGGCTGGGCCATCCTCCACCACGACCATGGCGATACCACTACCAAGCTCTGGGCACCGACCCAAGTTCACGTCAAGGCGGATGACACGTGGCGCACGGTCATGGTACCAGCGGACATGGGGCCCCAGTGGATAGAGCGCCACGCCGATGACGCTCGCCTCCCCGCCGAGGTCGTCCGCACTACAGGCCAGTCCTGGTTTGCCGACGTCTGGCCCTTGTGGATCGACCTCGACCCCACCCTGACGACCCAGGCACAAACGAGCAAGCGCTCCCGCCCCTACCAGGACGCTGGTCATGCCTACAGTGCCGATTCCAATGCTGTCAGTACTGTGCGGCCCGCCGCAACACGCAGCTCGGCACCTTGGGCCAACCAACGTGCCCAGACTGCGCCCTCAGCGGACTACGTGCACCTATGGACTGGTCCACGGACTACTCTTGCAACAGCTTGACGTGTGCATTCAGCACCGACAACAGGGACTCTGACACATGCTGCCTCTCCAGCAGGTGCCCTCACCCGCCCAGTCCACACAGCCTGCTCGACGTCCGTGCCACAGGGATGCCGCCGCACATCCTTGCCCGCAAATTTGGCAACGCGCCAGCCCACCACGACCTCAAGGAGCCCCCCCGAGCGCCTTCAGGCCCCGGGGGGGAGCCTCCACAACCAGGCCAAGCTGGTTACCAGGGTCAATGGTACCTTCCACCGAGGCCGCGGCGGGTCCCCAGGCAGGGATTGCCCGACGGCACGCGGCGGCCTCCTGGGTTCACAGGAACGGGGATGCCTGAAGACCCGTCCCCCGACCAACCGCTGTGGAGGGAAGGCTACGTGCTCTTCGGCCCCCACCAGGCCCTCAAGGAGGACTTCACCTTCAACAAAACGGTCCGCCGACCTTATTCCCTAACCATCACCAACATGCACAGGGATCGTGTCACAGTCAGGACCGTCTGCGAGTGCATCGCCGAGCGCATCCACACTACCCGCACCCGCTGGCGAGATGTGGTACTGTACTGGGACGCCGAGGGCGGCCCTGGGCCTCAATCTCTCGACTACGACATGCGCCTCTGCGACGCCATGGTGAAAAAGAAAGCCAAAAGGGGGGGGGGGGGAAGAAAAACAGAGAGAAAAGGAAAGTAGGCATAAATAAAAAAAAAAAGTATAAATAAAATAAACAAAAATGAGAAAAAAAAAGAAAAAAAAAGAAGAAGAAAAAGAAAGAAAAAAGTAAAAAAATAAAAAAAAAAAAAAAAAAATAACTCAACTGCCGAGTCAGAGAACCACGACCGAAGCCGAGCTGAATCACGATCGCAGCAACCGTGGTAGTTTCTGTCTCTATGGGCCAGCGCACCAGCGCGCCGTAAACATCACGGCGCTCCCCGAGCCGCAGAACATTGACTACATGGAGCATGTGCGGCGATATTCACCCGTCGGGGAGACTTACCCAGACCACGCCTTCGAGCACGTCTACCAGGGCTGGCGGCGGCCCGTCGTGCCCACTGTCCTCCCCGACACCCGCCCGCTCTCGAGAGCCGACCAGCAGCGCTACCAACAGCGCCAGCAGCGCATTCAGCAGCGCGACCAACGCGACGCAGGTCAGCCGAGCACTCCACGCAACCGCTCCCCCGCGCGTGTCCCGACAGGCGGCAACACGGTGTACGGCGGGGGTGCCGCCTATCACCGTGGCCCCCTTGGCGCCAGGCCCGCGGCGGTTGGAGCAGCTGCCTCCAGCTACGGCCATGCCCCCCACGCCAGGGTGCATCCAGCGGCCATCGGTCACTCGCGGGCACTCGTGCAGTCCCCCCCACGGGCCACCTCGCCCGCGCCAGGGTCCACGCGTGCCTGGGGCCACTACCCAGGCCGCCATGACAGCACACCCAGCAACCAACCCGCAGTGCTAACCCCTGCGGCTTCAGCCCAGGGGGCTGCACCAAGCCGTGGCAGGACAGGGCGCCCTGAAAGATGGCGCGATGCGAACGTGCGCGCTTGGCAACCGCGCCAACACACGCCCCCGCCAAACGTGGCCGCAGCGCTGCGCCCTGCCCAGGCAAAACCTGCCCCACCTGAGCGGGAGAGGCAGCCGCTCGTCCCGCTCGTCCTCCCGTACACCCAGGCGCACCACAGCGCCTCCCCGCGGCACAGCGAGGGAAGCGCCCACCACATCAGCCCCCGCCCCGACGCTGTCGACCCTGACCAGGCCACAGCCACGGCGGAGGGCGGCACAAGCGCCTCCCGCCAGCCCAGCCCATCACCCTGCGCGGCGCCGATCCGCTCCCCGAGCAGGGCGGATTCCGAGCGCGCTAATGCCCAGGCGACCTCGCCACGCGACCGCCACACGGGCGGGCGCGTCCCGCGCAGCAGGTCCTGCAGCCGCCACAGCTCACGCAAGGCACCAGGGAGCTCCACGAGCTCGCCGCCTCGCGAGACTCAGGCTGATGGCCGAGCCCCCGAAGTGGTGCCACGCTTCGGTGCCAGCGTCATCGAACCTGGCCAGGTCGACCTCTCCCCGACGCCGTCCACGGACCACGAGCCGCCGCTGCCCACCCGCGTGATCGCCCCCATCGACGAGGCGCCGACCTTCGACCCGTTCAAGAACACGTACCGTGTCAAGGACCTTGCGGCGGGTTTCGGCGGTGGCTCACCGCTCTCACCTCAGAGTCGGGGCGGAGCCCCCGCCACCTCAGCCGCTGCCGCGGCAGCGGCGGCCCCGCGGGGAATCAGCCCTGTCCGCAACGCGGGCCTCACGGCAGCGGTCATGGACGAGGCCCAGCGCCAGGCCACCGACCGCGCTGCTCGAGCTGTTCCACCAGATGCTGCTCATCAAGATACTGAAGGGGCGGGCGCGCCACCGCAGGACGGACCAGCGGTGTCGCGTGCGCAGTATATGCGCGTGCGTTGTGCCGCTGCCGCGCCTAGCCGCCGCCGCTGGTTCGCTTTTGCTTTTGTGTTCGGCAGGACGGATCGAGGAGTCGCCTCCCTCTCCCTCTGCTACCGTCTCACCTCTCCTCCCCTCGTCCCCTATGGTACAGGAGTGAGGAGGATTTTTCGAGACAGTTTCATTGACGTTTATGAACCCCCCCTGGCGCAGTGCCGACCATGTCTCGCCTATACTTCTGGCCGGACGGCGGCTTCAGCCCCGGTCAAGCTAATCCATAGGAGCGCCATGAGCTCCTACTGTGGCCAAGCCTTCTACCTGGGCGAGGGTCAGGCTGACCTACACCGTGCGGGGCGTGCAAACCCCAGCTCCACCGATGGAGACGGGCCAGGTCGCTCCATACACCTCGTCAGCCTAAACATCACCAGTCTCTCATCGAACTGGCCAACCACATCACCCTCCTTGGTGTCGACCACAACGCCTGGGGGCAGTCATAAAACGGATATGAAAAAAAAAATACAAAAAAATAAAGATAAAAAATATAAAAAAAAAAAAAAATCAAAAACAATACAAAAAAAAAAATACATAAAGACAAAAAAAAAAATAAAAAAAAAAAAAAAAAGAAAAAAAAAAAAAAGCACTGTCAGGATACCCGAACATGCCAATCCGACCATACAAGGCCATCGCTACCAGCGCCGCCAATCCACACCACGGGGGATACCACGCCAGTCTGGGACCTGACCTGGATCTGGCGCGAGCACAGCGCAGAGCTGCCCACGGCGGCACAGACCACACCGTCGTGGGCAACACTGGCGCCTCGGGAGGGGTCGCCATCCTCTCTAAGGATGCCATTGTCGACTCCACTGTCGACGACACTGCGCCCTTTATCGTCGCCCTCAAGGCCAAGAAAAGATGGCACGAGGCCTTTCTCCCGCTCTGCACTCAGCACCGCCGCAGGCGGCGACGAAACAACCACGGGCCCGCTGGGATCTACATAGCGAGCCTCTACGGGGTAGCTGGAGGAGACAGCGCAGATCTTTTTCGGCTCGCTGACTGCGCCGCCGCAAGGGTCGGCTCAGCCCCGTATTTCATCTGCATGGACGCCAACACGAACATCGACGACAATCCACACCTGCTGCACATGATGCAGCACGGATGGTTTAACGTCGCTGAAGGCACACCAGACCACACCATGCACACATATGGCAATATCCCTGACTGTGACCGCGTCACCAAGTGCCCCCGCACTTCGCGCATCGATTATATCATCGCCAACCAAGCGGCGCGATCCCTTGTCACCGACTTCTGCTATCTGCGCGACTTGCCAGCGAAGTCCCATGTTGGCCTGCAGGTCACGCTTGACCTCAGTCGCCTCGTCCATACGGCCCGACGCCTTCTTGCCCCCACGCCCTACCCTCCCAACGATGGAGCTCACGAGGGTCACGAACTGCAGGCTTTAGGGACCCTCATCGCTGGGCGATATCAGGACCGCATGGAGCAGGCCGACGCACGCGACGACGTGGAACGCATGTTCGCCCTGGCTCACGAGGCCAGTCATGAGTACCATCTCACCCGTCTGCGCGACCTGCCACCTCCACCGCCTGACCACCCAAAAAAGAAGCCCCCCACCATGCACGGGCTCACGCCCATGTTCGAGGAGCGACCAGGTGTCCCCCGTGCCTTCCCCACCTACGGAGCTTCCACGATACACATGAACCGACTGCGCAAGCTCCATCGGCAACTCTGTGAGCTTCGCTTCATCGGACAGCACCATCATTTAGACTGCCGTGCCATCCCGCCGTACCTAGCGCAGCGCATCGACTGCACGCGGACCGCGGCCCGCCTCCTATGTCACAAGCTGCGCCCCACGGTTCTCCTAGACTTCCCCGAGGCCTGGACCCCCGACGAGCCAGCACCTCACGGAGAGCACCTTGACGGTTTGATCCAAAACCTCGACCTAGAGCTGGCGCGACGTGCGAACCGTGCCAAAGCTGAACGCATCAAGGTATGGGCTGAGGGCGTCCGCGAGCCAAGCGGGCGAAAGGCGGCCATATACGCACGGGCTGCTGACAGCTCGCCCACGGCGTATCTCCGCACGCCTACCACACCTGACGATACGCAACTCCACTGCGACACCAACGCCTGCAAACCTGACAAAGCTAGCACGGACGATAGCGACGCTGACACCGAAGCTGGCGGCTTCAGCCCCAGCGACGGTAGTTCGCCCGACACGGACAACGACGAAGACCACACTTGTGAACCACCACCTGCACAAGTCCCCGACATTCTCCCTGCCAACGCCATTGTTGCTAATACCAACGACATGCTTAAGCTCATGGTCGACACCTGGGAGCCCATCTTGGGCAGGTACCGCGCCCGTGCAGGACATGACGCCGAAGCCATGCCGACGTGGGCTGACTTCTACGACGAGTACCGACAAGAGCTGCCTACGCCATCACCAGCTACCCCGTTCCACCTCACCGACGACCAACTCATCCACTTTATTCGCACCCGTTCACCGCGCCGTGCGGGGGGACTGGACGGCTGGACTACTAAGGAGGCTAAGGAGTTACCCGACGACATCCTTCGCCTCTTCGCCAGCGTCTTACGCGCTATGCAACGCACTGGCACCATCCCAGAACCCCTCCTTCCTGTGCCAAACCCGTGCCTCCGAAAAGGCCGAGGCGAACTCCCAACGGACCAACGACTTCTCTCGGTGCTTTCCGTTTGGATGTATGCGTGGGAAGCGCCAGCTTACCGCAGGCCTCACGGACTGGCGGAAAGGATGGACCCACGCCACGAGCTTTGGCGCTGTCCCCAAATCTACCATTGGGGACGTCAGCACCTCTCTTGCCCTGCGCATCGAACACGCCAGGGCCTTACTCCTTCCCTTAGCTGGGGCTGCCCTTGACCGACAGAAGTGTTTCGACTACCTCATCACGGACATCTGCCTTAACCTTGCGCTTCACGCGGGGTGCCCCCAAGACATCGTTACTGTCCGCAGAAACTTCTTCAGTCGCCACAAACGCTACATCCGCATGAACGGAGCGTACTCTAAGGAATTGGCCAGGACCAACGGTCACCTCCAGGGAAGCTCTTGGTCCCTGGACGACATTAAGCTGCTCATGTGTGTGTGGACCACGAGACAGCATCGATACGTTCCGCGATCACTCAGCACTACCTTTGTTGACGACAGCAACTCCACTACTCACACCGCGCCTGAGTTGCAGAAATCTCTTGATGAAACCGCCAAGTTTGATCGATTTTCAGGTCAACGCATTCACCCTGGCAAATTGGCGGGGTGGGCGCTCACCGACGAGCTTCACGCCGCCGTTACCCAGCTCACTCTGGCGGAACGGCCCTTACGCGTGGTCGACTCCTTCAAGCTCGTCGGAAGTTACATCAACGCCGAGGCAGCGCCGGCTCCAGCCGCGCTCAACCTCACGGCCTCCGCTGACGCCCGTGTTCGCAGGGCGACTAGTCGCCTGCCGCGTATTGGCAAGCTCCCATCTCCGATGCGTATTAAGGTGCGGCACGCCCGCTCCCTTGCTGCCAGCGTCTGTACCACGGGCACTGACATCCAAGCCCCATCAGGCCCCGTCAAAACTGCCTACAACCATGCCCTTAAGGCGGCTATCCGCACCAAGGGAAACAGGTGGGTCGAGTTTTGGACTCTCATGGCCGTGTGCGTCCCAGGACACGCCCTGGAGATTGACGCCATCACGCAGCGTGAAGTTTTCCTGTGTCTGCGGCGACAGGTTAATCGCGACGCTACACTCTGCGGTCTCGTCAGGGATCTCCAACACCACGTTCAGACCCTGCTTGGTGGAGGACCTGTCGGACGACTTGTCCAGTCGCTCCAGCAGCTCCGTTGGACCTGGCCCACATTTGGCATCATGTACGACGACTGGGGCTGCCAGATCAGTTGGCTGAACTTACCCCAACACGCCTTCCTTCACATGCTGCGGGCCTCACAACGCAGAGCCTTTCTGAGGAGGATCAAGCCACGGCGTCACGACCTTGGATACCTTGCCTCTGTAAGACAGGGCCTCGACCTCTTCGCCAGCACGTGGCTCGCCCGAACGAAAGGAGCAGCCAAATGCAATGCCTGGCAGCTGGCGCTCCTCCTGAACTACCTGTCGGGCGGGGACCACACCCAACAGCGACGATCCCGATCAAACACGTCTGCTGACCCCAGCCCCATCTGCCGATGCTGCGACGAGGAAGAGGAAACTCAGGAGCACACTGTCCGCGACTGCAAGTGCTGGGCCCGAGAAAGACTCCCTCTCACCACCCTCATCAGTGACGAGCAGTGGGCCCGTCTCCCGCCGCACACAAGACACTGCGGGCTCTTCGATGAAGACCCAGCCCTCCTCGACCTGCAGGCCGACCTCGCGAGGGACCCGCTACCTCAGCCCATACAGCGGCCCCCACCTGAGGGAGATCCTGCGGCTTCAGCCCAGGACTCCTACACCACCTACCTTGACCATGACACTGGTTGGACATGGGTCTACGCTGCCACGGACGGTGCATGCACCAACCAAGCCATCCCAATGCTTGCACGAGCGGGCTACGGCGTCTACTACGGCATCGACCACCGCATGAACTACAGTGCACGCGTTCACGGCATTACGCAGAACGCACAGCTTGCGGAGACCCTCGCCATTGTCCACCTCACGGCATGTGCTGAACGGCCCGTACACGTTTTCGAGGACAACCAGGCGGTGGTCGATGGGTTCCAAAGTATCATCGACGGACACTCACCACCGCAGGGCACGCACGTGGAGCTCTGGGAAAAGATCCACCGATGCGTCATTGCCAAGCCCAACATGTTCCGCGTCGAGAAAATCGCAAGCCACCTGGGCGACATGGGCATCGACCTCGGGCTCATCGGGCCCATCGCGGAGGAGTTCAATCGTCAGGCTAACGCCCTCGCCACAACGGCGGCACGTACTCATAACCTTCCAGACGACATTGTCGAAGCTGCCAAAACACGACATCGCCAAGCGACCGTGCTTCATGGAGTCGCTGTCGCCATCTACGAGCGTAGACACCGCACACTCCCCTCCCACACCGCAGGGCTGGGTTTACAGCTGCGGAACTCAACAAAATGGAACCAAACCCCCTGCTGTCTGACCAGGCACCACCCGCGGCTGGACCAGACATCCCACAGAACCCGGACGAGCTCTGGGCCGAGGCCCAACGGGCGACATTCGACGAACAGGAGGACGACCCGTTCGGCTTTGGCGGGGGCCTTGACTTCCTAGGCGACGGGCCAGCCAGCGCCAACCTTGCCCCGTCGGGCACCCGCGCGTCGCCCTCGACTCCGCCACTGAGAGCGGCATCGCACCCACATGACAACGCCGCTCACCTTCAAGACGCTGACGAACAGG
>CAUYUJ010012392.1:237868-265368 GCA_963575745.1 Prorocentrum cordatum | reverse complement strand
CTCCCGAAAGCCACCGCGGCGACGACGACGACGACGACGAGGCGGCGGCGGCGGGGGCCGCGGCGGCGGCGCCGGGGATCGCGGCGAGGCCGGGGCGGATGCCGTCCAGACCGCCTCCAGCGCGATGCCTCCCGGGGGCGCCGCGCAGATGGCCTCCGGGGCGGGGCCGCGGGGAAAAACGCGACGAGGACGACGACGGCGGCGGCGCGGCAGCGGCGGCGGCAAGGCCAGAAGCCTCGAACATCGATCCTCGAAGCTCGATCCTCGAGGCTCCTCAAACAGGGCCCTTGGCCCTCTCCGGGGATCCAAACGCGCCAGTTTTTGGAACTGCGCCCACGCCGTGGCGACGATGCCGGTTCCAACGGACATGCCCCGCGGCCTCGATCACGCGGCCGCGCCGCGTGCCACAATTCAAACGGCTCGCGGTCCGATTCAAACAACCACGCCCCGCGCCCCGGCTCAAACGGCCGAGCCCGCTTCAAAACGGCCACGCCGCAGCCCTCGACGCAAACGGGCACGCCCTCAGAAAAACTGCAGTTTTTTTATCCGCATGGCAGTTCGAACCCGCCCGGCTGTTTTAACCCGGGGGTTCGCGAGCGGTTCGACCTTCCAAGACGGCATTAGGCGGCTCCAAGAAAGTTTCAGAGAGCCCAAGATGGCCTCCAAGATGGCTCAAGATAGCCCAACATGGCTCAATATAGCTCACAACATGCCTCCAAGAATCCCCAACACCGCATCAAGACGGCTTCAAGAAGCCAAGGGGCCTCCAAGGAGGCCCCCGAGAAGCCTAAACCCGTTTAAAAATCTGCCGGAAAAAAAAACTAATGTTTTTGAGCCTCTCCCTTTTTCGCTTCGGATGAGCTTCTGAGACCTCAATGTGGCTCCAAGATGACCCAAGAAGGCACCGGGAGATGCCCGAGAGAAGCCCCAGAAGGCCCCAAGAGCGCCCAAGAGCGCCCCAAAAGAGCCTCAATAGGGCCCCAAGATGCCATTTCAAAGCTCCGACGGCCCCAGGAAGCCCCAAAAGGCCTCCAAGAGGCCCCGAAGATGCTCCGAAAAGCCCCCCAGAGGCCCCAGGACGTTCCCCCGAGGCATCCAAGGCGCTCCAAGAAGCCCACGGGACAGCCAAGAGGCCCCCAAGACGCCCCAGGAGGCCACCGAGACGCCCCCAAAAAGACATCCCAGAAGACTCCGAGGCGCATCCCAACAGTGCCTTCTGCTCGTCCTCCCCTGTCCGCCCCCCCCTCCTCCTCCTCCCGCCCCCCCTCCCCCACCTCCTCCTTCGATTCCTCCGCCATCCTCCCCTCTTGGAATATGCCGGCTTCCCCCGTCCTTCGTTTCTCTGCATGCCCCCGCACTTCCCTGATCAAAGAAACTCCTCTGCGCATCGTTGCTGAAAGGATGACCGGAAAAAAAACCCGCTAGTCGGCACTCATCGCTAAAGTGGCTGTTTTAGGATAGGCTGCTGGGACTTCGCGAAGCGTGAACATTTCTACTGCGCTGTTTGCGTGCGTGCAAGCGTGCGCGCACGCATGCTTCTGTCTGGGGTTCCTTTAATATCTGAAGTGGCGTGTGCGCGTGCGCCCGTGCCTGCGGGAACGTCTGTGTTCTGCTGCGGCGCGCGTGTGTAGGTTCGCGTGCGACTCCCTCCGCGTCGGCGATAGCCACCCTGAGATCCAAGAAGATCACAATGGCAGTGGGGTGACGGCACCGATACCTCGTCCCTGCTAGAACCCCCCTCCCCGCGCGAGCGCTACCTTGGGCCCTGCTCCCCCACCAGTCGCCGCACTTGTCGTCCCACGACGGCTGTTCGCCTCGGCGGAACCGCCGCCCGCGCCAGCGCGGAGGCTGATGGCGCCATCGGCGACGGAGCGGCGCGACCGCCGTCAAATCAACAAGCCTGGGAGTCTTGGCCAGACGCGGGGCCGAGGATCTGGCCACCGAACTTCGCCGCAGCATCCGCTTGGAAAACCAAAACGGCAAACAAAGGTTGACCGTTTGCTCATATCCAGAGCACCGCACTTCCAATGCCCAACTCGGGATCCATTGTTCCGCGGGTGGATGCGATTGTCAAGCCCTTTCAATCGTCCGGCGAAGGCCCCGCAGCCTTGAGCGGCCCCCCCGACCCAAACGGCCATGGGAAACTTTCAAGTGCACCCGTGCGTAAGCGAAGCTTTCCCGCGGTCTGCGAGTGGCCCATTCGGACCCCCGAAGCAGCCGCAAGAGCGACCAAAAAAAAGTACGGGTAAAGATTTCGCTACCTGAAGCTTACCCCGCTGGATCTCGAAAACCCACGTGTGCTCGAGAACCCGCCCCAAGGAACTCCGAAAGCGGCGGGCCCTATAGCCCCCGGGACTGTGTAAAATCCGTTGGATACCCCCCGTTGCCTCCCTCCTGCCCTCCCCTCATCGTCCAGGCTGCTGCCCCCGCTGCTGCGTCTCCTCCACCTGGGACCTGCAGTTTTTGATCTCTGGCTGCTGGAATGCACTCTGAAGACCTGGTCAGACAACGACCAGGCCAGAAACACGCACCAACATTGCCTTACGACAAAGATGTCATGAGCCAAGAAGACCACAATTGCAGTGGGGTGCAGAATCGATACCTCCTCCCTTCTAGAACCCTGCTCCCTTCGCGAGCGCTGCCTGAGGCCCCGCTCTCCCACCAGTCGCCGCACTTGTCGTCCCACGACGGCTGCTCGCCTAGGCGGAACCGCCGCCCGCGCTGGCGCGGAGGCTGATGGCACCATCGGCGACGGAGCGGCGCGACCACCATCACGTCAACAAGGTTGGCTTCTTGGCCAGACGTGGAGCCGAGGATTTGGCCACCGAAGCTCGCCATGGCATCCGCTTGGAAAACCGAAGCGGCAGACAGTGGTTGACCGTTTGCTCATGTCCAGGCCCCGCACTTCGAAGGCCTCACACGGGGCCCATAGGTCCGCGGGTGGATGCGATTGTCAACCCCTCTGAATCGTCTGGCGAACACCCCGCAGCGTCGCGCGCCTCCCCCGACCCAAATAGCCATGGGAACCTTTCACGTGCACGCAGACGTAAGTGAAGGTTTCCAACGGTCTGCGAGTGGCCTATTCGGACCCCCCGAAGCAGCCACGACAGCCGCCGACAAAACGGCCCGGAGGACAATCGGCTACAGTAAAATTAACGGTGCCGCTACCCGAAGCTCCCCCCGCTGGATCTGAAAAACTCACGAGTGCTCGAGAACCCGCCCCAAGGAACTCCGAAGGCGGCGGCGCATGTACCCCCCGGGACTGTATAAAAACCATTGGATGCTCCCCGCTGCCTCCCTTCTGCCCTCCGCTCATCCTCCAGGCTGCTGCTCCCGAGGCTGCTTCTCCTCCGCCTGGGACCTGCAATTTAAAATCTCTAGCTGCTGGAGTGCACTGTGAAGACCTGGTCAGATGGCGGCCGGGCCTGAAACACGCACCCAAATGAGCGAACGACCACGATGTCAGTGGAAGAACCCGTGCGAACACGTCATGCGCTAGATCATCGGCACCTCCCCCCCTGAGTTCCTCCTCCTTTTGCGGGCGGCGCCTGAGCCCCAGGTCTCCCAGCATTCGTCGGACTCCTGGCCCCGCGACGGCCGGTCGCCTCGGCGGGCCGCCGCCCGCGCCAACGCGGAGGCCGATGGCGCGATCGGCAACCAGCAGCAGCAGCCGTTTTCGGCCCCCGGGGCCGCGGTGAGGTCCACGGAGTGAAAAAAAAGGGGGCGATATATGATGCCCCTTTGGGGCCCAAAAAAAAATGCGCGGCCCCTCCCCTTCGGGGCCTCGGGGGCCCCCGAGCGGCGGAGGACAGCGGCGGCCAGCAGCGGCGCCAACGGCAGCCAGCGGCATCTGTTTTCGGGCCCAAAGCCGCGGAGAGGTCCCAGACTCCAAACAGAGAGGGCGAAAGTTCGAACCCCTTTGGGGCCCCTCAGAGATTTGGAAGCCTTTTGAGGCCCCCACTCGGGAACTCGATGTCTCCCCGATTGGCGGAGGCCAGCGGCGGCCAGCGACAGCGCCAGCGGCAGCGCCAACGGCAGCCAGCGGCAGCCGTTTTCGAGTCCCGGGGCAGCGGAGAGGTCCACTTTTATATATATATATATATATATATATATATATATATATATATATATATATATAAAAAATTAGCCTGACGAGGGACCCAACCATATACAGGTGTGAGTACCGCAATAGTGATTCACTTTTTCGGTGGCGATCCCTATGAGGCAACGAACCGTGCTAGGGGTGTGCCGACATGAGTGGCGTGGTACACAACGCGAACGAAAACGATTGATCTGAGTACGTAGGGAGACTGAGCGCGGGTGAATCTGCGCGCGTGCGTCTGACTGTGAATGAATCTGCGTGCGAACGAGTCTACGTGCATGAATGCGAATATGACAAAGCGTGGCGCAATTGTGTATGAATGTCAATAGTTTGACAATGTCTGCCTCTGAGTACTCGTGACGCTGGGCGTGGCCGCCGCAAGGAGCTTCCCCGGGACTCCCCGACGGCATCGCCCGCGCGCCGCGACGCCAATGTCGGCGCGCCCACCGGCGAGGATCGCGCCCGCTTCCTCCCCTTCCTTTACTCCCTCTTTGCCCGCGCACTCAAAAGTCCAAGGTTGCGGGCGCAGCGCAGCGCGGAGTCCCCGCGACGCGCGCAGGTCGCCCCGGAGGGGTCCCAGCGACGCGCGCGGGTCGTCCACTGCGCGGAGCAAAAAGAGCTAGCTGGCTGGCTGATAGCGGGCAAGGCTCTTGCCGCTGGGCAGAGAGACGACGGGACGCATGCGGGCACACCCACTGGGACCTTCGGTGGAGCTCCCTATGGGGCCACGAACGTGTGAGGGGTGTGCCGAAATGGGTGTGCGGGACGCATGCGGGCACACCCACTGGGACCTTCGGTGGAGCTCCCTATGGGGCCACGAAACGTGTGAGGGGTGTGCCGAAATGGGTGTGCGGGACGCATGCGGGCACACCCACTGGGACCTTCGGTGGAGCTCCCTATGGGGCCACGAAACGTGTGAGGGGTGTGCCGAAATGGGTGTGCGGGACGCATGCGGGCACACCCACTGGGACCTTCGGTGGAGCTCCTATGGGGCCACGAAACGTGTGAGGGGTGTGCCGAAATGGGTGTGCGGGACGCATGCGGGCACACCCACTGGGACCTTCGGTGGAGCTCCCTATGGGGCCACGAAACGTGTGAGGGGTGTGCCGAAATGGGTGTGCGGGACGCATGCGGGCACACCCACTGGGACCTTCGGTGGAGCTCCCTATGGGGCCACGAAACGTGTGAGGGGGTGTGCCGAAATGGGTGTGCGGGACGCATGCGGGCACACCCACTGGGACCTTCGGTGGAGCTCCCTATGGGGCCACGAAACGTGTGAGGGGTGTGCCGAAATGGGTGTGCGGGACGCATGCGGGCACACCCACTGGGACCTTCGGTGGAGCTCCCTATGGGGCCACGAAACGTGTGAGGGGTGTGCCGAAATGGGTGTGCGGGACGCATGCGGGGGGTGGGTGTGTGTGCCGAAATGTGTGCGGGACGCATGCGGGCACACCCACTGGGACCTTCGGTGGAGCCCCCTATGGGGCCACGAAACGTGTGAGGGGTGTGCCGAAATGGGTGTGCGGGACGCATGCGGGCACACCCACTGGGACCTTCGGTGGAGCTCCCTATGGGGCCACGAAACGTGTGAGGGGTGTGCCGAAATGGGTGTGCGGGACGCATGCGGGCACACCCACTGGGACCTTCGGTGGAGCTCCCTATGGGGCCACGAAACGTGTGAGGGGTGTGCCGAAATGGGTGATGACGATGATGATGAAGATGGGAGGAGGGAGGGGGCAGCGGGAAGGAAGGAACGCGGGGCGCTGTCTCTTCAAAACGAGGACCCAACACCACAGGATGGTTGGGGGAAAAAAAAAAAAAAAAAAAAAAAAAAAAAAAAAAAAAAAAAACGAAAGGTAGAGGCCCTTTGTTGACCCAAAAAGATTTCGGGCGCCTTTGGGCCCCGCCCATCGGGACCTCGGGGCCCCCGAGCGGCGGAGGCCAGCGGCGGCCAGCAGCAACGCCAGCGGCAGCCAGCGGCAGCCGTTGTCGGGCGCCAAGGCCGCGGAGAAGTCCACAGACTCAAAAAAGTGAGATCTGGGGCCGCTCAAGTGCCCCGCAAAATGTTGGGGCCCCCTTGGGCCCCCCTGAAGACCTCGGGGGCCCCGCCGAGCGGCGGAGGCAAGCGGCGGCCAACAGCAGCGCCAGCGGCAGCCAGCGCCAGCCGTTTTCGAGCCCCCCGGCCGCGGGGAGGTCCACGCACTGAAAAAAGGGAACGAGCTTGGGCGCCCCGTTGAGGCTCCCAAAAAGCGCGGGGCTGCTTTGGCGCTTCCCTCTCGAGACCCGGGGACACCCCAAGCGGCGAAGGCCAGCGGCGGCTAGCAGCAGCGCCAGCGGCAGCCATCGGCAGGCGTTTTCAGACCCCGAGGCCGCGGAGAATCCACGGCGTCAAAGAAAAGGCGAAATGCGTCAGACCCCAAAGAAGTTTGCTGCTTCTTCGGCCCCCCCCCCCTCGGGACCGCAGGAACCCCCCGAGCGACGGAAGCCAGCGGCGGCCAGCAGCAGCGCCACCGGCAGCCAGCGGCAGCAATTTTCGCGGCCCGGGGCCGCGGAGAGGTCGACGGACACAAAAAAAAGGGGCGAGAGGTCCACGAGGACCACGGCCGCGACATGTCTCGGCGCCCGAACAACAACGCCAGGCCTCACGACCGACGACGACGACGACGACGACGACAACGACGACGACGACGACGACTACGACGAGGACGCGAGCACCGCAAGTCGATGAAGGGACACGAGCACCGCCGCCCCGGAGCGTGGGAGGCGTCGTCGGCGCCCGAGCGGACTCCTTGCCGCGGAGCTGCGTGACGGGGATGTCGCCCTTGCCGTCGCCGCCGCCATCGTCGTCGTTGTCGTCGTCGCCGTCGCCGCCCTTCTCCGAAGGAATGCGCGAGCGACTGGCGAGGGTGGAGCTCGCGCGGGGCATTCGAGAACCACAAAGCCGACTGGGCAACGAGAAACCATAATGTCCGTCGTTGCGACCCCCGTCATGCGCATCCCCCGCTTGCAACCCTAGACTTCTGGATGGTTTTGGTCGCAGGCCTCGCCTTGCCCCCCGCCGCGAAGGAAAAAGCGAGCGAGCCCGAATCCACCGCGACTCGTCGAACCCACGGACTCCGAATGCCCGTTCTCACCTTCGCGCGCTCCTCACTCCGCGGCGACCTCGCGCCGAAGCATCAAAATCATGGCGCCGCGTCCCCAGGGCAACAAAGAAAATAAGCAATGCCTGACCCCTACCTCATCCTCGCCGTTTGCCGCAATCCAGACGCGGCGGGGGCCCGATGCGCGGGGCCGCATGCGAACCACGCGCGTCCCCCTCGCCTGTGCGTGTCCAGGAAATCGCCGCGATCTCATCGACGATGGACAACGCGGTGCACTCCCAGAAGTCACGCCCGAACTTGCCCTCCACCTGCACAAACCATAACTGTGGCCGACGCGACTCTGCGACGCACCCACACGGGCGTAAACTTTGCCAACGCTGCGATGCAATAGAACAGGTTCGCCGGGCAAGATGCTGCATGGCCCTTCCCCCCGACAGACAGACCACCTGCATAATTCTGCCCGTGAGCCTGTGACGCCGAAGCGCCCGCAACATCGAAACATTCAGCTACGGCTGTTCCCCGCATTAGGATGTTATGGGCCGCCCTCGATGGTGGGCGGGCGCGAAACCTCAAAAACATAGTGGAACTCGAATGCCCCCCTCGCTCAGGCGGGGCCCCTTGGAAGTGTGGGAGCGGCATGAAACCTAATAAATGATATGGCACCCGGATATCCTCCTCGCCGAAGACAGCCACCCTGGAGGAGTGCGAGAGGCACGAGACCTGATAAGTGATATGGTACTCCGACGCCCTCTTCGCGCATGCGCAGTCTCTCTGGACGGGCGAGAGGGGCGCGAGACGCGTTGAATGAAATGGTACTCCGAACTCTCCTCGCTCAAACGCAACCTCCGTGGAGATGTGCGACGGTGCGAAAAATGATGGGTGATGTGGTGCTCCGATGCCCTCACCGCCCAGGCGCGGTCTCCCTGAAACAATGGATGGGCCACGAAGCGTATGAATAATATGGTACTCCGACACCCTCATCGCTCAGTCGCGGCCTCCCTCGAGATGTGGCATGGGCACGAAATCGGATAAGTAACAGTATGATCCGATACACTTTTCGCGCATGCACGACCTATCTGGAGAGGTGGGAAGGGCGCGATACCTGATAGTTAGCACGGCACGGTATCGCATGTTTACTTGAGTCTGGCATGAACTGGTGCGTGCGGTATGGCATCTTATGAATGATATGGTATGTATGGTACGGTACGGTATGGCATCGTATGGCATGGTCTGGTATAGCACGGTGCGCGTGGTATTGGCGCGGTGGGTGTAACACGGGAGATGTGATATGGCAGTGCGGTAGCAGAGGAGGGGGGAGGAGGAGGAGGAGAAGAAATATGTAAAGGAGAAAATATTGTAAGGAAGCGCGAAACCCCATTAACGATGCGGGGGTTACGCGTTCCCCGCGCGGCACTATCCGCGCAAGATCCCACTAGAAGCGTCGCCGCCGCGATAGCGTGTTCCGCTGGAACCTGTGCACTTCCCTTCCCTGCCGTCTCGCGAATCTCAAGCGTCGCGGGCCCGCCCCTACCTCGCAGCACAACTCCGCCACTAAACGAAGGCATACTGAAAAATGATCAAAGGGGATGCGATGGGGCGGAATGTGCACCCCGTCCACGTGGGCCCCCCATCCCTCGGTTGCAATGAATGACGTCTCCGCAGTGCACATGATGCCGACTGAAGGAAGTAAAACTATGCTGGCCGCCGCCGCCGTCTTGGCCGTCGTCGTCGCAACGACGTTTTTGTCAGCGTCGTCCGCCCCCCCCCCCCCCCCCCCCCCCAAGCAGGCGAGCAAAATGAGGGAGGGCGAAGAGGAGGAGGAAACGGAGAGACAAGACATGCGAAGGCACGGAAAATACGAACTTGTAGCGCAGCCCTCCTATGCACACTGTGAGACGCCCCGTAGCGCACGCTCACCGGAGAGGCGACAACCGCCAAGAGAAGCCACCCCCCGACAACATCCACCATCGTCTGCGACGCGCGCAAAGGCACGTCATGATGGTGCTATCGCTCCGAAAAGCGGCCGTGCACGGAGCGCGGCCGCCTTGCTTCCCACTGCGAAAGTAGTGGAAGCAGCAGACATGTCCTCCCCCAGCTCGGGCAAGCGAGAAGCATGGGGAGGGGGGGAACGAACAATCACGAGAGGAAGAAACAGTGGCGCTGACCACGAGGATAAAGAGCCACGGGTAACTGGCGAACAAAAGAACGGAACAAACGGTCTGGAGCCGAATGCGATGTCAACGTGACACATGGAACCTCGCTGCGCGACTCGTTCGCCACTTGCGCCAGCGACGGCAGGGGCGCACTCAGAGAGAACGTGCACCTGCAGCTGATAGGAATTTTTGGCTCCTCCACCATTCGCGCAATGTCCGCCCTGTAAATGCAGAAGGCGGGGTCGACCCCGCCCCTACTTTTCCATGGCGGAGCTTCATTTTGGAAGCTCCGGAAGAAGGCGTTGCCGATGAGAAAGGCCGCGCATGAGTCCGAGGAACCTTTCGATCTGCGTGGCGGCATCTAGGGCGCCAGGGCCCGTAAGAACGTCAGGGCCCGCCAAGTAGCTGATGGGACATGCAATGCCTTCCTCTTCCCCCCACCTATCATGCGATGCCCCGCCCCCCTCCTCCCCTTCCGTCCCTCTTTGCTCCCCCCCGTTCTCCCTGAGCCGCCATCTCCCTCCCTTGGCCCTGACCTCCTCCACCAGCACACCCCCCGCCGCGCCTCCACGGCCGCGCGCGTCGGAGCGGACGGGGGCACGGCGGGCGCCCCCGCTGCCGACGGCCTCGAGTTCAAAAGCTGCGCGGGCGAAGCCCAAGCGGGGAGGAGAAACAAAGGGAGAAGGCACAGTCGTCGTCGTAGCATAGAGACGCATCGGTAGAAAACGACCGGGGTCACAGCGACGGCGAACCTCACCAGACAACCTCCGACGAACGAGACTCAGAACTCGGGCGGGAAAGACAACATCGAAACCCCCAGATCGTTGCTCAGCACTTCCCATGATGGCCCCCAAAGGCCTGTTGAACCCCCAGAGAACCATCAGGGCGGCGAAAAAAACCTCGGGACCGCGAGGCGAACTCTAGGGGAATCACAACAACTTCTACATAACCCCGACAATAGACCCAAGACAAACCCGCCGTAGCACCATCACCGCCAGTACTTGCAACGCCAGGACAATAACCACTACTACTACTACTACTACTACTACTACTACTACTACTACTACTGGTAGTACTACAACTACTACTACTACTACTACTACTACTACCACTACTACTACTACTACTACTACTACTACGACTACTACTACTACTACTACTACTACTACTACTACTACTACTACTACTACTACTACTACTACTTACTACTCCTACTCCTACTCTCCTACTCCTACTAACTCCTACTACTACTACTACTACTACTACTACTACTACTACTACTACTACTCTTACTACTAGAATTACTACTACTACTACTACTACTACTACGACTACGACTACGACGACGACTACCACTACTACTACTACTACTACTACTACTACGACTACTACTAGTACTACTACTACTACTACTGCTACTACTACTACTACTACTACTACTACTACCACTACTACTACTACTACTACTACTACTACTACTACTACTACTACTACTACTACTACTACTACTACTACTGCTACTACTATTACTACTACTACTACTACTACTACTACTACTACTACTACTACTGATACTATAACTACGACTACTCCAACTACCACTACTAGAGCTGCTACGACTACGAGTACCACTACTGCGGTAACCCACACGAATCGTCGTCGTCGACCCTCGACCGGCCCCGGGACCGTAAAAAAAAATCAGGGAGCGGGGGGGGCCCAGAGAATTTCGGGAACCTACAGGGCCCACCCGGGAATTCCGACCCCTGGCGGCTCCAGAAACTCGCGCAGAACCTGTTCTTTGGCGAGTTTCGGTGTCCAGACGCCGCTCCTGGACCCCACTTCTGTTTTCCCAAACCCTCCTTGTTTTCGATGCTCGCTTTGAACGGACACTGCGATCTCCCCGTCCATGTCCCCCCACCATCCGTCTCGCTCCTTGGATCTCCTCGCTTTGTGCATATTGCTTGGCCCCCAACCCTCCTTTGGTGCGGTGCTCGTGTTCATGCGCTGCCCGCGCGTCCTCCTCCCGCCTCCTCTCCTCTCCGGCCCTCCTTGCCGTCCGTGTCATCCTACGGCGTGGAACAGTATTCGCCGCCGTACCTTCTGGCGCGTTGAGAGCTCGTAGAACGCAGCGTGAATCGCTGGCGCGATGACTGCAATGGGCAAACTCTGACTTGCACTCAGCTACGCATAACCCCGAAGTTCCACATATCCGCAAAGAAAACCTGCAGAGCCTTCTCTCGGGTCGGCGGCAGAGGCGGCAGCCTTTAAATTGCCAACGCACCTGCTGCGAATTCTCCCGCCAGCACGGCATCGCGCGCGCCAGCCCCCTCGCGCGCCCCGCCCAGCCGCGGCGCGCGGCAGGGGGGCTACCCGCGACAGCGCGCCCGAACCCGCCTGGCACAGGAGAACCAGAGCGGACCGCAGCAAGGCCAGAGCCCAGCTGTAAGTCGCCGCCGCCACAAAACTCTTCGCAGGTCACCAAACTGCCATGTCGCGGAGTCAGCGAGGACAGCGCGATAGAAGCAGGCAGCCATACAGACCCCGCAGCAAATATCGGGAATGGTAAGGCAGACAGACAGCATGGCCCAGTCAAATGTTGTTGCATATGCCAAGCATGCAACCAGGTCAACAAGTGGGGGGCCAATCAGCATTCCAAGTGCCACCCGACTTTCGAAAACGCGCGCGCGTGGCGACGGCAAAACAAAAAAGGGTGGCCCAGTTTCACGCTACCCCCCCGCTCCTTGGAAAAATGGGGGGGGGGGGGGGGTCAGAAGTCGCCCCCGTCCACTTTTTTGAAAGGGGGGGGCTTCGAAACTACCCCGCCCTCTCTCCTGTTCCGGCGTCCGAAGTAAGCCTGGGTTCGCATTTGCCAAAAGGGTGGGTGGCTTCGGAAGATCCCCCCCCCCTCTCTTTTTAGAATTGGAAAAGGAGGGAGGGGGTTTGGAAGCTACCCGGTACCCGCCCCCTCCTTTTCTGGAGCCCGAAGCAAGCCGGGGTTCCTCTTTGCCAAGGGGGCGGGGCGCTCCCAGGCGTTCCCCCCGAGCGTTTTCCCGTGCTCACGGCGCTGCCGCGCGTTCCCCAGGAGCTCTCCGGCGCGCTCAACGTTCCCTTGCGCTCCCAGGCGCTCCCAGGCGCCCCCAGGCGCTCCCAAGCGCTCCCAAGTGTTCCCAGGCGCTCCCCGGCGCTCCCAAGCGCTCCCAAACGCTCCGAGGCGCTCCCCGGCGCCCCCCCGCCTTCCCAAGCGTTTCCATGGCGCTCCTAGGCGCCCCCAATCGCTCCCAGGCGTTCCTGGGCGCCCCCAAGCATTGCACTTTGGCGCCAGACAAGAATCAACCGCGCGAGCAATGGAGCCTCAGGTTCAGATTTTCCTCCACTGGCGGAGCGCAGCGCTGGCGTCGGCCCGGGGGCGTTCCTCGCAGAGTTCGCCCGCAGAGGCGAATGATCGTGAAATGAGCTCGGCGGACTCGGGCGCCCCCGCGCTCTCGAAGACGCCCCCAGGCGCCCCCGCGCGCTCCCAGGGCGCACCGAGAGCCGCCGGGCCCCCCGGGAGCCTCGACCCTGGCCCTCCAGAGTCCGCCCGCAGAAGCGCCCCCAAGCGCCCCATGCGCCCCTGAGCGCTCCCGGGCGCCCCCGGGCACTCCCGGGCGCTCTCAAAACGTTCCCGGGCACTCTCGGGCGCCCCCGGGCGCCCCCGAGCGCCCCGCCACTTTAGGGAAAGGTTTATACTTTGGCGGCGAACAAGAGGGCCGACGTGAGCAACAACATTCCAAGTTAAGGGTCTTCTCATTGCCGGAGCACAGCGCTGGCGTCAGTTCTACCCGCCAGTTCGACTAGCGCTCGCCCCTCGCCGCCGACGGCGTTCGAGGTCGACTGCGCGACCCAGCGGGGCCGCGCGCCGTTTTAAAGCTGAAGGTTTACGGTTTAGGGTTCAGGGCCTCCGTGGCGGAGGCAGCTCGACCCCCGCCCTGTCAAGGCGGGGGGAAGGGGGTCGGCTGCCCTCCGTTCCCGCCCCCGCCCCCCCGCCCAAAAGTACCCCATGTAAGGTTTTTGGGTTCTTCCACCCCCCTCGCCCACCCCTGCTCGCGGGGGAAAGGTCCACGCCGGCGGCCGCGCGCTTCGGGCATCAGACCCCGGCCCATCCACCGCCCCTTCGCCTCCTTTTTTGTTTTTTGGGGGGGGGGCTTGCAGGCGGCCGCGCCTCAAGCATGCCCGCTGCGGCGACGCCGCGTGTCCGACGCGCAGCGACCGCATTTGTTTCGTTGCACGCGCATGGTTGAAGCGCGCGATTTGCTTTGCCTGCGCGGGCAGGTTTGAAATGCGCGCGCTGCCTTGCCTGCGCGCGCAAGTTTAAGGTTTTTGCGTTGCCTTGCCTGCGCGCGCAATTTTAAGGCGCGCGTGTTGCCTTGCCTGCGCGCGCAGGTCTAAGGCGCGCGCGTTGCCTTGCCTTCTCGCGCGGGCGCTGCCTTGCCTGCGCGCGCAGGTTTAGGGCGCGCGCGTTGCCTTGCCTGTGCGCGCAGGTTTCAGGTTGCTCAGGGTTTGCGCGGCGCCTCGCCTGCGCGCGCAGACTCGACGTCTGCGCGCTGCCCTGTCTGCGCGCGCAGATGCAGCTGGGTGCGCCCAGGCGTCGACCAAGCGCCCCCAATCGTCCAAGGCGCCCCCGGGCACCCCCAAGCGCCCCCTAGCGCTCCTCGGCGACCCCAGGAGCCCCCAGGCGCTTCCATGCGCTCCCGGCGCCCCGGGGCGTTCCAGGCGCGCCCGAGCGTTCCCGGGTGCCCCCGAGCGTTCCCAAGCGCCCCCCAGCATTCAAGAGCGCCCCAAAAGTCCCAGGCGCCCCCAAGCGTTGCCAGGGCCCCACGCGCCCCCAGGCGCCCCCAGACGCCCCCAGACGCCCCCTAGCGCGCCCAAGCGTTTCCAGGCGCCTCCGAGCGCTTCCACACGCCCCCAGGTGCTCCCCAAGCGCGCCCAGGCGCTCCAGCGATCCCAAGCGCACCCATGCCCTCCCAGGCGCCCCCAAGCGCCTCCAGGCGCCCCCAAGCGCCACAGCGTTCGCAGGAGCCCCTAAGGGCTCAAGCCTTCCCCGGCGCCCCCAAGCGCCACCGAGCGCCCCCGTGCGCCCGCGGCGCTCCCCGGCGCCGGCAGGCGCCCCCAAGCGCCCCGCAGCGACCCCCAGCGAGCCCAAGCGCTCCCAGGCGCCCCTCGGCGCACCCCGGCTCTCCCCGGCGCTCCCAGGCGCCCCCGAGCCATGAACGTCCATCTGACTTTAAATAGCGCCCAACCTTAACTAAGGTCGCCCTTAAATTCTTCGTCGCTAATTTTAGCGACACGATGCTAAATTGAATGATTCAGGTCGTCGCTGCGTCGACATCAGAATGTCGCGCGAAGAAGACGGACAGTGCGTCTCGTTGCAGCAGGAGGCGCCGCCTCCTCTTCGCGCGCAGCGCGCCCGCCGTCCTGCGCCGCCCCAGCGCGGCAGGTCGCATCAGCCGTGCCATCGGCCGCGCGCGGGCGCGAGCGATGACTGCGCGGGAAAATCCCGCCGCCGTGAGCATGGAGCCGCGCCTCTTCGCCACGTGCCCCACGCTACCTCCGAAGTCCTCGCCCATGTAGGTCCAGCACAGCGACGGCTGCGCGCCTCCGAAAGCCATCTCGAGGAGCAAGCGCGCCTTCGGCTTCGCGCGCCAACTCTTCGGCTGCATCCGCTGGAAGGCAGCAAGAAAGCGCCGCGAAACCTGCCGGCGGAGTCGCGCAGCAGGTCGCGTCTGAAGACTAGACGCAGCCGCTGCTCAACGCGCGGTTGCAAGTGCGCAGGTGGCGCATCGCGTTTAGTGCGGCGTCGTCCACGGCGCTCCCAGAAACGCAATGGCTCTCAGCAGCTCCCTTGCAAAATGGGATCAGATGCCTCAGAATTGCCGCCTAGCCGCGGAACTTTGGGCACGCCTGCGCGGCTTTCACAGCGCGTTCGAAGAAGTCACGCAGTCTGTCTGGCGCATCTTTGGCATCGCAACGCGCGTGGATGAGCGCCCGCATCCCGTTGCTCTTCTCCTTTCGGCTTCGCCCAGGCAATATTTTTGCGATGTGCCACAACGGCGCGCCCGCGAAATCCGCTCCGACTTCAACGTCAACGGCGCGCAACCAATCAATCTTGAATGCGTCGGCGGCGATGCCAGGCAGGCTAAGCGCAGGCGAGACAGAGCCTCCGTCGCGCAGAACAGTGGCGATGACGTCCTGCAGCGATCGCTTGCGACCCGGCCTCGCCCACGGAGAAGTCGCCGAAGTTTGCGTCGTCACCTGGGGCGGCGGCAGAGAGGGGCAGCGGGGCGAACGCGCCGTCACCTCCCCATCTTTTCCCCCGCCCATTAGCCAGGTATTACTTATGCATTTTAAACGTTGTTTTTCCTTTTTTTATTATTGTTATTTGTTTGCTCTCTCTCTCTCTCTCTCTCTCTCTCTCTCTCTCTCTCTCTCTCTCTATATATATATATTTATATATATATATATCGCTATTTCCCCCTTGCGTCTCTCCTTGTTTTTTTTCTCTCTCTCTCTCTCTCTCTCTCTCTATCTATATGTATGTTTCTCTCTCTCTCTCTCTCTCTATATATATATATCGTTCATATTTCTTGATATGTCTCTTTCTTTCTCTCTCTCTCTCCCTCTCTCTCTCTCTCTCTCTCTCTCTCTCTCTTCTCTCTCTTTATTATATATATATATATATATATATATATAATATGTATGTCCCTCTCTCTCCAGGCAGTTGGCTCCGCGCGTTCAAAATTTGGCCTGGGAACGATGTTCTGGGAAGACGAAGAACACGAAATGGCCTACAGTTGGCTCCGGGCGGAATGGTGTTCTGGGAACACGAAGAACACGAAGTGGCCTACAGTTGGCCCCGGGCATTCCAAATGTGGCCTGGGAGTGGTGTTCTGGGAGCACGAGGAACACGAAGTGGCCTACAATTGGTTCCGGGCATTCAAAATGTGGCCTGGGAGTGGTGTTCTGGGAATGGATTCCTAAGGATCCCAAAATATCCTAAAACGATTCCTACAGATTCCTGGGGGTGCACTTTTGTCCGGTTCCGTCCGGATCCCGCCCAGACCCCCTCTGGGGCGTCATGATGCTCTCTTTTGATCCCACTAGAAACCTATCAGCAAAAGCTGTTAGGTAAAAACTGCGAGCCCTACTTTTAGGATGACGTCGGCGACGTTTCGAGGTATACCACAACTCATCCCTTGATGGCAAGCAAGGCGAAAGGTAAGAGAGAAACCGTTGGATCGGGAGATGGATCATAGAAGGGCGTGGCCTCTGTCCGTTGCTATGAACCGCAAATGCAGGTACACAGGGCAATGCACGTATCATATAGGACTGCGCAGTCTTGAGCCATGAGAGCGTCGGATATGGCGGTCGCTATACAGCCTCTCCTTAAACCTCGAGTCAAACGCAGTCAGCGTCACCGTGGCCGTCGCCGTCAGCATCGCCGCTAACCCCCTTTCCCGAAGCCCTTCTTTTCACGGGTTCCAGCCAAAAGGAAATCGAGCAACGTCGTAATCGAGGGAAGCCCCTTCCCTTTGATCTCTCCCCCGCGGGGGGGTCGGGGGGGGGGGTCCTGGGGTGGTCTCTCGGGGATGGGTGTTGGGCTTGGGCCCCCCCTGGTGGGAGGGGGGCACCCCTCCCTGGGAGAAGTGTTCCCCTTTGATCCTGGCCTCCCAAACGCCTCGAACATACTTGTACAGCGGTTTGCTCCAAGAGGGCCTCGAAATAACCCAAGATCGTTCCAAGACGGCCCAGGGTACCCTCATGACGGCCTCGGAAGCCCTCAAGACGCCACAAGCGAGCTCCAACAGGAACCCGAAGAGGGCACCCAAAGGCGAAAGCCATTGATTGCCATGTAATTGTTCTATGTGTGGTCGCATCCTTTCCTCTTCGGGTTTCCGACGCGACAGAACGGCCCAGGGAACTCCAAACATAGCACCAAGACGGCCCATAAGGCCGCAGAAAACGCCCCAAACCGGCCCAAGAGGGCCCAAGACGGCCCAGGAGGCCCCCGCAACGACCGAAGAGGGCCCCAAGAGTGCCCCAAGGAGTTCCCGAAAGGGGGAACACCAGCCGACACTTCGAGCCTTCCACGAAAAGAGGCCCGCGGGAGGCCCCTGGAGGTGCCCAGAAGCCCCGAGGAGGCCCCCAAGAGGCCCAAAGAGAGCCCCAAGAGAACCCCAAGATGGCAAATGGCATGATGCTCCTGCGGGTGCTGAATGTGTTTCGTCGAGGTCATCATCAACATCATCAGCATCAGCATCAGCATCAGCATCAGCATCAGCATCAGCATCATCATCATCAGCATCATCATCAGCATCATCATCGGCATTAGCATCAGCATCATCATCAGCATCAGCGTCGTCATCATCATCAGCAGCATCATCGTCATCACCATCGTCGTCATCATCATCGGCAGCATCATCGTCGTCGTCGTCTTCAGCTTCGTCGACGTCATCACCATCGTCGTCATCATCATCGTCATCATGATCGTCGTCGTCACGGCAAGAACTACAAGTGCACGGTGTGCGGCGACAGGGTGCTGATCGCCACGGCGAACGACTGCCTGGCGGGCGAGTGCGTCCCGATGGTGAGAGCGCACACGTCCCCGTGCGGGGCGCAGAGCAGCCAGCCGAGGATCTGCAACATGGTCACCCACGCCAGCCACCAGACGAAGTAAGACAATGCTGGAGCTCACTACTGCGAGTTGTGCGGCTGAATCGCCAGGGAGTCGATGAAGGACCTGGCGAAGGAGTGCAAGAAGACGCCCAAGCAGATGGGCAAGCAGAACCTCAGCAGGATCGGACAAGGGTTGCAGCCTGGGATGCCCAGGCTAGCGACCGAGTTCAACAAGAGGAAGCTAAGCCTCTGACGTCGCACGCCATTTGCGTGCGAAAGGTCGAAGTACTGGGCCCAGCCTGGGCCACTGGCGGCGCAATTCCTCTGCTACAAAGACGTCGTTGTCATTGTCGTCGTCGTCCCCATTGAAGGACGGCAGCACCGGCCGTAAGGTTTACGCAATAAGTCCTCCCTGCCGCAACCCCAAACGTGTCGGTAGGGCGGACCAGGGGGTTCGCTTGAGATTTCCAAGCCATTTATGATCCTGAAGCTTGGACCCTTAAAATAAGCACTGATGGAGGGCGGGCATTTTTCAAAATGTGGATCTCTCCTGAACGCCACACAGCTTGGATTAAAACTTTGCCGCACTTTCACGGGTGGAGGGCTGTTCTTTTTCAAACATATGCTTCTCGCTTCAACGCCGCGCATATTTGTCTTTAAAAAGTCCACGACAGCTGAATGATACGTATCGCTGAATGTTGCAGAGTGGTGTTCTGACACGAGTTAGGATTGCCAGGACGCAACAACCACTTTGATGCGCTGTGTTGAGGTCCCTGAACCGATGTTCTGGCACGACTTAGGACTGACACGACGCAAAAAGCCACCTTGACTCGCGGCGGTGAAATCCCAGGAGTTGTGTTCTGGCACGCGTGGGGATTCTGATTGGGTTGTCTTCCAATAGGAGGTTTCCCGCAGTGTTGGGGCCAATGAAGAGGGACTTGGACGGATGGGTTAGTGCAACAGCGTGGATGCGGTGTGGGTTTTCCCTGGTCGTCATCCTCCTCCTCCTCCTCGTCCTCGTCGTCCTCCTCTCCCGCCTCCTCCTCCTCCTCTTCCTCCTCCCTCCTCCCTACTCCTTCTCCTCCTCCTCCTCCTCCTCCTCCTCCTCCTCCTCCTCTTCCGCTTGCGCTGCGCCTTCATCACCGCCCCTCCCGCCCATCACTGCGCCACCCGCTCCAATCGATGCCCCCGCCCTTCCCGCGGCCTGCTCCGCCTGGGCGGCCCGCATGCTACAGCTCCGGTCGGCGCCCTCGGCTAGCGGCCGGGACTGGGGGGCTCTCTCTCTTTTCTTTCCACCTCCTCCACCTCCTGTTCCTTTTGTTTTTCTGACGTTGATCGGACTTAAGCTGTGCAGCTGTAGCGTTCATGACAGTATGTGAAACAATCAGTTACGCAACTTGGCTCAAATGTACCTGGCGGGCGCCGCGGGGCAGGACACAATATAAGATTGAGTGCCGAGCGTAAAACAGTTAGCGAACGCCCGCCAGGTACGTGAGGCTAGCAAATACCTTAGTGACAACGGCGCGTTATTTAACTAAACCGCTAAGATCCCATCCTCTTACTCCTCGTCCTCCTCGTCCTCCTCCTCCACTTCCTCCTCTTCCTCCTCGTCCTCGTCCTGGCCCTCGTTCTCCACCTCTTCCGACTTTTCCTCCTCCTCCTCCTCCTCCTGGTTTTCTTCCTCCTCCTCCTCTTCCTCCTTTCCTTCCTCATCCTTTTCCTCCTCCTCCTCCTTTTCCTCTTCCCCCTCCTCCTCCTCCTCCTTTTCCTCCTCCTCGTCCTCCTCCTCCTCCTTGGTCGCGGGTCCCAAAAATTATGTCCCGCCAACCAGAATTAAGAAGACGAGTAAAACAAAACATGAATTTCTGGAAAAAATCTGTCAGGCCCCCTAGGCGCGATCCGTGTGGTGTGTGTGTGTGTGTGCCCAAACTGGCATTTGGACCAGCTCACCGGGCAACCGGTGAACCAACCAACCCGCCGACCAACCAGCCAACCAACCCGTCGTGGTGCATTGTTTGGCGATGTCCCGCAGCGCTGGGCTTGGATTGAATTTTTCGGCCTACAATGACCGCGAAGCGCGGGAAGGGAGGAGAGTGATGGAATGGAACGGAATTGGATGGAATGGACGGAATGGAATGGAGGGGAAGAGTGCGTGGAATGGACTGGCGTGATGTGAGGCGCGCGCGGAGTGGCGAGCGGGCGGGCGGGCGGACGGGCATGCAGATGTGCGGGCGGGTTGTTGTGTTGCGCTGCGTTGTGTTGCATTGTGTTGCGTGTCACTGCGCTGTGTTGCATTGATTTGCGTTGCATTGTACTGCATTGCATCGCATTGCAATGCAACGCAACGCGTTGCATTGTATTGCAGCGCTTTGCATTGCATTGCGTTGCGCTGCGTTGTAATGCGCTGCGTTGGGCCGCAGCACAGTGCATTGCATTGCGTCGCGTTGCGTTGCATTCTTGCACGTCGCATTGTACTGCACCGTGTTGCATGCGCGTTGGGTTTGCAATACATTGCACCGCAGTAAACTGCAAAAGGGGGCGGGGAAGGAGAGAGGGGAGGAGGGCAGAGGGGGGGGGAGGGAAAAGGGGTAGCACATTGCGCTGCAGCGGGGAAGGAAGTGGGAAGGAGGAGAAGGGGGCGATGGAATTCTATGTTCAAGCATCGGCGCCTTTTGTCCTAGGCGGGCGCGAACACGGTTCAACGCGCGGCTGACGCGGGCATGGAGGGCGGCCACCCCGCCGCGCCCATAGACCGAACGGCGGCGGAAGAGGGAGAACATTGAGGCAGGCAGGATAGGCCATCGTTCGGGCCCGGTGCTCAAACGCGCCCGCCCGCGCCCCGTCGGCAACAGCACGCGAGCCGTGCTACAACCAACATAGCCCCATGAACAAATGCAGGAAGGTGCGTCCGCCCGATTCCGGCATGCCTCGGGGCTCTCGGACTTCGCTACATCCCAGGGCCCTTTGGCCCGCGCGCCAGCCGCGGAAACCTTTTTACGGCGCCCGCGAAAGGGATGGGAACACTCCCGATAGAGCCCCCGGGACTCGTCCGAGCAGACTGAGCAATCTCAACCAAAGGAAGCAAGCCGCTGAGGGGACCTTCTACTCATCAAGTCCCTCATGCAATTCTCCCAGGGGACGAGGGGGCAGGCGATTTGGATGAGAACTGCCGATACTTTGCGCGCTGCGCAACAAACGCGGCTGCCCTGCGAACGCACTTCGCAGAGACAGCCCCTCATGAATGGCTCACTGACTCGCATGTGCGAACATATTTGCCCAGGCGGTTGCCTCTCCTCAGCTCGTCCACTTCGCATTTGCGAACACAATTCGCCTGCGCGGTTGCCCCTGCCACTCCCCGCGTTGCATTCGCGGCCGCCTATGAAGTCCGAAAGCACGCAGTGAAGCTGCTGGTTGCTCATTCCGTAGGCGACGCGCTCTCCTCCGCCGCTCCGAGGTCGCTGCGCTAGGAAGTAGGCGGCATCTCGCTGCGCCTCTCGTCGCCCAGTCTGACCGCGGGGTGTCGCGCTTGAGCCCCCCGCGCGTCGCGCCCAAAATCAGCTTCCAGCAGACGCTTCCTTCCGTCGCGGGGTCGGCCCTCACGTCGCGAATTTCGCGACAGACAAATTGCCGGAGAGTCGCCGCAGGCGGCCTGACAAACTGCGCTCTCGCACGGCGGGCGCGCAGGGTCCGCGGCGACGGCCGCGAAGACGGGCGCGCCTTCCACGACCGCGGGCGCAGGAATAACGCGACCCCGCCCACCCCCTCAGCCCCGAGTCTCCTCGGCTGAGACCAGGCCCCAGATCATCTCGCGGAGTGCGGGCCCGCGAGCCGTCAGCTGAGCCGCGCGCCGCGAATAGCTCGGAGCCGAAGGAAAACCTGCGCGCGGGCTTGCGCGATCGGCTCACGGTAACAAGCAGGAGGCAGACATCCTTGCCGGTGCTGCGACGCTTGCCGAGGCGCCTGGTGGCGGAGCCTCGCGCGCCGCATCCTGTGCCCTCCGCGCTCTGGACGGGCTCGCCGCCGCGCGCGCGGATCTGGCCGGCGCGTTCCACGACTGGAAACGCGAGGCGCGCCCTGATCTTCCTCGTGGCGAGGATCGCAGAATTGAGCTGCATAACGCGTCGTGCAAACAGCTTGTTCTCGGCCCCTCGCAGCGCCGCGGCGCGCGCTGCGACGCGGCGCTGGGCGAGCAGGGCGCGCGCAGCTACTCCCAGCAAGGAGGCGAAAATATTGGGTTGCTGACCTCGCGCGGGTCGCCGGCCTTCGCCCAGATCAGGTCGACGCGCCTGATTAGCATTAGGGCATCGATGCAATCGTCTTGGTCGAGCGTAACGACCCCATCGGGACAACGTGGCTGGACGGCGCCGCAGTTGGCGAAGTCGCCGTCGCCCCGTCGTTTTGCCGAAGACGCTCTCGACGTCTCCGACGAGCATATCGACGTGTTCCTGTTGTCAAGCGATCTCCAAATCGTCGACGCGCTTGGACAGGATGAGCACGCGCTTCGATGTCACGAGCAACGCAGTTGCCAGACGCCCCATGCTTGACTTCGAATTCCGGGCCCCACTCGGCATGCTTGGCAACGCGCTCAAACCGGTGAGCGCGTGACCCCGGCGAGTTTCACATAAGGCCTCGGGCGCGTCTTTGCCGCCCGTGCCCGGCTCGACGCAGCGCGGGCGCCTGGCGCCGAAGGACTCGCGGCTGGGCACCTGCCTGAGAATGGCTGCACTGCCGGGCGGCGGGGTGAAATTCACCTCGCGCGTCGCCCCACCTTGCTCCTGCATCTCGGCACGCGTCGCGCTCCGGAAGAAACCCTCCTCGACGTCCGCGGCGACGACCCCGGCCCGGGCGGCGCGCCGCCTCCGAGGGCTGGGCGCGCCACGAGGCGCGCTCGGCCACCCCCGCGAACGTCTCCAGGGCGCCGGCGCCCATGTCGCGGAACCCTCTGGGCGGTCCCCGCGGCCCCGCCGCCGGGGGTCCTTCTGGCGCTTCCGAGCGAACGGAGACGCGCCTGGGCCCCGCGACGCTTCGGGCGCCCACGAGCGGTCGCCGCTCGAGGCATTTGCGCTTGACCCAAATGGCGAGCTCTTCGAATATGGCTGCGGACACGTCCTCGGACTGCCTGGGAACGCCCCCCCCGGCAAGATATCGGCGCCGCGCTCGGCGATCGCGGACTCGGAAGCGGCGCGCGCGTCGAGCGCGGCTGCGCGGGGTGCGCCGGCAACGCAGTTGCTGGGCGCTTCCTCGCTGTTGCTCAGGAGTGCTTCGCGCGCGCGTGGGTCGAGGTGCAACTCCGCGCGCCTGCCCTCTCACCCTCCTCCTCAAACGTGGCGCTGTCGTCCGGGGCGCCGCCGCGCAGGCAATGATGGCTTTTGCGCGTGCCTGCCTTGATGCTGGCACTGCGCCTCGGACGGCCGGGGCCGCCCCCGCGGCCGGCGGCCGAGACCGGCCGCGGCGTGCTCGACGGCAGCGCGGGTCATCTGCCGGCTGTCGTCGCTCTTCAGCGCCTCGAACTCCAGACCAGGCCCCCCGCCCCTTCGACTGCGTTTGCACGCCGCGCTGCTGGCGTCACCTGCTGGATGTGGCCGGAGTAGCCGCTGCCAGTCTCTTCAGGCATGGCCGACAGCGCTCGTGGACATCCCCCCCTCAGCGGCGCTGGCGGCGCCCTCGGGGGCGTCAATGACGCAGTCAAACGCCCCATTTGGACTGTGTCTAGCGTCTGATGCCACTGGCGCCTCGTTACCCAGCATGAATGGCACGGCGCGAGCGCTGGCCCGCCGCTCGCCGACGAGCGCGCGGGCGTAGAAATTGACGCCCAAAAATTGGTGCGATGGATATCGCCTAGACCCCGGGGGCCCCGCGGTTCCGCAGTCGGTCGGTTCGAGCCTCCATGGAGGCAGACCTAAGACAGAGACAACTCAAACATTAATCTGAGAAGCACGCTCAGAAAACCCCGAAAGAAGGTGATCAGCCCGCGCGATTGAACAATGAGATGGGGGCGCGACGGCACGGCGGCCGACGCCCCACCGCCGCCGGCCCCCTCGGAGCCCAGGGAAAGGGGGGGGCAGAGATAACAATGAACAGATCAACCACCCGGCCACACGCAACCCCGACATCGCACTCATAGCAATCAAACGAGTCTCTCACAACACGTACACGCATAGAACTCGAACGATGTGAACTGAGAAAGCTATGGCCCAACCAGATCTCCGAAGTCGCACGTCTTTCACGGGCAATGTGGGCATCCTGGTCCGCCCCAGCCCCCCCCCCCCCCCCCCCAAATAATCCTAGCTCCATGTCTCTGCCCAAGTAAGGACTAAGCGCGGCATGCTGAATACACACGGCGCGTGCGCGGCCTCGCACATCACGCGCAGAGCGCGCAATAATCTCAGAGATGCAACGACAACTATCGCAGGCGGCGACGTCGCAGGGCAACCAAGTGCGGTCGGCGTCTGGAAAATGACCGTGCCACCGCGACCTCTTGTTCCAGGATGATGGAGTGGCTGGGGATCAGACCCAACCTATGTTGCCGGCGTGTGATACAACAGAACTGACGCCATTTGGCATTCACTCTTCTGCGGGGGGCTCTCGGCGCGGGGGCCCATTAGGGGCCCGCCAGCAGCCGTCCTCCGCGCGCCTGCCCCCCATGGACTTATAGCGCTCGGCCGCAGAGCCGCCCGGCAACGGGGCGCCGTCGGAGCTATCCTGCACCCGTTTCCGCACTGCGTGTCATTGCGGGGCTTGCCGAGACATGGGGGCGTCTCGGACCAAGGATAAATGGCTCTCGCGCAACGCATGCAGCGCGCGCGCGCGCCCCCCCCACGCGCCCTCGACGCCCACTGGCCCGCGCGCAAAATACTCTCCGGCGTCAAAGTAAACTTGCTCGTCTGCATGGGTGACGCGGTCCGCGAGGACATCCCCTGCACCTTCGGTGGGCGTGAGCGGTGGCGCGCCAATGCCAATGGCATGTCGGCGCGCTACTTGGTGCGGGACGTGCATCAGGAGGTCGGCGCGGCGTTGTCTGCTGAGCGAGCATTCTCCAAGGGGGGCCTGACATCCCGCCGGGCGCATCAGCTTCCAGGCCGAGGCCACCTCGGGGCACCAGGCCCATAGGCGTTGCGCGCCTACTTCTCCAAGTCCACATAAGGAGCAGAGCTCGCTTGGCGAAGGGAGCTGGATGGGTCTAACATACTGCTGCAAGGCTGCGAGCATCGCCTGCGCCTCGTCGCGCAGGCGAGGCGGGTGCCGCGCGGAGGGGGAAGGCCCAACGCGTCCGCGTCGTGATGCCGCGGTCCAAGACGCCCGCCACACCGGCAATGGCCTGTTGCATGGGAGGTTGCACGGCCCCAAGCGCGAACGCCCGCCCGCGGCAACTTGCGCATTCGCGTTGGGCGCGGTCACGTTGAAGTCGAATTCGCGACTTCGATGGGGCCCCGCCGGTCAGGGGCCTCGTCTCATGATGCGTGGCAGCGAAGCCACGTGACAATCGGAGAAGCGTCCGTTCCTGTCCGTCGCATGGGGCCCACCTGCGTCCGATCGAACGATCCCTCATCCATTGCCGCGTCTTGGTTTGGTAAAGGTGTTCCCAAGATGAGGCGTATAGTGTACGGTTGAGCGCCTGTCGGGCAGTAGCTCGTCCTCCACGAGCTTGGGTTAGAACGCGCGCAGCTTTACCAAGCGATGTAGCCCCGTTGCCGTTGTCGTCTTGGAGGTGGACGTGGTCCTCTGCCATCTGGATCGCCGCCCGCATGCGTCCTGCGGCAATGCCCGTCGCGCGCGGGGGCCCCCGAACATCCTGACGCCACGCAGCCGCTGCGGCGAATCCTCGCGCGCATGCGACGCGGCACCCTGGTGCTCCAACTACCACAGGCAGCGCACCGAGGCCGGTCAGCAAAAAGGGGGATCCATACGGAGGTGTCCAAGCATTAGCGATTCCAACGGTCGGTCAAGGGACACAACGTGCATTTTTTAGGGGATGGCCGACGCGACGCATGCATTACATATCGCCGCCCTGCGGTGCAGAGATGCGTGGGCGTCATGGATGATCACTGTTTTGGTGCTCAGTTTGGCCATGGGGTTTCTCCACTTGTCTCGTCGTACCAGGGCAAAGCATCCAGCGCCGAGACGCCGAAGCAGGTGCGCCTGCGTTGCACGTGTATACAGCGCGCAAGCTTCTCCGAAGTACGGCCACGATTCCTTGGCAGCCGACGCCCCGAAAGGAGCGCGTGCGCAATGAGTGATTGCCACCACCCCATGTGGTTCGCAAGTACCAATGCAGTGTTCAGGGCACATCGGCATGGTCGTTGATCGAAACTTCGCGGTCCAAGTTGGCCGTCGCAGCAGTGGGTGAAAAGCTCAGCCGTGAGTTCTGGTGTCAGCCCGGTGACTCTGAGGCCACCCGAAGACTCCTCCCATTCCACTGGCAATCTCTGTACACCTGCACGTATACTCGGCGTTTTCCGTACATAAACCCCGGCACGTATGCGTGGCCACCAGCAATCCGATAGATTGGCTGATCCATGGGAGCAGGAAGGTGGCCCGCATAGCCTGCCTGGCATGCGCCAGCATGGCAGCCAGATCATCCACATAGGTAGGGCACTCAGTCTGTAACGTGTCACGTAGTGCCTAAATCACTGGGTCGTAACATATCCACCATGGCAGCGGCGAGACAGCGCCCCCCATCCCAGCACTGCGAAGCACTCTGCGAATGGTTCCCTTCCTGGGTCCAGCGCGCATGCGCACGGCGCAACCCGCCTGTAGCAGAGCCCAAGGAGACTGCCGTGAATCCACCTCGGCATTCCCCAGTGGTGGAGCACAAGTGCAGCCCAACGGGTGAGCGCTCTTTCGAAAGCCTTGTTCTGGCCCCCGAAGATGGCAGCATTGGAGGGTGCCTCCCCAATTTGCTCTAGACCCCCCTCTGTAAAGGTTTCCACGTTTGGTGCAAATCGTCCAGGGAACGTCCCAATGCCTTTCCTGGGGATCTTTCGGGGCCGGGTCGACCCGCAAGGTGCTGATTGGCCTGGGTGACATTCAGTCCACATTGGCCTCCTTTGGTGGCAGCTTGTGAAGGGTACAAAAGGGCTCGATTTGAGGGGCCACCAAAGTGCGCCACCGTGGCACCGAGAAGTCGCCAAAAGCAGCCCGGAATCTTTGGAAAGCAAATCAAAAAACCCGCACATTCCCACAATACTGCTACAATCGCCCGATCATTGATGTCGGACGCGTACAGTGCTTGCGCAAGCAAGCTGACGAACCGTGTCCCGACGTGGTTCGCCTCGTCAGGTTTTCTCTCTCACACACAAACACGCACATACAAATATACATGCATACATACAAACACACGTACATACATACATACATACATACATACATACATACATACATACATACATACATACATACATACATACATGCATGCATACATGCATGCATGCATGCATGCATGCATGCATGCATATACATACATACACATACACATACACATACACATACACATTA
>CAUYUJ010012392.1:230368-235368 GCA_963575745.1 Prorocentrum cordatum | reverse complement strand
TGGAAGGCCCCTTGGAAAGGTTTTTGGGGTGCCTTGGGGGTCTTTTGGGCCGTCCTGACGCAATTGGAGTCCCTCTTGGAGCGCCCTTGTGCTGTCTGGGGCCTCCCTTGAGCCTTTCTGATGACCCCTCGGATCGTTCTGGGTCTGCTGGCAAAGCGTTTGTGGAGACCCGGAAAGCCCGGTGACCTTTTCCAAGGACGTCCAAAGGAGCCTGAGAACCCCAGATCCCGGGGGTCCAGTTTCTTTTTGGGGGGGGAGGGTTTTTCCCCCCCCCCGGGCTTGTGAAAATATAGGAAGAGGAATTATACACACTTACAGCATACCAGACAGACATACATATACATATATATGGACAGACAGACAGACAGACCGACATATTGACATACAGACAGACAGACAGACAGACAGACAGACACTCAGACAGACAGTCATACATACAGGCACACAGACATATATACGTACATAAGTACCTACCTACCTACCGACCTACCTACCTACCGACCTGCATGAATGCATGCATGCATGCATGCATGCAAGCAGGCATATATACATAAATACATGCATGCATACATGCATACATCATCAGCACCATCATCAGCACCAGCATCATCATCACCTGCGTCATCAACATCATCGTCATCATCATAGTCATCGTCATCATCATCGTCATCATCTGCGCCATCACCATCAGGATCATCATCATCAGCATCATCATCGTCATCATCCTTATCGTCGTACACATCGTCATCATCGTCATCACCAGCATCATCATCATCAGCAGCAGCAGCATCGTCATCATCGCCATACTCAGCATCATCATCATCATCATCAACATCCATATCATCATACCTATCATACAGACGATGCGGCTCATCATCAAAATCGTCATCCTCACTATCATCATCATCAGCATCATCAGCATCATCAGCATCATCAGCATCATCCACATCCTCATCATCATCACCATCATCATCGACGTCGTCAACATCCAGAATCGCCATCAACATCTTCGTCATCGTCATCATCCTTATCACCATCAGAATCATGATCATCACCATCACCATCACCATCAACAGCATCATCATCACCATCACCAGTACCATCACCATCTCAATAATCATCATCCCCATAGTGTGGATCCTCATCATGATCCTCATCATGCAACTTGGACGAAGTAGCTCTCCATCTACGTGCAAGCGCGTGCGAGCGCTTCAGCAAAAAAACGTATACACTCTCTGCGCTGCCTCCTACCCTTCAGAACGATCTCGCCATGTCCCCAATGCCTCGCCACTGCCTACAAGCACCTACATGCAGGGACAGCGACCAGCTCGCCGACGAGGGAAGTACTCTCAGAAGAGCACAGGCCGGAGCCAGCCTGCAAAAGCAGGAGGTCCTTCGTCCCGAGCAGGGACTGCGCCGCAAAGGTGCGGAACGCCTTGGGGGCAGCTGAGGCGTAAGATGGGGTGTCAAAAATAAAAGCGCAACGTCCGATCGGCCCAGGGACGGTTCTGAAACAGAGCACGGGAATAACCACGGAGGGCGACATTACTTTTCGAGCGTAGCTAGCAGTCCAGGAATCAATTAGTGCGTCCGTCGCCGCCTAGGCATCCAGCGCCGTCTTTGTGTCTAAAAAGACGCGGTGATGAACATTGCCAGGCTCCCCACTGATGGGAAGAGGACGAAAACATGCTAAGACAGGCTGACAATGGAAGAGGAGGAGAGAGAGAGAGAGAGAGACACACGCAGCAGTGAGGAGGGGGCGTTAAAGAAAACAACTAAGCCACCTAACCTCGCGCATCGCGTCCCGCGAAGCGCGACGCGCGGAAATCCGTGATCCTCGCGGCCTTGCGAGGCCACCTTGGAGCCGCGACGCGTGAAACGCGATTATCTTTACGCCCCACGGGATGTCAACGAGTAAAACTCGTCCAGCTACCGAGTCCAATGCACAGGCTGCTTCCTAATCCGAATACGGCAGGAGGAAAGGGAAGAGGAGGAAGAGGAGGAGGAGGAGGAGGAGAAACCGACCCACAAACGCCCCCCGCGCGACCACATTGGAACACGGTATTGCTGGACGCCTCGGAGAGGGTTCTGTTAGTCCAAGAGTACAAGCAGACATGGGAAGGAAGTGACCAGCCACATCGAAACCCTACGAGGAGGTAGAGGAGCGGGGTTTTCCCACATCTGCCTCCAGGAAATCCGAGCGATTTCCTCGGGACTACAAATCACACCCTAAAGATCTCCGAGAGAACCCCCCAGGATTTACAAATGACTTCCAAGACATGCTCAGGGATCTTCGTGTCGTGATCACTTAATCCAAGGAGCATCCAAATCCAAGTCTCGTAGAACTCACGGTTGAGTCGCGTCTTGAAGCGCAGCCCGCCCTGGATCCTGCAGGATCCTTCGCTCTTGCTGAGTTCCGTTTGTGCTAAATTTCGGTACCTGCCGGCTGAGCTAACGCTCGCCGCAGACCACGGCCCCCGGCGTAGCAGCTGGCCTCCCTGCTCTCGCTGCTCCACGTCCGTCCAGGCCCGAGCGGGCGAGCCAAACGGAGAGCCCTGCGGCGTAGACGTGACCACCGTCACGGCCGGCAAACATATCCACGTCCACACCGTCGCGGCTTGGATTCCAGGGCGCGATCCCGTGGATGCGTGGTCGCATAGACACGTCCCGCGCGGGGCATCCGCGACAAAAACACCCCGCATCCATGGGGTCGCGACCCAGTGGCCTGGCCCGCGGGGCCGTGAATATGGATACTTCCCGCCAACGACACCGATCGCAAATCGCTCGCCATGGGTCCCAGAGATGCGATGTATTGTGTACTTGTTTCCATACGGGGTCCCCCAGAATCGCGACCCTTTCTTCTGGACTGGCTTTGCATCCTGAATAATTGTTCTGACGGTCCCGGTGCCCGACGCAAATACTTCCGTATTCAATTTGTCAGCATGAAAGACTGGGACCCCGGCGCAGCAGCCGGCCTCCTTGCTGTCGTTGCTCCTCATCCCGCCGGAATGGGTCTGCTTTTTGCAACCGATGCGCATCATCGTGGCCCTGGCGGCGGGGGCGCAAACAGCGCCCCTCCTTCCTCCGCGGTCTCCTCCTCCTCCTCCTCGTCCTCCGCCTCTTCCTCCTCTTCCTACTCCCCCATCCCTTCTCCTCGTGAATAACTCTTATCGGGTGATAAAAAGCCCCTCTGGGATAATAAAGTTCGCGGTTCCCGCGGGGATAATAAAGGATTTGTCCCGGGGAAGGTAAATTATGATGATGATGATGATGATGATGATGATGATGATGATGATGATGATGATGATGATGACGGCGGTGATGTTGATGGTGGTCCTGGGCGCCCCGCGCAAGGCTGATACGAGAGATCTTTTTGCCGGCAGGAGCGCGGCGCAAGGCTGACTCGAGAGATCTCGAGGATCGCGGCTATGCAACTTGCCAGCGGGCGTGGATTGATTGTAATATGGTGATGATGACGATGATGATGGCGACGATCGAGGAGGAGGAGGAAGAGGTTAATCAAGGCGCGCGACAGAAGCCTGACCCGAGCGATCTCTCGGCTCGTGGCTACCTGCCCGCAGAGGCGCACTACACAGATATTGCTCGAGAGATCCCGAGGCCCGTGGCTACTTGCCCGCAAAGGCGTAGGACACAAAGCCGACTCGAGCGATCTCGAGGATCGTGGCTGGGCGCCGAGATTGTGCCAGCGCAAGAGAGGTCCTTGGCCGATCCGGCCAAGAAACCCCTCTTGCGCTGGATTTCGAACCACTCCCCCATGCAAGCGCGGCATCCTTTGGAGCCGTCCTTGCATGGGAGACACTTGGTTCAAAGCTGGGCGGCGGCGCTAGCCTCCTCGTAGGTGGCGCATCTCGGCTCGGCCGCCGCGGGGCCCTTGCAAGGCTTGGACTTGCGCTTGCCTTGGCCTTGGCGTTGGCCTTGGCCTTGGCCATCGCCGCGTCGTTGTCGCTCGCCTCCTTGAATTCACTGATGAACTCGTCCCTTCGGGCGGCCACGGCGCGGAGAGCTGCTGGCACGTGGCGGCCCTCGCCTCGGATCTCGCGCAGGGCGCGCTCGATCCAGCGACTTGCCCAGAGGCCGCAGCTCCAACCGTCTACTTGGCACCGTCAGTTGCCCGGTGCTGGGCAATGCTCGCTAGGACCAATGGCGCCGAGCTTGCGGAGGATCCTCGCGGCGGCCTTGGGGGGCCACGCGCGAACCCTACCCGCGATTTCTGAAGAGGAGGTGGGCGGGGCGCACTTCGCTCGGCAGCCCCCGAGCAAAGCGAACCCCACCTTCCCCCCTCAGAGATCGCGGGGTGTAGGCGTGAGTTCGCATGTGGCCCTGTCGGGCCTGCTCGGCGTTCTCGGGCGGCTGCTCGAGGGCGCCGCGGTAGTCCACCTCGACGCCGCCCACGTCGATCCTCGAGACCTGGCAGGAATTGCCGCAAGTGCCCCCTGCCCAGGGCGCCTCCAGAATTCGCTCCAAACCGGAGCGAGACGCTGGAGGCACCCTGGGGCGGAGGGGGCATTGCAGCAACCGCCGACCTTGAGATGCGTGTAGTGCGCGGGCGCCTCGGAGTGCACGCAGACCAGCACGTGCTGGCCCTTGTCGACCCTCTCGGCCCAGCGCTTCTGCCCCTCGGGCTGCTGGGCGGCGGGCGCGCCCTCGCCCTGGACCTCTCGAGCCCGGGCGACGGCCGCCGTGGGCTCGACCGCCAGCGCGTTGTCGGGGACGCCCACTCGCTCCTCGATCTCGCCCAGCAGCGCGTGCACCGTGCCCGGCTCGAGGGCGTCGCCCTTGACGATCTGCTCGCAGTTCATGATCGCGCACTCCTTGGCGAGCGCGGTGCGGCGAGCGTGTCATGTCTGGCGCCAGTCGAGCTTCTGCGGCTTGGGGAACTTGATGTCCTGCTCGATCGTGACCTGTGGTGCTCGGGATTCGCGGGCGTTCGTTGACTTCCGCCTGCTTCCAGTTTCCTTCCGCCTGCTTCCGCTTCGCGT
>CAUYUJ010012392.1:145368-225368 GCA_963575745.1 Prorocentrum cordatum | reverse complement strand
AAGAAAAAAACAGAAGGAAAGGAAAGGAATCTGCGAAACACAAACGAAGAAGAAAAGAAAAAGAAAAGAGGGACAAGCTGAGAGGAGATAAAAAGGAATCCTGCTCGGCCGTCTCAGCCTCGAGCCTCGCGGCCTCGAGTTGCTTGCAGGAGCTCGCGGCAGAGTCGGCCGCCCCGCAAGGCGAGGTTCTCAGCTTCTCGTGCGAGGTCGGGGCCGCGGGCGGCAAGGTCTGCGGGCCCCAGAGGCTCGACGAGCTCGTCTGCTTCGTCGGCGCGGCCACCGGAGCCCCGCCGCAAAGGCGCAGTTGCTCGAAACCGAAAACTGCGAGCCAACGTAACTACGGAGGGTTGTTAGTGTTAGCGTGTCGTTGGTGCTCCTTGGTGTTCGCTGGTTGTTCTTGCTTGTTTCGCTGCTGTTGTGGTTTGCTGTTGCTTCTGTTGTCCAAGGTCCAAAGTCCAAGGCGCAATCGGTCAGATGACCGCGGGAAGAAGCCCTGCGCCTGCTCTTGCTCACTTCATGAAGTAGAAGTATAGGAAATCTAGAAAAGCACCCCTCTGTAGACGAAGTTACGCGTTGATGCTGCGGGCAACGAGTTGGTCCAATAGATCGTTCCACCGTCGTCTGTCTGATGCCGCCGCATGCCGCGTCTCGCCAGTGCGTTCGAAGAGCATGCGTGATGACGTTGCCCACCTCCATGCACGGAGTTTCCGGCAATGTAGCTGGTTGCCTCGGTGCGCAGCCATGATCGATCGAAGCCATTCCCAATCTTTGTACTTCATCACTTTGTAGCTCAGCAGGTTCGGGTCGTGATTTCCGGCTCTCTGCAAATATCCTGCCCATCTGAAAACTGCGCGGAAGTACGTGGCGCCCCACCTCTCTTGCCATTGCAACCCTGATCCTCCTGCCAACTCTGGAAAAGAATGCTTCGCGAGCTTCGTTCGGCCCGCGTTTGAGTCCAAGCATTTGTCTGACCATTGCCAGTTGAGCACCTCGTAGCTGCGTTTGCTGCGCTTGCGTAAGTACCCAACTTCCCGCACACCAAAACAAAACTGTTGTCGACTAGGATGTGCAATAAGTGAAGCCGTCGTGCAAGCGGGGCCCTGCGGTAGTATAATATGTATTTATACTTGTAGAAAGCCCGCCATGCCTTGTCGATGCGCGATGTGAGTTCTACCGAATAGCAATTGTTGAAAGTGATTTGAGTTCCCAATGCCTGGAATCCCTCGTTCCGGGAAGCTCTGGGTAGTCGTTGCCCTCGCGCGTGGACTTGGTAACGTTGCTCATCTTCTGCCGTCGTGCACCAGGTTGTCTCCTGGAGCGGCACTGACCACCCGCATTGTTGTAACAAGTCCAACCACTTCTCTGTCATGTCCAAAAACATGTTGGGCGACGTCGCGAATAGCCAGCAATTATCCGCATACAAAACTAAAGCCTCTCAGCTGTCATCATGTAGTCGTGCTCCAAACTCTCTCTCGCGATACCACTCCAAGAAAGCAGTGGCTGGCATGTCCAATGCAGCATTGAAGATAGCGGGAGCGGCCGGGTCATCTTGCAAAAGGGATCTGCGTCTTCTGATCAAACCGGAATGCAGGGCAGGAGTGAGCTGGAATGTTGCACGGGCGCGCCGCACTTCCCTCGCCCATCCGGCAGTCAGTATGTCAGATATTCCTTTCCGGGCCAACCCCTGGATGCACGTGATGTCTTGTGCAGTCGTGCGCCTTGTATATGTCCCCATCCAAAATGAAAACGTGCACGTGCCATTCAATCGCTTTCTCAATGACGTTCCGCAATATGAAAATCGGCTCGCGCGCGCAGTGGCCCTGTCGGAAAGCCAATTGCGGCGCCTGCAACATCCCAAGTGCCGGACCTGCCAAAACAAGCAATACTTTAGAGTACACCTTATAGAGAACAGGGATCAAAACAACAGGTCTGAAATGCTGGATCGCGGTGGGTTTGGCGCGCTTCCCCACCAAACGAACGCATTGACGAGTCCAAGCGTCGTCAGCTTCACTCGGGTGATTGAGCATCCGCATTTGGAAGATCAGAGCCATCGCCTCGAAGACATCGTCATCCAAGTCAAACAACATGTCGGCCACGATCCGGTCGTCGGCGCATGATTTCCCAGACGCGAAGCTGAATGCCACCCGCTTGACCAAGGAACCTGTGATCTCTCGCAGTTTCGCAAGATCAGCCCAATCCCAAGACTTCCAAATCCAATATGGCATTGTTGTGCCGTCGAAGTCCTCGAATAATCTGTCGAAGTATTGAGTTAATGCCGCCTGTATCTCCTCCTCCGTGTTGTAGGCGACGCCCTCGTTAACATGGTCGTGCAAACTCTGGGGAGAGACCAGATTATTCCGTTTAGGTGCGATCGTCAACACACGTGTTGTCTTGATTGCATGCTCGCAACGAACAGCTTGTTGGAGGGCTCGGACTTTGCGTCTTAATCGACAGACCTCCCAAGACAACTTATGTCGTTCTGCTGGTCGCCGCTCCATGTTTCGATCCCGTTCCGCCTTCCTCAACGCCCGAATGTCCGGATGATCACGTGGTATTTTCGGGGGTCTGTTACGCCTCGGCGCGCCGCGTTTGGCTACAGCGTTGGCGATGGCTTGGGCGATATCCCTCAAGTGTAGGACGGGCGCACTGTCGGGGCAGAGTCGGTCCAACGACACTCGGGATTGGCATCGTTCTCCATGTTGCTGTCGTTTCGGCTGCGCTTGCGGTCGACGTCGGGCGCCAGATTCGATGTTGGCGCCACTGTCGATATGCAAGCTCTGGAGGGTCAGCTCGAAGCCATCCGGGTTCCAGTCTGTAAGGCGGCGCGGTCGAGTCCACCATGTTGATCGGTGAGATGCATCGCCCCCTCTTGCCGCCAGCGCGTCCGCGAGTTCGTTCCCGCATATTCCCTTGTGGCCCGGGGTCCAGCGAATCGAAACGGTAAACTGTTTCTTGGCTTCTGTCAAAAGATGTACAAGCAGCGATGCTACAGCAACGTTCTCTTTGGGTTCAAACTTATTGTCAGCCAAACCCTTGACGCATTTTGAATCCGCATGCATGTGCAAGCTTTTCCCATGCAGTCGGAACTCGTCTCCGGCACCCGCGTGACCAAGAAGAAAAAGCAACAACTCGATGCAAGCGCTCATCTCTGCTGTATTGTTTGTTCTCTTGGTAGCTCCAATGTGATATTTAGAGCCCTGCTGGATAACGACTGGCCCACAAGCCTTAACCAGTAGTCGACTAGCGTCGTTAGCAATACCACCAGAGTCGAACACAACAAAACCCCAACCTGCAATTATAGTGCTTCTGGACATCTTTTTGCAAGACCCGTCAGTGTAGATGTGGATGTCGTCGCCGCTGTCGGTCGATATCTTTTCTGGTAGTCCCAATTCTGCCCGGATGGTGTCGTTGTATCCTGGTGTCGACGCTCTCCAATTCACAGGCTTGGATTGTTTTCCCCTGGGCCGATAGCCGCCCCTATATTTGGAAGAATGCCTAAGTAAAAAGTAAACCGGTCGGTGATCAGACACTGTCGCAGTTGAGTCCTGGGGGGCACGCGCGGCGACACGACTCGCCTGGATGTTGGAGCACATGTAGTCGATCTGTCTTGGTCCACACCTGTCCGTGCAGCATGTAAAATGATACCCACCATTCATGAACATGGTATTGTGGATAACCAAGTCGTGCTCCATACAAAAACGTACAAATGCGTATCCTTTCCTACCTCTGGGGCGTTCGCAATGCGTACCCAAAATGCGGGGGCTCGCACTCGCCCCAATCCACAGGTCCAACTCTGTCCTGAGCATCCACGCCGAGCACCACTGCAGGATTGCACCTTCTCGCCCTGTTCAACAACATCGCTGCGTCACCCAACGAATCCAAATAAGAATTGAAAACGCACCCTGGATCCAAAGATGCACTAATGCAAAGTAAAGGTCGCGCCTCCAACCGTAAAGTTAAAGAACATGCCCGTCCCTCGCTGTGGAAAGGATCCTTGTCAACCTTATTACCTACCGTATTTCGCACAACGATGGCCCCACACCTACGCCCAAAGCCTGGAGGTTGCATGTAGATCGAGTGGCCCTCGCACGACTCTGTTCCCCAACCCGCGCCATTGGCGGTAAATTCTTGCAGAAGGAGCATGTCCCACTCCAATTCGCCCCCGAGGTCTTTGAGGGAGTCGTCCACGCAGGTCTGGCTCACTCCGAAAACATTCCATGATGCAATGTTGAGTTTCCCCGCCAACTGCTCTTCAGACTCCCCCATGTTTAGTCACTCGATGGTGTTGTAGGCTGCGAGGTTGGCCTGGAAGTCGAACTGGATCTGGACCTCCGGCGCAGCCTGACCCAAGCGTAGCTCGTACCCGGTACCATCCCTCTCATGCACCTTCTTGATGGTTCCGCTCCCGCCCTGCCGGTAGAAGACATGCCCCTTCTCCCTGTCGCCGTTCACCCACGTCCCGACTTCCCCCTGCGCGCACATGTTGTTGTTCACTAGGTGATTGCGCAAGCTGGTGATCGCCTTCCAAGCCTTCTTGCTGAGCTGACGCTCGTCCCTGGTGGTTTCGATGGCGTGCCACAGCTCACTGATTTCGCGTTTGAATTTCTGCCCCTTGTGATCCTTCATAAAATTCCACATCAAAGTACTGCTTTTGAACACGATGATGCCTAGGTTACCCGTGAACTTCCCGATTGCGAAAGATTCGAGTACATCCTCCTGCCTGTCCTGGGTGATCGTCTTCAGGGTTGCCCAATATCCTCCTTGTTAGTATTGTCGGGGAATCCTCCGATAACGATCGACATTCTCTGGTTCCTCGGCACCTGTGTGCGCTTGTTCCCCCATCCCATGCGTCGAGTCTTTGGCCCCCGTTGGTCTTCAACTTGTGGACTTCCTGCTCGAGGGCGTTGAGGCGCGTTCCCTGTTCATCGATATTCTTATCAGTGGCCTGGAGGTTGGTGTCCATGGTATGCATGCGAGTATCCATGGTCTGCATCTTCGCTTCGACAGACTCGATATTTTCGTTTGTGTTCTTATTGATAGCTGCGATGATAGATTGGGCTTCCTCGCTCAGCGCCCCCCTTCCGCCTCCATCCTTCCCACGACTCCGCGATCGCTCGCAAGTGCAAGCCCCATCCTTCTTCTTGCCGCAGTCTTCGCAGAACATGGCGGCTGTAATCGGTCGGGACGGGAAACGCTCGAATCGCTCGAAGGACAGCGCTCGAGCCCTTGCTGTTGCTTCTGCTGTTGTTGTTGGTGGTGGCGCGCTTGCTGTTGCTGCTGTTGTTGGTAGTGTTGTTGTGTTTTGTTGGTGTTGCTGCTGTGTTTTGCTGTTGCTTCTGCTGTTGTTGGCGGTTGTGTTGTTGTGCTGGTTGCGGTGTCAGTGGTTTGTGTGACCACTGCTGTTGTTTGCGCGAGTTGTGTTGCTTGCGTGTGCCTGTGTTATTTGTGTTGGTGGTTGCGTTGCTCTGGCACCTGTGTCTTGTTTTTTGTCTGGCGCCCTCGAGCCCGGGGGTCACCCCGCTGCGAGTTCCCGGCACCGCGTCCTCACTCTGCCCGAAAGCACCTCGCTCAGAGCCCCCAGCGGCTCGCGAGGCGCCTCAGGGCTGAGTCGGAACTCGGGGCCGAGACCTGCGAGGCATCGCGCTGCCTCGTCGTCGCGGCCTTGCAGAGGCGCCTGCGCTTGTCGTCGTCGCGATTATTGTCCTCGGGCGCGGCCTTCTTGTCGTCGAGCTTCTTGACCTCGAGCGTGGCCTTCTCCTCGGGTTTGCTGGCGCCCCCCCCCAGCGCGGCGGGTTCCGTCTCCCTCGCCCACTCGTCGCCCTTCGCCCACTCGCCGACGCTCTCGTCGTCCGACCGCTCGGCGACAGGCCGACGATCGTCGCTGTCCGACTCGGCCACGGGGCGCTGCGCCTCGGCCACGGCGTGCTGCGTCCTCGGCTGGCTTGGAAAGCTGGAGCCTACATTGGCCACGGTTGTTTTTGTTGTTCGTGTTGTTTTGTCTTGCTGCTGTTCTTGTTTGTCTTGTTGATTTGGTTATTATTGGTTGTCTTGCTGCTGTTTGCGAGCGCGCGGATGTGCAGCTGTTGTTAGTTATCCCCGCTGTTTGTCTTGCTGCTGTGCTGCCCTGCTGTTGCTGCTGTGTTGCTGTTTGCTGTTGCTGTCGCGGCTGCTGTTGTTGTGTTTGTGTTCTTGTGTGTGAATGTGTGTGTGCGCGTGTGGGAGTGCGTGTGCGTGCGTGTGCGCGTGCGCGTGGGTGCGTGTGCGCGCGTGCGCGCGCGCGTGCGTTGGCGCGCGTGCGTCGGTGCGTTTGCGCGCGCACGTGCGCGCGCGTTTGCGCGCGCGCTTCGTGCGCGCGCGTGGCCGCCAGGTGTCGAGGCTCAACCCTCGACCCTCGGATCGAGGACCCGAGATCCTGGCAACTGTGCTTGGCGATTCTCGGGCCTACGATCCGAGGTGCTCGCAGATGCCCGAACCAAGATCTCGGACCCTCGATCCGAGGATGGAGGATCGAGCCTGCGCGGTGGCAGCGCGGGCCCGAGGATGGCCAGAGCAGCGCCGGGCTCGGTCCTCGGGCCTCGGATTGCGAGCCCGAGATCTTCCAGTCCAAGCTTGGCGACCATCGGATCTGGGATCCGGGATGCTCGCAGACGCACGAGACCAGGATCTCGGATCCTCGATGCGAGGATGGAGGATCGAGCCCGCTCGGTGGCAGCGCGGGCTCGAGGACAACCAGGGCAGCGCTAGGCTCGGCCCTCAAGCCCCGGATGTCGAACCCGAGATCATCCAGTCCAAGCTTGGCGGCCATCGGATTTAGGATCCGAGGTGCTCGCAGATGCTCAAGACCAAGATCTCGGATCCTCGATCAGAGGATGGAGGATCGAGCCTGCTCGCCGGAGCCTCGGACGTCGACCCCTAGATCCAGCTTGGCGACCCTCGGAGCTAGGATCCGAGGTACTCGCAAATGCTCAAGACCAAGATCTCGCACCCTCGATCCGAGGACGGAGGGTCGAGCCTGCTCGGCGGCAGCGCGGGCTCGAGGGCGGCGGCGAGGGCGATCTACCATCGCCCGCGCTCGGTCGTCGAGCCTCGGGCGTCGAACCCGAGATCTTCGAGTCCAAGCTTGGCGACCCTCGGATCTAGCACCCAAGGTGCTCGAATATGCTCGGACTCAAGATCTCGGACCCTCGATCCGAGGATGGAGGATCGATCCCGCTTGACGGCAATGTGACGATCGAGCGTCGCCGAGGCTCGATCCTAGACCCTCGGATCGCGAACCGAGATCTTCGAGCCCAAGCTTGGCGACCCTCGGATCAAGGACCCAAGGTGCCCTAAGATGCTCGGGCTCAAGATCTCGGATCCCCGATCGGAAGATGCAGGATCGGGCCCGCTTGATTCCTTGATGATTGATCGAGAATCACTCGGCGAGAGGGGGGGGTAGCACCCCGCAGCTTGGAACGCCGCTCGCGCGTGCTCGAGCGCTCTCTTGGGGCGCGGACAAGCAGATAGGGCTCGAGCGCGCGCCTCGAAACGGCGCCTTCGCAGCGAAAACATGGGGCGCTTGGCTCGGGGAGCTCGCGCGCTCAGGCGCCCACGAGCATGGGCGAGGCGTGTGCGTGGGGTTAGAGTACACAAGTACAGAACCCCTGATCCGTTGGTAGAGGAAAGGAGGGAAATATGGATATATTTTCCTCCTGCGCGATCAAGAGGTCTGATCGATCTAGTCCAATGCCTGAGCCCGAACGGCCAGGCGCAGGAGAGATGAGGATAAGGAATATATATATATATATATATATATATATATATCTATATATATGAGGGTATTATACGGGTCCTATTAACACCCCCCGTCCCGAATCCCGCCCGTGAGGGCAGGACTCGGGAACAGGAGAAAAGAACCCGTCACCCGTTTACTCCTCAAACCCTGAGCACTGCCAGGCAGCTGAGCGTGAAATCTGCATCGCTCCAGCTGCGCCCCAATCGCGACAGCGGCGTGCAAAAGCAAACGTAGCACAAGGCTGTCACGATTAGGCAAGAAAAGGTAAGAAGGAACACCCAGGGTCCCTGTTTCTTCGCCAAGCACGCGTTGGTGCCCCCTCGGTGCGCCCCCCAAAAACGCTTCGGCACTCGAGGGCGGAGAAGAATGAGACACGGGTGGGCGGAGCAAGAGGATCTGATCAAATTAAAACAACATCAGAAGCTGCCGCGCCTGAGCGCGGCAGGTGTTGCCACCAGCTCTCAAGCGAGAGCTGGGCATCATATCATTCTCAACGCAATGAAATTATACTGTAAAAAAAACAGTATGAAGTCGTGTTGAATAACACGATCGGGTTAGGAAACACGTCTAAATATAAAAGCAAATGTCTGGCCAGACGCAAAGCCGTGTTGACAAACACGAAAAGTTGCATAAATAAATTCTGCAAGCGGTTACTCCCCTCGGCGTTGCTCCTTAGGAGGCTGCCATGGGTTTCACAAGTATAGGTGTGGCCACTTTTCTTGGATAGTGAAGTTATTCACCGCTCGAGGCGAACTTGTATAAAGAAGAAGTTCAAGCCAATCGAGCGGTGGGCCTTGCGGCCGACTAAACTACGCGTTGCCTCTCGCGTAGAACCTCTGGCCCCACGCCCTGTGGCCATCCTCCGCGATGTAGCTCGTCGCGAAGGTCTCCCAGGGCGTCCTGGGGGCCCAGTTTGGAAACCTATCGTTGCGCATCAAGTCGCGGATGTACACGGACTCATCGCTGTTGTCCGCGATGTATACCCAGCATTTGGTATAGTAGCCCCAATATATGTGGCCCCACTGGCTCTCCTCTAGGTTCTTGCGCCACCACATCGCGTAATCCTCTGTCCGGCGCGCCCTCTTGGCACGAGGAAGCGTTGTTGGTCTGCGGCTGGCATCGCTGCTCCGCCGCTGCGCGGCGGCGCCGCGCGGCCCAGCGGGCGTGGAGTCCTGCGCGCCAGATGCGCGGGGTCCAGCAGCGTCGCCAGGAGCAGGGCGCGGCGGCGGCGGGCGCCGCGGCTGCCGCGGCTCCATGGCGCCATGTGAATGTGAAGAGTGTGCGCCAGGATCGATCGGATCGGTTCTAATCCCTGAACTCACCCCCCTGTGATTTGCAGAACCCATGGCAGGTTCGATGGAGGCTAGTACGGCAAGCTTCCGCTGCGTGACTTTCTCGCCAGTGCCATCCCCGCGGGGAAGGGCAATTGTGATAAGTCCACGCTTTTGCCTAATGCCTCTATCGAGTCTACCTGTGTTCAACTACCACTTCCTCCGACCAGCAAAGCCCTGCCTGACGCTGTGATCGTGAATCTCACAAGCATCACGCATGTCTTCGACGGTGAAGGCCTTTTTGCCAGTCTCAGCGCGAGCGGCTGTCATTTGGTGGTGGAACCGCACGTCACCCAGGAAACGTTGAACGAGATTGGCGAAGGGGTGGTATAGAGGTCTGTCGCCCTCAGTCTCGCCCATCAGCCTGCACATGCGTGCAGGAGGGGGGCCTGCGTCGACCCACCTCTGACCTCTGATGCCTCTCCGCGGCTTTCTTCGCGCATCTCCTCAAGGTATCCTTTTCCTGACCAGCTATGGAGCGCTTGCCCATCATCTGGACACGCGCTCCATCTGTCATATACCTTGTGATGTCGTCCTGGGAGAGGGTCGTCTTGATCCAATGGTTCAACTTCTGGAGGTATGCTAGGTCGCTCTCGGCGGCACCACCTTTGTCGGTAGCACCTACAGCGACAGTGTACTGCCAACAGATGTCACAAATTGTGCCGTCACCTGTGACGATTCCGAGAGATAGAAGACGATCGCAACTCCGACATCGCGCTATATCACGCTGGATCTCTTCAGGGGCCCCAGAGATCGCAGGGCGCCCGCGATATCCCCAGCGGGTGTCAAGGCCGCTGGCGAGAACACGGCCGATTTGGTCCATGGCATCACGATTGATCTCAGCGGTCGGAGGGGGGGCGATCGATCGGCCGATCCCCTCGATCTCGATCCTAGACAGTCTTTCCCCCGGTAGCCCTGCGTACCCGGAGGTGTCGGTGTCCGCAGTGTCAGTAGCGCCATGGTGTATGTTGTCCGTACGGATGCGGGTAGCCCCTGCCTGCAAGATGGCCTCATTGTCGCCCACCTTGCGGTCAATATTCTTTTTATCGGCTATGATCTGTACCATGGTTTCTTGGTCAGGGGCTGCGGAAGCAACGCTGCCTGGGTCCCTGGGGATTTCCTGCTCGGCGCCTGGATCGTCCTGGTCAGGCGCGGCAGGCGTCTCCACCGGCCCCCCCCCATACGGGGAAGCCTGGGTTGCCGTGTGTCTGGATGCAATTTGTGAAGAGATCACGCAACGTATTGTAATCACGTAGCTCCTTGATGCTGTCTAACAATATGATTTGGTACACTTTGGAAATCCAATGAAAGATGCCTGTGGTCGACTCCTCGATGACTCCTGGACCCAGGTAGTGTACCATCTTTTTCAGGAAACAATCTGCACTGCAAATCGGTAAGTCGCGTGCCCATTTGTGGGCATGAGTGTAATCCATTTGGTGTACGTCTCTTTTTGGTCAAAACTGTATCTCAAATCGTAAATATGACTCTATATTGTCCACCGCGATGTTGGCCCTGCCAGTGTGTGCCTCAATAATTTGTTTTACCTTTATCATTGGTGAGTCCACCAACATCTCCGACGTCCAGCGGTATATGCGGTGGCCGTAAGATTGCAAGACCCATATTGTACATCCTCTGGCTCATAGTCGGGGTGGCTGAGGAAATCCTCTGGCGGGTCGAAAATACGATCAAGGATGCTCGAGCCGATGTCCTCATCAGCGTGAATTTCTGCCGACAAATCCGCCTTCATGGCATCATTGGCTGCTTTCTCCTCATCTGTGAGTGGTATGTTCGATATATCCACAATGACAATTACCAGAGGCTCTTTGGATTGGCCTGCCTCTTGTCGGAATCCCTCGTCGTCTGCTGTGGGATCCTCGGCAGGTGTTGCCACCAGCTCGTCGGGGTCGGGTGTCCGAGGAGCGGGGCGTCTGGTCGGCGTACGTGGGATACGTGGTTTGTAAATGCAAGGCATTCCAAGATATGGTAGATCACCTGATTCTTTAAACTTATGGATCTGATCGCTGCATGAAGATGGGCCCTCAAGTGCAACATTCATGTGACTCGGGTTGATGTCGGTACGGATTGGCAAAGCGAAGACAACGCCCTTGAGGGGCATATGTTTGTCGCAATACCATATTGTTTACCCATCGTAAACCGTAGTTGAGAATAGGTATTTGTACCGCAAAGAACTTCTCGAAGACTCCGAAATGGATGATCGGTCCATAAATATGGCCCTTGTTCATGCGAACCTTCGTTTTGTAGTCGCCCTTGGGGATGTGATTGTCATAGCGGTAGCAATTGGTAGAGCCTCAATTTTTGACGACAATGAAGCCCCCCATGCGAACATCATTGAGGATATGCCTTCGACCCTAATCTTTCTGTGTAATATTTGATGTAATGGGTAGCTGGGCGATTGGACGCTGGGCCGATGATGCTGAGGCGGGCTGTGGCTGTGACTGCTGAGCCGTGTCGTAGGCCATGCCAGTTGGGGCAATCCCAGGAGGGTCATCGATTGTGACTGTCCCAGGAGCAACAGCGCAAATCTCGCATTTGCTCAACGGTTGTCTCACAGCCAGTGGCGGGTAAACCCAAGTAGTGCTTTCTGGCCTCTTCTGCCTGCCAGTCTCGCTGCGTGGTGTGAGACGGCGAATGGCGATTACTGCGGCGGCTGGAACCGCGTCCTCAGTCATAACAGCACCTTGTGCTCCCAGCCAAAATCTGCATCCAGCCTTTGTGGCAATCTCCATGTTGATTACCAGATCTACCTCGTTCTTGTAGTGCTTGAACTTGTACGATTGTACCGAGGCGTGAGGATTCTTTTGGAACTTGTCTACGTAGGTGCTGGAACTGAAGAATGCCTCCGTGCGTTGTGATCCTCGGAAATGTTTGTCTCTCTGAGAAGACGGATCAATATAGCCTGGAATAATCCCTGACTTGAGGATGCTTCGCCAGGCACGAAGTGTCGTGCCGTGGTGGAGGTATTTCACGTCTGTCCAGCGTAAGCTCTCCCAGCCCATATTCCACGGCTTGGAGAGCGGATTGACGCAACTGTGACCTCCAACGCATCTGATAGCGATAACGCTGTTCCAATCGAAGCAGCTGGGATCGCCCCCGTCTGGGACTGGTTTGGCATATATCTCGGTTCGGTTCTTCTGCGGGTCAATGTGCTTCGGGAACGCACGAATGACGAAGCTCGGGTAGTGACCAGTCCAGTCCATGTATCCGTCTGGCTCACCGTCCTTCCTGAAGTGTGCCATGGCCGCCTCGGTGGATGGTCCGTTGTGGAGTACACGCTCTTGAAATTTCCACTGGACCATATCCTGAAATCATTTCCAATTGCTGGGGATCTTCCAAGTGTGCTGTGCCGAGTTCGGCCATATGTTGGCACGTCGATCATTGAATTGGTTGATATGGAACTTTTTGTAGTAGATCTCATGACGTAGCATTGTCGCGATGTCTTTGCTCATCCAAACAGGGTCGCCAAGCCACTCCTCGATCGGCTCAGGTCCGTACCGTACCTCGTCGCACGGCGGGAGCGATATCCATTTCCACTCTGGGAAGCAACCAGACTGAAGGATGTCAGGCGCATGGGCGATCACGCAATCGTCGTATGACAGTTGGCCCGTCCATTCATCGCCCTGCAAGCAAGCTATGCCATTGGTCGCGGACGTGCCCCGCAACGAAGGAGGTACGCATGGATGATCATCCGCGCGACCTGCTTGAAGCTTGTACTCACGAGGGGTGCGCGCATTGTCGAATGTCGGGGTCTGGCTGGCGTCCTCATGTAAGGAACGCTCGCAACAGTCTTGCCGCGACAGCTTGTATACCGTATCCGATTGCTGGTCGGGAGAAGGTCCGTCGTCGGCAGGAGTTGCCTCCAGCTCCGCCGCCTCCACATCAGTGTCGTCATCGGGGATCGGGACTGACGCGGCTGTCGGTAGCGGGTCGTGGCGATGGATCAGCTGGCGTGCTGATCGGAAGCGGACCAGGCGGCAATGGCTCTGGTAGTGGGATCGGCTGCGGGCCTGGCGGCAGCGGGTCAGGCAGTGGGCCTGGCGGCAGTGGCTGCCCGTCCTCGGTCTGCTGGTCTGTCCCAGCTGCCGCACGCCAGGCGGTAGTTGGAACGTCGGCCTCGAGTCCCAATGCAATGCGATCCAAGGCGTTCTGTGTAAAGAAACCTTTGCATGCTGTAATAGTGTCTTGGTTGTCAATACGAGGGCCGATACGATGAGAGTTCAGTCTGTTGCGCTCTGCAATGATGCGTGATTTTGTCGAGTCGCCATCGCCGTCCAGGTCGTTAATCTGGTGCAGAAGCTGCTCGTACACGGCCCAGGCAACAGCGTGCGCATCCTGAATTTATTTCACGATTTTGGGGTGAAAGAGCTTTCTTCCCATCTGATTCCCAAGATGCCCACGCCCCGGGGTAGTCGTTGATCAGAAGGAGAAGATGGTTGAACAACTCGTCGTATGCATGGGCGAATGGATCGTTATCAGGAATAGCCTTTGTAAGATCGCTAGGATCTGGTGCTGGTGGCTCTTTTGCGAGTCCAGGGATGGGCATGCATGGATCGCTTGTTGCCAACGGCTTTGATTTCGGCAAAGTACCGCTCGCGCAAGATGCCATCCAGGCACAATGAGCCATTTCTCCTGCAGTCTGAGTCATCAGCGTCGTGAGGCTGAGGTTCCTCTTCCACTCGTTGGTCATCTTCTCGCGAAATTGAAGAACCTCCATAATCTCTGCGACCTGGGTGTAGGCCTGTGTGTATGTGACCGGAGTCAGGATAGGAGGTCCGAATGGATAAGGCTGCGATGGTAATGACTGGATCAATGCACAGAAGTTGCGGTAGCATACTGCATCACAAGACTGAGTCGTAACCGTCGCCAGATTGTGATTATGTTGTTTTGAATGCCAAGCCTGAGGCGTGACTCTGTCGTACGCATCAATCCAGTGGTCCGAGGGAAGAACTGCGACACCACGTGATTGCATCGTCTTGATCAGGTCGCCCGTGTGGTAGTCGAAAATTGGGTGTACGCCCCATTGTGCCGCTTTGCCTGGCCCCATGACAGTGGGGCAACGAGAGTACTGCATCACGTCAATAAAACGTGGCAGATCCACTTTCACATGCACTGGCATAAGCGTCGGGACGCCGCCCTCGCATTCCGTCTTGATGAGCTCGCGCACGGAAGTAGGGGCGCGATCCTGATGGCGACGTGTGCCCAACATGGTCTGACCATGATTAGCACGCGCAATGTCGTTTGCACTCCAGACCACCATGGCGTTGAGGCCTCTGCAGTAGTGCCTTTGTTTCACAAACGCAGGAAATTCTTTAGCCCGATAATCCCATATAGGCTCATTTAATATACGCCACTCTTTCATAGAAGCATTGTCGTTCATCAGCGTTAGACCCCTGGCCTTGCGGATCATGAGGATCATGTTGCGCTGCTCGAGTGTTGACTCAAACTGGTTTGCGAGGATAGCTGCGCTACGGTTCTCCTGTGCTTGCGTGCGCTGCTCACGGAGCTGTGCCATATCCCAGCGGGTGTCGCCACCAGCCTCTGGCAATAGAATGCAGTCCTGGCCAATCGCCGTGTCGTTCTGTTTGAACCATTCTTTGTAATTGCCAAAGGAGAATGCATAATGTCGTCGCGGATGACGGTCGACAAGTGCTCGAGGGTGGCGCCGCCGATGCATTCTGCACGGTTGAGGCACGGGATACATAGAGGCACGAGGCCAACATTTGATGCCTTGGCAAGGGCATCCCGCTGCTGTGAGCTGTTGAGCTCGTCGATGCCGTGGCTGGGGTACTTCTTATGCGCGGCGGCCTTGGATCCTTTCCTGGGATGCATGATCCATGTGGAGTCCGTGTACAGGTTTGTCAATTTGTATGCGTGCCCTGACGGGCCAAAGGCATGGTGAAGAAGGAGTCCCAGGTCCTCCTGCATGGGCGCAAGCCACCCGTTGTCTGAAAGAAGGGTGGGAACCAATCGACCACCACAAAACGCGCTGTAGTTTGCTTGTGCAAGCTCTAGCGGATCAACAGCAGCACCAGGAGTAAGACCAGTGTCCTCCTTGGTAGGCGTTTCTCCTGGGAGCACGGAGCCCTCCTCGTATGGCTGCCAATGATTATGGTCACACTCTGGGAGGATTGTCCAGCCGTCTTGGTGAACGGATGGTGTTGCCACCGTCTTGGGGCCTGATCCGATACCTCCAAATCCTCCGCGTGCAGTCAACCACGTGCTGAGCTTGCGGCGGAATTTGCTTGTCTGGTGTATACCGGAGAACGCCCTCACTTCGGTGACGAGGTTATCCTCGACAACGTGGCCGAGGTGTCCCGAAGTATCCGATGTCCTGGCCATACCAGGTGGGCGCACGGGTAGTTTGATCGCAGCGCGATCAAGTTTTGGAGCGTAGCTGGGAGTCGTCAATCCATGAGTGTACACATCGTGAGGCGCACAAAGCCCATCTTTGTACAAGTAGTTTGTATCCTGAACGCTGTCCTCAGCAAATTGCCCAAGAAATGCACTGCCCACTTTTGACCAATCGTCGTGCATCATCATCCACTCCGCCTCCAATACCACCGTCGTAAGCTCCATTGGTGGACACTTGCGGTGTGAGTTTGGAATCACAGCATACAAGTGATCATGTAAGCCACGAACGTTTTCTTGCACAGAAGAATTACGCGTGAAGAGGCTGGAGATCATGCACATGGCCCTCATGAGTGCCATCCATGGTGCGGCCGTAGTCGTACTGTACTCGTAGTTGGCGTCGCCGCCGACTCCTCCATCAACTTTGCCGATCCAGCTCGTCACGTCGGCGGACGCGGAGCGGGTAACCTCCACAATGGTGGATTCGTCGGGTACACGTAGATCATGCTCTGCACTACGATCAAAGCGCAGATGATGTACGCAGGTGAAGCCATCCTCGCGACCGCGAGGTCGTCATGGGATATCGCGCGCCTCTCTGGTGGCACAGGTAGCTCCGTCTTTAGCGGTAGCTGTCTACGGCTAGGAGAAGATCCCCGTGTGGGGGATGCCTTGCGAGGCGATGGCTTACGCCTCTTCTTCTTGGCGGCCAATGTCGGCCATATCGCCGTGGCGGCGCGCCCCAGGCAACCCAGGCAAGTATTCTTCTCTTTGCAGGTGTTGGCAACCTCCACCACGGCCTCCCAGAATGAGAGCAGCGGTAGTCCGTCCAGTCGTACCGCCGAGTCAAGGGCAACGATCTCGGACTCTGTGGATGAGTGCGATACGACCGTTTGTTTCTTGCACACGGCGTTGACCGGGAAGAACGTGTTGGGTCCAACAAGCGCCGCGAAGACGCCGGTCGTGGACTTGGAGGAGGTAATGCAATCGGCGAACGAGGCGTCAGTGAAGAGCATGATGGATAGCTTGTCTGAAGAATTGTCTATCCATCCATGTAAACAATGGGTACGCGTCGTTTTGATGTAGCAAATCAGCCGATGAAGTCGTTTATCACACGTGGTATTCCATTTGGTAATCTCTCTGGCTAGCATACATACTGGATGTAAAAGATCGAAACGACAACAGCGTGCCAGGTAGAGAATCTTCATCAATGCACTCGCCGCGTCCTGGCCGAGGATACCCTCGTCGGAGTCGTCGGACTCGGTAAAGGAGGTGTCCTCGATGCCAGGAGTTTCTGCGTCGGGTAGGTCATCGTATGTGACTGTCGTTGATTGTGTCGTAGTGTAAGTTTTGTCGACCGATCCAGCTGGGCTGGATGATCGTGACCGCGCGTTGAGCGCACTAGTGGGTCTCGCGACCGACCCGGAGGAGCTAGGCGATTTGGATCGCGAAGCCCTCGGTGAGTCGGACCGTTTACGACGTGACCCTGCCCCATGGGTACGCTTGGAAGCGCACTCCAGGTAGCGCTCAATACATTGATCCGTAAAACCAAGCATATCATGTCGTATTCCACGAACTTGTTTAGCTGTATGGTAGTCTTTATCACTGTGTGTAGGCAACATAGGTCGAATGGTAGACATTCTTTTGTCAAAGATGTTCTGCGGTACGTCGTATGCCTGTTGTCCACAGCCAAGGTATTGAGAGTATGGAGTAGGCGGATCCAAATCAATGCCGCGCTTGCGGATATGATCCCAGCCGGCTTGTAGGTTGATGGCTGGTCCTGCTAATGTGAAGTCGTCCACATATACTGAAAGTATCAATCCCAGTTTGTTGTGTCCCCACACACATTCCCAGCCTGGGATAGGTTCAAATCCAACACTTTCCAAGCATGTGGACACTTTCGTTCCGAAAAGACACCTGCAAGAGGGTGTCCGTATAGTGCCAATCGTAGTCGGCACACGGGATTCTTGCATTTAGACCAGGATGCAGGTTGGCGCCACTTGGGTATGGTAATCCAACTATCGACTGGGTCGATTCTTCCGTCTCCGTATAGCAATGCCTGCGTGCATGCGCCAAGTGCATCGCTCCGTTCGCCCGCATACTTTGGCAATAATGCGGTAGCATCACAAAGTTTGGAAGCCTCGATATGCGACGCGCTGGATGCGGCGTCGGCGAATATGGCGGCCAATCCGGTTTCATATTTGCCGGTATTGCCCTGAACCACCACTCGGCCCTTGAATTCACGTAAATCAGGAGGAAATTCCTCATGTTTGACTGGAGAGAGCTCCAAGATATTGAAGAAATGAACATTCTTCCCAGTACGAACCGCCTGTGATTCAATATCATCTTTTTCAGCAACAGTCTCCAACATCCATGTTTTCTTATTTTCGAGGCGCTCGTATTATTTTCGTAGGGCCTGCTGTGCGCGCGGTTATGCGGCAACTTCTTTCTTACTCAACTTTCTGGTAACAAGGGCTGGGCGTGCCCACGGTGAGTCAAGAATATTATCTCTGCGTGCCGGTGTGTATGTCGGCTCACGTGGCATAGTGGGTACTGCTACCGACGGGGTGAACTTGCGTGTAAGCGGGTTCACGGTCCCGAAATCGCCCCCCTCACTGTCAACAAGTACCAGAGCACGTGCGGCTCCAGCAGTCTGTGGTGAGGGTTGGCGGTAGTATAATACTGTAGAGATGTCACGTGGTCCGCCAAGTAGTTTGGCATACAGAATGTCTTTGTTGGTCACGCCCTTGACGTCCTCGTCACGAATGACAGCGCCGCTGTCCGTATCGCAAGTAATTCGTCGTTCCACGGTATTCCATGTGGGTCCACCAGCTGTAGTAGTACGGAAATTGTTGGCTTGTTTGTCCTGTCGGGTCCACGCTCGAAGTGCAGCTCGGTCACGAGTCTCACGAGCTTGTTTGATGTCTTCGGCGTATTCAATTTCTTTCTTTTGCTGTCCACGAGATAGGGTCTTCCAGTGCTCGGGAAGAACGCGGTCTGGACGCGTAGTAGTCTGTGCGCGGGTTTCGCGGCCGCGGACCACCATTTCTGCCGTCTGGCAACATCTTAGGGAACTCATAGAATCGAACCAGGCCGGTCCAAGGCTCGCTCAGTTCTCGGTGGTCTGTGGCGCTAACACCATCCCAAACATCGCGAAAGACACTTTCTCCGTCGAAGGTAGAGGTCGTCTCGAAGTCTCGTGTCACATCGTGCCGATCAACAGGTACAGGTATGTTCATAACGTCATCCGTGTCGGATGACGCAATATCCACGCTGTTCCCAGTAGTCGGGCTCCGGTGCCGGTGCGGCAGCCTCGGGGGCCGAAGGGTGAATATCAGCGATGTTGTCGTCCATCGTCATCATAGATGGATCATCCCATTCCTTTGGGTAGGCAAGTGGAAGGTCGGGCATAGGTTTGTCGCCCAAGGGGCGAGAAGTAGATGCCTTGACCTCGTCGTGTGCCTCGGGGTTGTGATGTCGCAGGGTACCGTCCTTCACAGGGTAGATGAACTTGCTATCGGGGATGATGATATCTTTGACTCTGTGTACGTGACGCAGATCGCCGTCTGGGTTCTTGGCGTATGTAGCCGTGTCCAAGACAAGATAATCACCAGACCAGCGTCCACCGGAGTGTAGATGGTAACCCATGAATAACCCTTCCCGAGAATTCTCTTTGAACTTTGCAGTCTCATTATTGATCTCGGGATTGAGGCATTTCCAAAAGATCCGAGCACCAAATGGAATGCAGTGCCCGGGAAAACTCTCGCCAAAACGCATATCATGAGCTGTCTTCTCAGTGTGCTCGTCGCTGAGGGCGGCAACGCCCGCGGATGGATGCACAAAATTATGTCAACAGCAAAAGGCTTGCATGGCCTCTTTCCACCATTCGCGTCCCAGACCAGACATGTGCAACACAGCTCTTGTACCGAGGATGACGATCTTGACAACGCGCTCAATCAATCCATTTGTTTGTGGACGATGAGGAGTACTAGTGTCATGTCTCCATCCCAGTTGGCGGCGTGCCTTCTGAAGCTCTCCAGAATTATCTGTATATATGTGCTTCGCCTCATCGTTTGCGGCGATGAACTGCTGGAAGGATGCCTTTGTAGTAGCTGCGTCTTTCTGTAATGCTGGGTGCGCCATGAAGATGCCAGTGTATATGTCCAGTACGACGAGTGCGTACTTGTCACCGTGCTTGTCAGCGGCATCGTCTTTGGCCAAAACGATATAGTCGGCAGTTAGAGCCTCCCCGAACTTCTTCGGGACGAAGGCCTCGTGGGCTGTGTCCTCGTCGGTGGGGTCTGCCGGTGGATGTGGTTTGCGCTGTCGTCGGCACGGAGCGTTCTGCGCCATCGTGCGAGAACAAATCTCACAGTCTGGATGTTTCGGGCGGTGAGTCATGCAGCGCATAGGGTCAATCGGTTTCTTCTGTCTGTTTGGAAGAACGCGATCACTATCGTGGTGCACTGTATTGAGCATCTCCATAGGCAGATCCTCGAGGGAGGTCGACGTGGTGTCGGAATCTGCGTGAACCGCATCTGCAGGCCCCCCCGCATGTGGGAGGAGAACACTGTATCTGAGATGTAAGCGAGTCGATGTTTGCATCCACGTTGGACTCGGCATTATTTGTGTCGGGAGGTTATTCGACCGTGGCGGTCCGTGCTCCTCCTCCCTCGCCGACATGTGGTCTCTTGGGACAGGTCCCTATGTGGGGCCTCAGCTCATCTGTAGGTGGTGACTGCTCTGTAGTTTTGCAACACCAGCATATGTCGTTGCAGCGTGCTGATGAACGCTTGCGCTGACGACGTCTGGGTGCTGACGAAGTGCACAGTCGTGGCGGTGGTATCATCACCAAATCGTCGAGTCGAAATTCTGGAACTCTGTTGTTCGCGGGAACCTTATACCATTGGCCCCCCGGATCTTGAAGTAAGTAGCCCAGCTCTGGATCCCAAAGCTGCCGAAAGCCATCAACTTCAATCAATTGTCCAACTGATAACAACGTTGGGCAATCTGGCAAGGCGAGGGCTGAACTCTTCAAGCCCACTTCAGGTAGCTGTATGTCATAGTGCTCGTTGACAGTACGATCACCATTGGCAGTTTCCAGAATATGCTCGTCGCGAACAGACATGCGATCCGATTCGGTCTGCGTCAGCTCGTTTTTTTATCCTGAATATGGTACGCAGATCCGCTGTCGAGAACCCAGGAGCGTGTCAACGCAGCGGTCGAGCGTGGAGGGTCGACTTGCGAAGTCATTGTCTTCCTCTGGTGTGTCTCCGAAGACTCTGTGGTAGAGTCGTCGGAATCTGGAATCGCGGTTGGTGTGACCACCGACCCCTTGTTGTGTCGATAGTCATGTAGATCTTTGTGCCATAACTTTGCCTCCCGTTGACAACGTTGTAGGGCGTCTGCACTCTGTTCCCACCACCATTGTGGCAACGGGTCTGGTACTTTAACAATGTCGCCCTCGTTCGGCTTCTCCATCCATTTGTCCAGAGTGGACTTGCCGGAAACGATATACGGGCAGTATTCCACGGTATGTGTGTCGAAACGTATCCGACGCCGTGGTCTGGTAGATGTTGTCTTGGCCTTGTTGGCGGCCATGAGTCTTGTCACGTATGAAGTAACTGCGGTCGGAGTGGCGAGGACGGCGATAGTTGGCAGGAGAACGTGCCCTGAACTTGGGAGAGCCACGGGACGAACCACGGCTCGTGGAACGTCGGTCACGTCCTCTGTCGCTGCCGTATGATCTCTCGCGGCCACGTGGGCCGCCGCGTCCTCCGCCACGGCCGTCTCGTCCTCGAGAGGAAGATCGCGAAGATCTGTCGTAACGACTTCTCGACTGGCTGCGAGAGTCGGGAGACCTCCTGGAGGATGATCGAGAGCGGTCGTATTGGCGTCGGTTGCCACGTCTTTGGTGCGAGTCTTTCGCGCAGCAGAACCCCCCGCGTTGTGGAGAGCGTTGGCTCCCTGATCCGCGGGACGGCGGTCGGCCACGACTGCCCTGACTGGAGGTCCGTGGGCGACTGGGGCTTCGCTGAGGCGTCTTCGCACCAGGTGCCAGGTGAGCGTATTTGCATGTGTCGCCCTTGGGGCACTTGTTCTGTGCGAAGTCTCTGCACTACGCCATGCGTGGGAAGTTGCACTTGTCGCCTCTGGCGCAGGTGTTGCGCTTGGCGAACTCGAAGCAAAACGGCTTCGATGCTGGCTTCTTGGGATTCGCAGGGGCTGAAACGCTGCGGCGAGAGTCGCCGCCAGCGGTCGATGCTCTGGAAGATCTGCTGCTCTTCCAATCCCTGGAAAAGGTATGTAAAGCCTTGCATCTCTCACCATTGCGACAATTGCCTTTCTTCCAGGCGGCGCATACATGTACATGAGAACGAGTCTCGTGTTCGTACCGTAACGTATTTTGATTATTCTCCAATTGTTTGAGCTCCAGTACGTCCAGGACGCGCTGTCGGAGCCACTCATATGTACGATTCGGGTCGCTGATCTTCATGCGCGGGTATTCGTACATATCCTGTTTCACCCAGGCATGTCGGCGAATCTGCGTGCGAAACAGAGATTCCAAGATCTTTGGGTCGGGTGCCTCTCGGCAATCCAACAGTAAAGCGTCCCAATCAGTAATGAAACGCTGCAAATCTTCATCTCTCATCCTCAGTTCTTTGAGGCGCTCGAGATCTTGCAGGTCGTCATAAACCTCTGGCACTTCGTAGGACTGCAGGATGTGCCAGTAGATCTGGCGTCCTTTGAGCATGCGTCCTGCTTTGTGCTCTCTGGTTTCGATGAGCCTGATCTGGTAGCGCAAGTCTGAAGATAAGATGTCGCTGAGAGCAGTGGCGAGTTTGCAATCGATGCTCTCAAAGTCTCCACTGTCTTGCAAGTCCTCGAAGGTACATTCGGGCTGTTCAGCCACGCATAGGAAGGCATATGCTTTGGATGTTCGCCCGGAGGCGGCTCCAAAATTCTTCCGTACCTTTTGCTGCCACTCAAGCAGCTGCGTGATCTTAGGCAAGACGGGGACTCGGACGGTGTCTGACTCCTTGATAGGAGTACTAGTATTGACCGAAACCACAGACAAAGGTTGTGAGGGTATCGGTACACCGTCGGTAGTTGGTTCTGTGCGCACAGGTGACACGTGGCGTGTCTGTGCTGAAACTGCCGCGGAAACTGCTCCTGGTGACGTACGTCGTTGTTGTCCTGCAGAAGCGCGTGGTGCTTCGGCGGACGCTGCCGTCGGCCTGTGCAGGTCGGCTGCAGGTTGAAGGTGAAGTATGGTGTCGTTGGTGTGGTCAATCAGCTGATTTGTCCAGCTCGTCATATCCTCGTGTATCTGGTTCACTTTTTGGCGTGTGTACTCATCAGTATCCCGAGAGCGTTGCGAATACCGGTCAAGTCGTTGCTCGTAGGCTCGGAGACGGGCGTTGTGCGCCTCCAACTCACTGTCCAGACGTGCGAGGTGCTCCTCAGCACGTACATTTTCAGTATCTCTCTCACGAAGCTCAAACTGCGCGTGGTCCGCCGCCTTCTCAACCTCCTGCAACCTGTCAGTGAGGCGGGCGAAATCGTAAACCGTGGGAGGAGAATCCAGCTGATCAGTCTGGGCTCGTCCGACACGCAACTCTGCCAGGGCGTCCTGTACACCAGGAAAACGCTGCTCGATTTCAGAGATCCAGTTAGCGAGTGGCTGCACGACAGCGTGGGTCGCATCAAGTCTTTGAGTGATAACTCTCTCAGTATTTTGCAACATGCCGATCAGGTTCGACGAGTTGGTGCGTGCTTCGGTGCGAAGCGTCGCCGTAGTGTGCTCCATATGGGTTCGAAGATCGTTGATCTGAGACTGAACATCGCCAAGGTCGGGGGCCTCGGCTGGTGGTGGTCGGTTGCGGAGCTGGTCATGGATCTCATCGTGGAGAATCCTGACTGCTGAAACGCCTGTGTCGCGTACGATCACAAGCTGTTGCTCCATCTGCGCGAGGTAAGTGCGCAGGTTCTCGACCGTCGCCGATCGTTCACCTGAGTGTGACATCTCACGGTCAACCCGGTCCTGCAGCTCACCTAAAATGCGGCGATATTCAGCGATCCTGGAATCGATGATCCCTAAGGCGCCGTCAAGATCTTGGCGTAGAGCAGCAGCGTTGGCAGTGTTCGTCTGAACGCTCTGCATCAGTCCAGAGTACTGTCTGGACACGAAGGTTTCAACCTGGTCTCTGAGCTCAGCTATTTCGCCTGCAGCGGACGTTGCCGCCAGCAGGTCATCTGAGATGGAGAGGTGGGGAGCGCCAGCTTCGCTCTGCACCCTCTCGCGAGGAGCGCATGGCCTCTGCGAGGCAGCACGCGGGCTCGACCTCCTCTCGTCGTATGGGCCTGTGGAGCCGCGACGGTTGCTCAAGGACGAGCTGCGGCTAGGGCCGTGTGTGTGTGGTGTCTGATGAGATGATACCTGGGGGTGCTGCGTCTGCGGCTGCGCCGCCACTGGTCTACTGAGTTCCTCAAAGGTGGCTACGTGCTCCGCTACAGGAACGGTCGCAGGGCTAGTCATGTCAGCACCTGTGGTCCATCGGCGGTTAGCGCGAAAGCGCCCTGGAGTATCAGGACCAGTGGGGCTCGCGCCCGACGCAGTTGGGATTGCCCCCGACGGAGGAGGAGATGGAAGATCGAAGGTAAGCGTGTGAAATTCCCTACTGCCTGCTCCTACTCCTTCTCCTGTCCCCCCGCGGGCGGCGCGGCGGCGAAGTTCATCAGCTAGCCGCGCCTCGGGTCCGTCGGAGCTGGGGGGGGGGGGGGGGGTACCTGGGACACCTACACGGTCCACATTGAGGCTCTCCAACTCATCACCGAGCCGTCGCGCCAACGGAGAGCTCGGACGCGAGGCCCCGATGGACCCCTTGCAGCGCGTGAGCCGCTTGGGTTCCATCGAGGCCGCGTGCGAGATCGCGACGCGGGGTTCGATGAACTGTGAGCTTTAAAGAGCTGATAACCTGTGTATGAGGTTAGGGTACAAAGGTAAGGAACCCCTGACCCGCTGGTAGAGGAAAGGAGGGAAAGATGGATATCTTTTCCTCCTGCACGATCAAAGGTCTGATCGATCTAGTCCAATACCTGAGCCCAAACGGCCAGGCGCAGGAGAGATGATGATAAGGAGTAAATATGAGGATATAATACGGGTTCTATTCACAAGGCGGGCTCTGACTCGGCCCTCGCGCCGGCCTGGCCCCTCTCGTCATCGCGCTTGTTCGTGTTGAGCTTGTCGTGCTCTTCCTGGATCGACGCGCACTTGTCGAAGCGCAATGTGATGTGATTCTCGAGCAGCACCTCCTCGTGCTTCTGCTGCTCGACGGTTTTTCGAGTAGCCCCGATTGGCGCGCTTGTCTTGGCAGCGGCGCTCGCGCAGCTCGCAGCTCATGTCCGCGGTCTTCTTCATGGACCAGCACCACCTGATGATGTCTAGGGTCGCATGGCGAACCAACGACACGCGCCCGTGCCCATGGGGGGGCCGGAGAGGGCCATGGGCGCGCGCTGTCAGGCGGGGGCCCCCGCTCGACGGGGGGCGTTCCCGAGGGCCCGACAACCCGCGCCCGCGCCCATGGCCAATCCTCCTCCCAGCGACCCCCCTATGGCCATGGGTATGCGTCGTTCGTTCGTCACCGTAGCCTTGGCGACCCCGTCGGTCGCCATCGAGACCATGGAGGTCGCGTTGCGCCGCCTGGCGCGCTGTCGGGCCCTGCGCGGAATCACGTCGAAGAGCGTCTCGGCGCTCTCGGCGGGCCTCTCGCGCAAGTGCCAGCACTAGCTCGCGGAGGTGGAAGAGCTCGGCGGGGGTGCTCGGGAGGGCTAGCCCGATGCGCTCGGCGTGGAAGCCGCGGGTCAGCCCCTCGATCTTCTCGGCGCCGAGCCCCATGTCGCTCTTTTTGGCGAGCTCCTGCAGCTTGGCCTTGAAGGTCGGCATGGGCCAGAAGAGGTCCTCGGGCGGCTCTCCGCGGTTCTCGTAGATGTCGCGCGCGCGCCCGTTCTTCTCGACGTGGGTCTTGAAGAACACCGCCACGGCCAGCTCGATGCGCCTTTTGTTCTTCTCGCTGGAAATGCGGCCGCACTCGATGATCTTGCGGCGCCCGCCTTGGTAGACCATCTCCAGCGCGGCCTGCTGGGCGCTCGACGGCCACAAGGCGCCCTCGGCCTTGAGGCAGCAGCTCGTCATCCTCGCTGCATCCGCGCCTTGCGCGCTCGACTGGCGCTGTCGCGTCTCGGCGATGCAGCTCAGTTTCTCTATGATCTTCTCGTTATGCTTGGCCATGGGCTCGAGAATCTCGTTCGAGCTCGGGCTCGGCGCCGCCGCGTGCTTCAGCGCCTCGACGGGCGCGCTCGCGGCAGCTGCGCGCTCGGCGGGCTGGGCCGTCGCTGGGCCTCGCGACGCAGTCAGGGGCAACGATGCGAGGGGATAGGCATTGGGGGGGGGGGGGGGGCGTCGACCTGGAATCGGCGACACATCGCCGATGCATCGGCGATGCGCGCCCGATGCATCGGCGATGCATCGCAGATTCCAAATCGATGCCCCCGCCCCAATGCCTGCGCGTCGGCGCTGCATCGCCGACGCACAGGCGCGCCTATCCGCCCCCCTATCGCTGCCTCGCTGCCCCTGGGGCGGAGAGGCTCGGCGCCTCGAAGAGACCCGAAAGCTCGGGGCCCCGGAGACTCGGGGAAGCTCGGGCCTGGGCAGCTGCGGGGGCAGAGGGGGGGGGGGGGGAGGAGGGGGAGGAGGGGGAAGAGGAGGAGGAGGAGGAAGGAGGAGGAAGGGCCACGAACCGTTTGAGGGGTGCGCTAAAAAATACTTCACTTACCTAGCTAACTCCAATACTCTGGCTGCTCGAAAAAACGCATGCGCAATCACATCCAATCGGCCCCCATGGCCCTGCCAAGCGTTCCTGATTCGGGAGCGGCTAAGAAAATGAGAACCCCATGGCCCTGCCGCACGGTCGTAACGTGGGCAAATTGAACTGGTGAGAGTCCCACAGCCCTGCCACGCGCTCGTGATTGCGGAAGCTGGTGTGGCGAGACCACCATGACCATGCTCAGCGTTTTTGCTGCGTTGCGAATCAGCACGATATGATAGCAACTTCGATCCCCGCAACTTCCCCGTGGATTATCAAATGCGGCCCCCGCGCCTTCTCCACATATAGATCCCTGCGGTCGGGGATTTAAAAAACAGACGGGGGAAACGGGGGGTGCTGTATTATCGCCCGTTCGGGGTTAACTTCCCTCTGTCGCACCCCCAGACGTGTCGGCATGGTGGGCTGGGCGCTTCGCCTGAGACTTCGTCACGAGTTATGGCAGTAACTTACAACTTGCAACAGCTTCACGGATGATGGGCGTTTGTTCTCAAACTTTGCTTCTCGCTGTAGAGCCGCGCGCACTCGTCTTTCACACTTGCTCTCGGATTCCAAGATACGGATGGTTGAAATCCCAAGGATTGCATCATGGTGTGATTCCGAAGTGCCAGGACGCAACAATCACGTTGCTTCGCGGTGTTCAAGTCCCAATGACGGTGATCTGGCACGAATTAGGGTTATCAGGGCGCAACATTCACGCGGGCCGGCGGCGTTGAATCCCAGGAGTTGCGTTTTGGCAAACGGTTGTCTTCTAAGGGGCCGCTTCCCGCAATGGAAAAATATTGCCGGGACCTATGAATACGGAACTCGGATGGAAGCTTGATTGCAACATCGCTGATGCGTTTTGGGTTTACACTGGTCCTCCTCCTCCTCCTGTTCCTACTCCTCCTTCCCTCCCCTCACTCATTCCCTCCCCCCACTCCTTCCTCCCCCTCGCCCGTTCCTTCCCCTCACCCCCCCCCCCCTCCTCTCCCTATTTCCCCTGTTCGGCCTTCCCACTTCCTCCCCCTTTTCTTCTCTCGACCCACTTGGCCAGGGCCCAGGGCAAGCCGCCCGACAGCAGGCGGGCCAGCTGCGCTATCCCGCCGCCGAACCCGACCCGTCCCGGGGCTCGAAAGAATGCGCCCAGACGAGAAGCTTCGAAGGGCAACCAGCCCAATGCGCGGCAGGTTCCTGGCCTCGGCGGCGCGGGCCCGCGTTCCTGACACGGCGAAAACCACTTAACCTTGAATGGCCTCTGTGCAGCGGCGGCGCGGGCCCGCGTTCCTGACGCGGCGAGGGCCGCTAAGCCATGAAAAGCCTTTGCTGCTGGGAGCCTGCAAGGGCGCTTTCCTGGGCAGTCCCAAAGTACATGTCAGGACATTTGAGTCAGACAGGCTACGGATGCAACGAGGATCAAGACATCACGATTGGATTGCCCCCGCGCCACGGCCCCGATAAGATGACATGCTCGTCAGAATCCCACTGGTAACACTAGTCCACAGAAGGGACTGGCCAGTCAATGGAATATTTCGCTACGCTTCCTTGGGCCCCCGATGGGGGCCTGCTGGGCCCCAGGTCCCAGGCAGGCAAGGGAAACAGGCTGTCGACCCCATCCATTGTCCGTGAACGTCCGAGGGAGGAGCGTCCAAGAGGGAATTCGCAAATCATGTCCCGATGCATGTGCGCGACGAGGCAAAGTGGGCCAAGCGGCGCGTTAAAGGAGGGGAGAGGGGTCATGCCATCTGGGATAAATCATGGCCCCAGTCATGCCATCTGGGAGAAATCTGGCCCGCGCCGCGCTCAGCTCAGCGCGCGGCCACTCTTGCGCGCGAAACGCTCCCAATCGCGGCGCGAAGCTAGGGTGTTTGAGAAAACTGATGGATCTCCCTGTTTCCAGAACTGGCGCGGGCTTCCACTTGCGGTTCCCTTGCTCCTGCCCTTGCCCCCTTGCTTGCCCTCTCCCGCTTCTTCCCTACTCTCCGCCGCCTGGCGGCCCAAGCCTTTTCAAGGGCCAAGCTGGGGGTCGGCCTCAGTTGGCCCAAGGCCGGGCCCCGGGACCGGGGCCAGAAGACTTTTCGGGATCCGGGACCGGGCCCGAAAGGGGGAGCGCCCGCGGCCGCATGGAGCCGTGCCTGGCGCCGCGCGGCTGGAGGGCGGCGGCGACGCTGCCCGCGGGCGCGCAGCTGCGCAGCGGCGGAGGGCCCGGGCGCCGAGCGGCGCCGGCTCACGCCAGCCGCAGAGCACCCGATGGCGAGGAGGCGGCTGCCGTGGCGCGGCCGCCGCCGGCCACCGCCGAGCGGGCGGCCAGGCGCGCGCCAGCGCCGGCGCCGGCTCGACGCCAGGCGAGGGCGGCAGAGCGCGCGTGCGCGCCAGGGCCCGCCTGGAGGAGCTGCCCCGGGGCCCTGGCGCCGCCGCCTTCGGGCGGACGTCGCGGCCGCGCCGCAGCCCTGCTCATGATCCTCGTGATGGCGATGGAGACCGCAGACGCCGGGCCCAGGCTCTGGCGGACGGCTCCAGACTACGGGGCCGAGTGCACGCACCCGTCGTACTACGACGACGCGCTGGACGTGGACATGAAGCAATTTTGGCTTGACGGCACCGTGGCCCCTTTCCTGCACAGGGACACGCTGCCGATCGGGGCGTACCCCGAGGGCGAGCACGACGCTCCCGCGGGAGGTGCCGGGAGGGGTCCGCCGCGCGAGCGCTCCGCGCCGCCGGCCGATCCCCCTCCCCGGGGCCCGACCCATGCCCCCCCAACTCCTCCGACTCGAACTCTTCGTCCTGGATCGGGGGTTGGCGTCTTTTCGGCGTCAGTTGGAAAGACATCGGCAACCGCGCGCATTGGTTCGCCGAGGGGATGGGCGGGGGCGCCTTCAGGGTTTCTGGCAGCTTCAGGTCCGCCTTTTCGACCCGTGAGGCAGGAGGCTGGCTGAGCTCGGACGGCGGCTGGGTGCTCTACATGGCCGACCAGATGGGCCTCTACCTGTTCGGCTCTGCGTGGCCGCTGGTCGCCAGGCTCGTGGCGATCCTCGCCAGCACCGGCGTGGTCGCACTCTTGGCCCACAGCCTGAGGGCGCTCTTCGCTCCCTGCAGCTGGGCGGCATGGGCGCGCGGCCTGGTGTTGGCATGCTGCCCTTGCCCGCGACGCAAGACGCCTGGCGAGGCCAAGCTTGCCAAGCTGGTCCCGCCGGCGGCCCCGCCCCTCACCGACGTGGTATGGCATGGTCCAGCCGCGGGTGCAGACCCGACCACAGATTGGTACCGCAAGAGCGTCAAGGAGGGCAGGGGCTCCAAGCGTGGCCAGAACGACCTCCTGATCAGGGTCGACTATCGGGTCGCGCGGCTCAAGCTCAACATGAAGTCCCCGGAGCGCATCAACCGCCAAGGCCTGTGGGTCGAGTGCGACTCCGTGAAGGGCGCGAGCGACAAGGGCTTCCGACGCGAGCTCGAGCAGCGCGACCCGCGCTGGCTCCACCTGTGCCGCTCAGCCAGCTGCACTGGGTGCAAGGGGCGCGAGAACGAGCTGCATTGTAAGGAGTACGCAGCCATCGACAACGAAGCCATCGTCGACCTCGGAGACTACTCGAAGTTCTCGCCGTGCCGGATCTTCGTCTGGCTCTGGCGGTGGCTGGGCCTGACCTACAAGCTGCTGCTGTACGTCATCTCGTGGATTTCGTGCTGCGGGGCGTGCCTCTGCCGCCGGCGACGCCGCCGTCGCAAGACCGGCGACGCGGAGCCTGGTGTGCAGGGGTCCGTGGCGAGGCTGCTTGACCAGGAGTCCGAGTCCGAGGTGGACGTTGAGGATGACCCCTGCGAGGCGGTGAAAGTGGGGCTCATGATCCAAGGCAAGATGCGCCCACTAGCGCCTGAAGGCTGTCGCGACGCCGCGCGCGGTGAGCCGACCGCGCTGTTGGTGGAGGACGGCCGAGCTTCGGACCTCAAGCCTCCTAGTGAAGGGAATGCAACGGCCTGCCTATGCGAACATCACAAGCATATCTACAAGGTCTTACGCTATAGCGAGAAGTGCTCCCAGGTGACGTGCTTCCGCGAAGCGGTGGGCATGGCCTCAGGGGTTCCACTCTGCCTGCAGCGCCTCGGTGGCGACGCCGCCAAGGCGATCAACGACGCCCCCACAGGTGGCGGGTTCTTCGCGGGGTTGCGGCGTCGAACCCGGAGGAGCCCAGCTCCGCGGAGCCGCGCGCCGGAGCGTGCCAATGCCGCTCCAGCCCGGAGCCGCACCCCAGAGCGCTCCACCCCGGCGGTCTCTGCCCCGGAGGCGCCCACCAGCCCAGGCGATCCTGTTCCCGCACCTGCATGGCCACCGAGCGCGCGGTTCGAGGCGCCGCCGGTCCCGGAGTTCCCCAAGCCGCCTACGCCGCCGCCCATGCCGCTCGGGCAGCATTTCATCGTTCGGGCGAGGGCGCAGTGGCCGGAAGGGGCGCAGTGGATGATCTTCCGGGGAAAGGCAGCCAACGCCACCGCGGCCAGCGCGGTCGCCGAGTACCTCGACGGCGCGATGGCCCTCGAGGTGGAGGATCCGACAGGCACCATCATCCGCTTCCTGGTGAAGCCTGACGGCGTCATCCGTGCGCCTGCCCCGGGGCCCTCAGGGCGCCTGCCCGCAGGGTTCATCGAGGAGATGCTCCACCACGCGCCCCTGGGTTGTGAGGAGCTCGGCATCAGCGCACAAGTTGGATGCGTGGCACGGGCTCCCCGTGGGCGGCCGCGCCGGGCCGCTCAGCGAGGCCCGCTGGCAACTGCTCCGCGAGAGGGTGGCCAGCTTAGTCCGGTGGCACCATGAGGGGGGTGTGGCACCCAGCCCGAGCTTCGAGGCGAGAGCCACTGAGGCCGACGCCAAGTTGCGCCGCCACTGGCAACGGCTAGACCGCAGCAGCTCGCCCAAGCCGCCAGCTGGGGCTGCCCGGCGCGGCTCGCGCCCCCCGTCAGCCGAGGGCGGGCGCGCAGCTAGCTCCGAAGCACCTGCCTCGGGGGAGAGCCAGCAGGAGGACGACGGCGGGGACATGATGGCGTGCTACCTGGAAGAGAAGGCCCGAGGGTCGGGCGACGCAGCAGCGGTGCAGAGTGTGGCCGCCGGCTTCGGCGAAGAGGCTCATCAGGTGCTCACCAACCTCATTCGTTACGCCAGCCGAAGCACGAGGACCTCGCGCGCCTCTCCCTTTGGTGGTCAGCGCGCCACCCCGGGGCGCCGCAGGTGATAGCCAAGAGGGACGTCTCGAGAGCCTTCAAGTGGCACTGGGTGCGCGACGAGGACGTGGCCGAGTTCGGCACCTCCATCCCGGGTGAGGCGGTTGGCATGACCACGCGCGTGATCATGATCCACTGCGTGATGGGCTTTGGGTGGTCGGGGTCCCCGGGCGAGTACACGGCGTTCGCCTGGAGCGCCAAGTGGGACCACGAGCGGCGCAGGCCGCCGGACCCCGAGGTTAACGACGCGGTGCGCTGGTCCTCCAAGTGGCTGATGGACGACGGCGTCCTGGTCGAACCGCTGGTCGGCCTCAGGCCCTGGCTCAGCGCGGCCGACTGCGACGCGAGCATGAGGCGTGTCTGGGGCAGCGAGGCGATCAACGTTGACAAGATGGCGGAGGAGGGTACCTTTCAGGCAGAACAATTGGTCTGGGGCCTCTACCTGGACGTCGACAAGCAGCGCTCGAGGCTCCCGGAGCCCGAGTGCGTGAAGGCCGCCCACCTCCAGGCGATCGACGAGCTGCGCTATGGGTGCCGCCGGGTTCCCATCACGGTCGTCCAGGAGCTGAGGGGCTCCGCGCACTTCTGGGTGGCCACGCAGCCGGCCATCAAGCCTGAGCTGCCGGTCATGGATCGACTCCTCGGCGGCGGACTCGGAGCAGCCTGGGCGGAGCCCAAACCGGGCGCGGAGGAGGTCGCCCTCGCCTGGGACGAATGGGATCAGGCCCTCGAGATGCTGCGGGCACTCTTCGACGCGCCCGAAGCTTGGGCGTCCACCTTAGGAGCAGGCTTCATTTCTTGCCCGGGGCCGCGCGAGCGCCTGGCGCTACCAGGGGCCGCCGCCCACGCGAGGTGGACAGGGGGCGACGCTACCACGACGACCATCGGCAGCATAGACTGGGGGCGCGCAGTGGCGGGCAGCAAGGCAGCACCACCGCGCTACATGGCCGTGGGCGCCGCCCCGCTCCTCCGCCAGCTGGAGGATGTGCTGAGCCACCCGGGGGCCGAGAAGGACTGGGCCATCGCTATCGTCGAGCTGCTTGCATTCGTGGCCTTGGCAGCGGCGAGGGGCGACGAGTGGCAGGGCGAGCTTGTCTTCTACGTCACCGACAACATGAGCGCGCGGTCGTGGATTTCCAAGAGGCGCCCCAAGCATCCGCTTGCGAGGCACCTCGTCCGCCTCATTCAGCGCTTAGAAGCCTGCCATGGGTTCAGCACCACCGCGCTGTACATCCGCACCTACCAACGACATCGCGGACTGGCTGTCGCGGGAGGAGGCCAAGAAGGTCCACTCCGAGCTCCTGCGCAAGTGGTGGGCCCGTATCGAACCGCCCGAGGCGTGGGGAAAGATGCTGGTAGAGGCGAAGGAGCATCTCTTGCGGTTGCCTGGGGAGGAAGGGCCCATCGCGGAGTCAGCGCTCCGGCGTCGGGCGCTGAGGGCCCCCGCAGCGGTGCCGCGCAGCCTGGCCCTCAAGGAGCGCCGAGGGCTGGAGCTTGGGGGCCCGCTGGGCACCTACGGGCGCGCCTGGGAACAACTAGGTGGGGAGCTGACGAAGAGCAACTCAGCGGAGGTGGACTGGATCATGTGCACGTTGTCCTTGGACCCGAAGGGTTTCGAGGTCGAGAAGCCGGTGTCCGCGGTTGCCCGGGCAAGGCCGCATATCGTCGTGGCCGACGCCCCAGGCAAGCTCGACCTGACCCGCGTCGTCAAAGCGCGGCGCAAGATGGGATACCGCACGTGCGACCTGGAGCTCGTCTGCACCCACTACGGCGACATGGCGGCCCGGGCTCGAAGCCTGCTCGTGGCGGGCAGAGGACCGGCGGGCGCTAGCCTGGCGAGCATGCGCAAGCCGCCGGCGCGCCGCTGTCCACGCGGTGTGAAGCACGCGCTGAAGGACAAGCTCAGCGAAGGCAACCATCACTGGCTCGACGACGAGGGGGGCGCCACGTGGGATCCAGCAGCCCGAGGCGGCTCCGACGCCATGCTGCCCAAGGGCATCGGCCACATCAAGCTCGCCGGCGAAGCACCTGGTCTGCTCGATCGACGGCCCGATCGGCGCGGTTCGCTGGCCCACAGAGGGCCCGGGCGGACCGGGGGGGGCGCTGGTCCACATCCCGGGGGGCAGCAGTGGGCGCATACGGGCGCTGTCACCGGAAGAAGTCTGGATCGCGCAGGGGGGCGACGCAGCAACTTGGGTGGAGAGGCGGGCCCAGGGCGTCACCGAGGACACCCTGATGCGGGGGGCGGCGAGGTCCTTGCTGCCAGAAACAGCGAGGGCTGTCCTGGGCGCCGTCGTGGACGCGACGCTGCAGACCACCCAGCGGGCAGGCGGCTGCCGCGACACCGCAGAGTCGCCCGCCTGGGAAACAACCCGGCGGCGGCTCAGGGCTTGGGCGCAGGGCGAGCTCCGCGTGAAGGCCGAGGCCGCGGAGGACGACCGACACGCAGGAGTGCTAAGCGACGACGCTCACAAAGCGAGACGCAAGAGCCAAGGCGTCCGCTTCCGAGCGATCAAGGAGGACCTCGCGCGGGGCCCCGAGCCACCGCCCGACGCCAAGGAGGTGGACTTGAACGCGGCCGTCGACGCGCCCAAGAGGCGGCGGAGGCGGAGCCCCAACAGGGGCAAAAAGGTGGAGACCCAGAGGCTAGTCAAGCCGATCGCGCCGGGCCAGGCTCGGGCTGCCATCGCCTTACCAGACCGCCCAACCCTGGGAGGGGAAGACTATGGCAGGTGGATCGAAGAGCAGAAGCGCGAGGCGCTGATGCTGCGGCTGTCCGAGGGGACCCGCGCCGGCTATGAGACCGGCCGGCGGCAGTGGCAGGGCTTCAGGGCAGCCCAGGGCGAGTCGCCCCGGCTCGATGGGGCGCGATCGCGAAGAGCGCCACGCCAACGAGGAAGCGTTGCTGGGCTTCATCATTGCGTTGGCCAAGGTGCTGAAGCGCACGCAGGGCACGATCAAACAGAGGTTGTTTGCTGTGCGTTTTGCCACCCTCGTAGTTGGATATCCTGACCCTCTACTCCACCGAGGCCGCCTCTGGTCAACGCTCGCCGGCCTTAAGAGAGGCCAAGGGCCGAGCGGGCGGAAGCGGCCAGTGACACCGCGCATGCTCTTGTGGCTCCACGGCTTCCTGAAGGACCAGACCGACCTCCCCGCGACGGACGCCGCGGTCCTTTGGGCCGCCGTGGTGGTGGCCTTCTTCTTCATGTGGAGGGCGTCCGAGTACCTGATCCAGCCCGGAAAGACGTGAAGCCAGGAGCGCGTCGTGCGCGGCGTGGACATCACGGGCCGCGACAGCAGCAACCAGCCCTGCGCCTTCAGATACGCGGTGGAGGTGGCGCTCCACATCGCCTCTTCGAAGACAGACCAATATAATGTGGGGTGTGTGAGGAACCAATACCAGACGGGCACATCGCTGTGCCTGGTGGCCGCCATCCGCCAACTGGAGCAGCGCTACCCGCAGAGGCTGCGAGGCAGCGAGGAGGAGCTCCCGCTCTTCCGCCGGGCGAACGGCGCGCCCATCCGCCGCGAGGAGGCGCAGCACTACTTGACGGTAGCAGGGCTGGCCGCCGGACTGAGGGCGGAGGAGATAGGCCCACGCAGCCTCCGCATAGGAGGCGCAACAGCAATGTGCCATGCCGCGGATGATCTGCAGCGCGTCAAGCGCTTCGGGCGCTGGGCCTCCGACAGCTCCCACGGGCACCTGTGGGGGAGCCACGAACCCATGCGCGGCATCTCGACCGACATGGCGACAGACACGTCCGAGCTCACGGCGCCGCCGGCCCGCGCGGCCGATGGCGAGCGCCGCGCAGGCAGGAACCCGACCCCGCTGCGGCCCGGAGCCGCGCTGGCCGCGACGACACTCGCCTCCGCAGCCGGCGGGGCGGACGGCTACGAGATCAAGGTCGACCAGGCGGAGAGCCAAAACCTACTGATCTTCGTGCTCCCGGTCAGCCCGGTGACGTGGGCGGCGGCAGCGGGAACGCTGCTCGCGGCGGCGCTGCTGGGAGCTGTTTGGCAGCACAGGCGGCAGCGAAGGAGTGGGCGAGCAGCCAGCGGGCGCGGCAGCAACCGCAGGGCCCGCAGCCCCAGGGTGAGCCTGCCGCGCGCGGCGCTGATGGGAACTGCGCTAGCAACGGCAGCTGGGGAGACACAAGGCCAGGAGATTGTGGCGGTCGACGACAAGACCCAAGGGGTTACACTTCGCTAGGAGCCGCAGATGACCCAGACCCCCAGGAGTCGTGTTTTTTTTCACGACGCCTGGTCGTGTCTTGTTTTTAAATCACGACGTCATGGAAAAAACAATTTTGCGAGAAAAAAACAAGACACGAGAAAATCGGAAATAGCTCAATTCAGCGAGAATTCGAACGTTGATGAATAGGCCTACTGCCCACGCGCTGCGCCATGGCCTACAGGCCGAGCCAACAGCGAGGAGGAGGAGGAGGAGGAAGAGAGGGAGGGGAAAGAGGAGGAGGAGGAGGAGGAGGAGGAGGAGGAGGAGGAGGAGGGGAGGACGAGGGGCAGGGCAAAGAGGACGGGCAGGAACATGAACATGGGGAGTCCTCAATATACAGTTGTCGTGATATTTGGGCGCCACGGTCTCGCCTGTGGTGCGCTGTCCTATATCGTTTCGGGGTCGTTGCTCCCGCTAGCGGCGATATCGAAAATCGATCGGTCGATCATCGCCGCTCGGCTCTGGGATGGGGCCCCGCGGGGGCCGTTGCGGCGGCGGCGGCGGCGGCCCTTGCCATCGCGCGTGAATCCTCGGCTCCTCTAGCCACGCCCATGTGGGCCATCTGTCAACGAACAAACTGCACGTCGATATATCGATGTCGGGTATAAGTTGGAGGAGGAGGAAGAGGAGGAGGAGGAGGAGGAGCAGGAGGAGGAGGAGCAGGAGGAGGAGGAGCAGGAGGAGGAGGAGGAGGAGGAGGAGTTGTCCCTGCTCCTGCTTGTTGGGCCCTGCTCCTGGTCGGAATCCGCCCCCCAGGCGGGCGGAAAGCAAAACCCTCGGGGCGTGGGGAGGAAAAAGAGGAAAGGAGCAAGAAGGCGAAAGAGGACTAGGATGAGGACGACGAGGAAGAGGACGAGCAAGCGGACGAGGAGCCCGAAACCTGGCTTCGGAGCTGCGCCCTGTGCTTGTGCCCTGCTGCATGCCGACCCCACGACAAGGCTTCTGTCGTTCAGCCGCAGCAGGCGCTCGAAAAGGGAAACCCTCGTCCAAGTAACGTCCTCAGTACCAGTTAACGTCACCATCGATGATCATCAATAGCACTGCCATCATCATTATCATCATCATCATCATCATCATCATCATCAGCAGCATCATAAACACCAACATCGCCATCATCATCACCATCCTCATCACCATCCTATCATTCAAAACCGTTAACGTCATCACATCATGTCTCTCAAGACGCCTGGACAACCCCGAAAAAGCAGGAATCGGTCAACGCAGAAAGCGGCCGAGCCCCCCCTTTTCTCCAGCGGTCGATATTTTATTGTGCGTAGTCCGATCCGGCCCCCCGAGATCAGATCTCAGGGAGGACCTTCTCGAAAAACGCAGAATAAAAAGTCGAACCGCCATGGAGGGACTTGGCAATTTTCTGCATCAATCGATTCTCTGCTTCGTCGGGGTATGTCCAGTACGCCTTTGGGTTGCCCTTCTCGGCGACTTGCTGGGCAAGGTGAACAGCGACGTGAAACTTGAACACTTCGTGCCCTCTGCGCTCCTTCCATGCACGCAAAAATGCGAGCATGCTCGTCTGCAGCGAGAAGGAAACATGCATGTGCGCCCGCCCAACATGCGAAACCCGAGCCGACTTGACCCGAATCCAGCGAACACGTGGCAACAGAGGCGAAACCCGAGCCGACAGAAACCAAATCCAGCAAGAACGTGGCAACAGAGCGTTCAAGACGAATCCAGCAAGAACGTGGCAACAGAGGATTCAAGACGAATCCAACAAGAACGTGGCAACAGGGTTAAAGGCGAATCCAACAAGAACGTGGCAACAGAGGTTTCAAGGCGAATCCAATAGCATGCGCAGCCGTGGCCTGCATATGGCGACCCTCTGCCCTGATGCACTTGTGCACAGTGGCCAGGTGCCCGCATGCAACTACAAGAGACGCCTTGCGCGGGCCGAGATACCCAAGGAATTCACGACAAAGCATGGGGAGCAGCGGCACCAGGGTTCTCGTCTCGGCCGCTTTGGCCTTGAGCCGTGGAATCTTCCCCTGCGTGGCAGGCATGAACATTTTTAAAGTCAATCTGCCGATCATGCTCTTAGCTCCTTTCTTTTTGTTTGCTCCAGTGAAAACATAGAACGACCGTAGTCTGCGCCGAAGTGCAAGCACGTTGTCGCGCCACCTTTGCGCTTTTCTGCCCTTGCCAGACTGAGCAAAATTGTTCTTGATCAATAAATAAAATACTTTGGCAATCACATACTGCGTCACTCCTAAATCCATAATGTGCATGCCATCCAACATCAATGTATGGATAGACACGCCAGGGATTTGAAACAGCCAGCACACACGATCCAGACCCTGATCATTCACTGCGTTAAAGAAGATCAGATCCGCTGGTGTTTGGACCTCGCTCAGGCGATGGATGTCAGGCGCGTCGTCGTTTTCAATTAAACGGCACCCCTTCGGTAAGTTGAATTCAGGGAGCACGCGCTGTGTGACCAGTCCTCCAGCCTTCTCATCGATCTTCAAATTCCTGAGTAAACGATTGAGGGCTTCTTCTGTTGCTACATGGACGTCCTTGACCGAATTATCCAGCATCAGTTGGTATCTTGCCTTGTCTCGCAGGTTCCATGGGAGCTCATGCATAGCCACTGGATACAGAAATAAATTTTCTTTGCGCACGTCGCAGCAGAAGCACAGGTTGCGCGGGTTTTGCCAGGTTTTGAAACCCAGCGCGCCCGTCACTTCGAGGAGATCCATCCGGATCTCAGTCAGGGCCCCCCTCCACCCTTGGGCGAGGTCAAATCCACGCCAGAGCGCCCTGTCACAGCTAAAAGGCATGTTGTTTTGATCTCGTCCTGGGAATTTTCCTTCGGCCACCGCTTGAAAAGACCACTTCAGGACACGCTGGATCAAACCGAAATTACAATTCCCACCACAGCCACACTTGCACAAGTCCTGCTTGCGCAAGTTGCAGAGCAGGTACCGTGTCTGGCTAAGACCTGAGCTCATGTAATAACAGTAAAAACTATCACGCTTTGTATGGGGCACCGCGTCAGAGAAATAACCTAAAGGCGTCGATTTTTCTGGGCACTCTCGGACCACATCGTGGTTCGCCCAACCTACTGGCAGCATGTCCACATCGTAACTCAAAGGATCCCATTGCCCTGGATTTTTATTCACATGGTAAGCAAACAAATCGTGTGGCAAAACAAACGGAAAATCAATGTAGCATCTAGCATCACATTCTTTGTCCCACGAGGGCATCTTCACTGTATACAACTGGACGGCAGGACGTTCGTTGAGCACTTGTCGCACGTGCTCGGCTGCATGCCCCGATCTCGCGGGATCCAACGCCAGATCTCCAACCCCTGTCCCCCCTGCTCTCATGCAGTGGTAACTGATAGTTGCCACGTCGACCCCCGTGAGCGTGCCTGCCTTGTACCTTTCTAGAAGGTACTTGCGAAGACCCGCACCTTGATCATTATCCCAAGTGACATCGCCATCCTCCTCAAGAATCGACCGAGCGACACCCGCCCTGGCACTCATGAGAAGTACGCGGCAAACGAACACAACAAAAGCAACCTTCATATCTACTTGATAGAAGTGAGTGCTACGGATCCGACCCCTCGCTGCAACATCAAACATTGCAATGCAAGTGTATGCGCATCCACCCCCTCAATGCACAACTCATGGTACACTCAAGTACACCCTGCTCAATTGGCACGTCCGCCATCAGAACGACGCAGCACAGCACCACTGTTCTGCATCGGGCATCTTATTGCCAACATTGGCAATAGGATGCACGATTGCCTCCCCCCTCTGATGAACTAAACTTCCACAACCACCCCTCCCATCAGGACGACATTATATATATACACACATATCTATATATACATGTGATCTATATCATATACGATAGCGGCGTGAAACAAATCAAGACTCCAGGGGGTCTGGGTATAATAGCGCGCCACGCAGTAGTGACGGAAACTTGGAGGCACAGTTAGAAGGTCGAAGTTCGAAGACGCTTGCATGCACAGTTATGGGGTCCAATCTTTCGGTCGAGTGCCCATTCAGACATGGTGCCGTCACCTATCACCCCACGACATCGGACACCGAGTGCCCCTTCCCCCGCAAACAGTGCAAGCGTGCAACCCCAACGCATTTGGAACACATGCTCTGGCATACAGGCCATCCCCGCCACCATCAACAGCAATGTAACCCCGATAGTCGGGCATCAATCGAAAGGGGGGCGGTGTCACATGCAGAGCAGCAACGTGTTTCCTTTGTCCCGAGCGCCATCGCACTCTCACTCGAGTGTCTTTCGCGCTATCCCGACACAGGTCGGGCCCGCAAGCAGTTGAAACCGATTGCACATCGTTGGCGGGAGGGCCCCTGAATTTCGCAGATCCGCGCGGCCAGGAGTGAAGGGAACGGACTCGATCTGTCTGACTTCCACCGAACGCGTTGGCAATGCAATAACGCAAATCGCGCTTCCAGGACCACAGTGGCCAAACAATAATTGCGAACCGAAATCGTGTTTGTATTTCCAGAGCACACAACACATAGACAAACATGATACGTGCGCGCGACAGCCGCGATTGCATTGCCAGAGCACATATATGACGCAATAGACGAAATATTGCTCACAACCACCGTGCTATATAGGCAGAACGCACATGCACACACATCACGAATAACGAGAAGGAGAGGCGGCTGGATCTAGAACTGCCGACGGCAACATTATGCAGCCAGCTCGGCCTGGGCCTGCGCTACCGATGCCACGATCGGCGAAATAAGACCCCACGTGCGCTTCGCGTCGCTAAGGACGCCATCGATTGCAGTCTTCTCAGTCGGGCTCATCGTGGACCTACCCCATGCCCTCCACGACCATCTCCTTCCTCATCTCCTGACCTCCTCCTCCTCCTCCTTATCCGTTCCCTCACACCCCAGGCCATTTCACAATCCATCCTGAATCAATGTCTTGATATCACCCAGTGCGTTCACCACAAGCTGATCTCACATCTGCCCTGCAGTGACTTTCCCTGGATAGCGTTCTTGATGGTCGCGGTAGCCTTTCTGAGCTCGTTCAGGCTCGTGGTGATCTGCGCTGCGAAGGGTGCCAGCCAGGGGTGAGCTTTGACCTGCCCTCGCATACTCTCGCAAACCATCGATCCTCATGCGCTCCTGCCCCTATCACTCACTCACTCGCTCACTCAACCTCGTCACCCTAACGCCTCCTCCCTCTATTCCCCCTCCTCCCCCTCCTCCTGCTTTGCGCCACCTCAGGGTGGTTTGCCTGCCTTCAGGGGCGCAGTCGGTCGTTCTGTCGATCGGTCGAGGTCGAAAGGACATACGGCATCGATGAGCTAGCTCGGATATCCGTTACGACGGCCTCGAGGAAGCTAACTCGCACCATGGTGCCACCCCTCCCACGTCAAGGCCAGAGAGCAGCGTGTCGTAGTGCGCCACTTCCCCCAACGCGGTCGCGAGTGCAGGGTTGCCCTCATCGCTGGAAGCCGCCGCGGTCCGCTCCTCATGCCGAGAAGCGACAGAGGAGAGGGGCAAGAGAAACAGGAGGAAGGGAAAAAGAGACGGCCAGGACGAGGGGAGAAGGAGGAGGATGTTAAGAGGAGGAGTGGATGAGGGTGAGGCCGATCGACCCCTCGATCGAGGTGACAGAACTTTGACTCTCGAGTCGAACCCTACCTCGACGCCTATGCCCTATGCCTGCCAGCTAGGATACAAGGGTGTGACGTCATCTACTTTGGACTGATGGTCCTGAGTCTCCGAACCGTCATCGCTCGAGTACTCGTAGCTGGAGTCGGACTCCTCAGCCTCAAATGCGATGCGATTAGATGGCGATCGCATCTGTCGGAGCCATCCCTCGACTCATCAATCTCCATGTTCCTTCTCCCCGCTCTTCCCTCTCTCCCTCCATCACCCTGTATACTTCGTTTCTCCCCTCTCCCGTCCCTCGTACCACCGTCCTCTGTTAACGCAGCCTTGGCACGAGGTGCCTTGGCGGCTCGAATCAGCTCGGGGTCCAGGGCCTTCTTGGATGCGCCGAAGGTCGTCTGCAACGTCTGCTCCTTGTCCTGCGCTGGCAGCTTGGGGTCCCATTCAACTCCTCATGCTTTCGATTGGCATCGATTGATTGGCATCGATGCCAATCGATTGGCCAATCGATTGGCATCGATTGGCAATCGATTGGCATCGATGCCAATCAATTGGCATGCGTTCCGCCGCATGCCGAGGAGTTCATTGGGCAAGAGGGGGGAGCTAGCGGCGCAGCAATAACCCTTCCACTACCGAAGACTGCGAAGGTCCTCGTTCTCGATGTCCTCCAAGTTGATCCTGCGGCACAGCGTTTCTCCAGTCTGCTCGTCGATCTGCCCAGCCCCATATTTAAGACAGGCCGACCGCTTGCATCGGTATTCCCTTACTTCCTGCTCTACTTCCCTCCCCTCATCTTTCCATTCTTCCCGCCCCCTCCCTACCTTGAGTATCCATCCCTCTCCATCGCTCCTCCTTTATGCTCGCCCCTCCTCCCCCAATCCCCTTTCCCACCTTGATGTGCGTCTTCTTCAACGCTTTGCAGTGCTTCATCACGTTCTGAGCCCTCATCCAAGCCCTGGGGCCGCGATGGCGCAACAATGAATTGCGAGAGAGATTGGGGAGCTCGACTGCCCATCAAATTATCCACCTTTCCCTCCTAGTCCTCATACCTCCTCGAAGCTCCTTCCCATCTCATTACTCGATGGGGCGCTGCAGCAAGCGCCGTAAGTTTATCACGGCCGTCGGAAAACATGCGATTGACAGGCAAAAGCTCCTGCAAGGCACCACTAATCTGCCCCGAAAGCGGAGGTCCTTTGCCCGTAGGCTGTGTCTTTGTTCTGCTCGGTCCACGAGAACATAGCCAAGAGGTCGTCGGCGGAGGCCCAGTGCCCCTTTTTGGAGTCTCTCACCATACGTGACTCCCGCTCGATCTTCAGCGACTCGGCCCATTCAAAGTTACCTCCCTCCAGCGCTACTTGACCGAGCTGAGGGCGAAAAGAGGGGAGAAGAACGGGCGGAGGATCTTCCTCCTCCTTTCCGTCGCGGTCGTCGCCCTCGAGGGCGACGACCACGACGACAAGGACGAGGAGGACGAGGGGACTGAAGGAAGAAGACGGGAGGAGTAGGATCGACGAGGAGGGGGGGAAGGAAGAAGAGGAGGCAGGGAAGGTTAAGTAATAGTCATGAAGCATTGGACATGCACTACCTCCCATGCAATCCCACGCCCTTGGCGGCCTGTCTCCTGGAAGCGCCTGAGCCAGAGCTTCTGGCCGTCACGGCCCAGGCGTTTGCACTCCTGCTTCACACATTCCTTCTCCTTCTCCAAGTGCGTCCTGCTCCACATCATATGGCGCCCCTCTTCTCTCTCCTCCTGTCCCCTCACCCCTTCTCTCTCCTCCTGTCCCCTCGCCCCGTCAACGTACTCAGGGTACCGGAGCAACCTCAACATACATTCATTGAACGAACGAACAAGAGCACACGCAGGGCAACGTCGGTCCTGAGACGCTGCATCGCGTTCTCGTGGTCCTTGTTATGTTCCCGTAGTTCTTTGGCACGCTGTTTCTTTGAGTTCTTGTCCGCCGACGGTTTTCCTTTTGCTTTCGGGGCCATCGCCTCCGCCGCCCTCACAAACACATGGGAGCGGGTTCGGAAAAAGGGCGGGGGGGGGGCAACGCCGAGTACAGCAGCGGTATAGGTTCGAGCCCTACCGCGTGCCATTGGGTGAAAGTCTGGAAGAATCGATCGGCGCCTGCAATGTCCACATCTGTCTGCCCATGGAGTTCCTCTTCCCTTGAACTGTACATATATATATACACATACACACATGTATACTACGCGTGCGTGCTTAACACGCGTCTATACAGTGGTATCTTGTTATTGAAACGTACTTATTCGTGTATAAATGTAATGTATATATGTATCTGCCATTGTGTACACTATAGAACTGCGTATACGCTGTCGCGCGCGTACCCACATGCGCATCCTTCCAAGTTGCCACAAACGCACGCACCCCGTGAATTGGCGAGCGCGCGTGCGGTCATGTAGGCGCGAGCGTGTGTGTGCGTGTGCGCGTGTACACGTGTGTGTGTGTGTGTGTGTGCGGGTGTGTGTGTGTGCGTGTGTGTGCGTGTGTGCGTGTGTGCGCGTGTGTGCGTGTGTGCGTGTGTGTGTGTGTGTGTGTGCCGCGCGTGCGCGTTCAATGTGTGCGTGTGCGTGCCGCGTGTGTGTGTGCGTGTGTGTGCGTGTGTGTGTGTGTGTGTGCGTGTGCGTATGCGCGCGTGTGTGTGTGCGCGTGTGTGTGCGTGCGCGCGTGCGCACGTGCGCGCGCGCGTGCGATTGCGTGCGTTTGTGCGCGCGCGCGCCCCGCGCCGCCTGCGCATGTACCGTCCACGTGCACTAGCCCTATGTCGCCACGGGGCCTGGCCGCCGAGCGCGGCGCGGTGCGAGTGCGCGCGCGGCCAATGTAATGAAAGCGCGCACAGTGCGGTCACGCGAGCGCGCGCGCGTGCGATCGTGGTTCAATATCAATGCGCGAACGGGCGTGCACATATGCGCGCGCACAACTTTTTTCTTTTTTGCTTGCAATATTCACATCGGGCAGCGCGGGTCTCCCCTTTCGCCTGCGCAGCGGCGCGGATGCGACCGCGGCGCGCAGGTGGGATCATATGAAGATCCCGCGCCGCGGATTGACTGGCCCGAGAGGATCGATCGGGCGTGGGGGGGGTGGTGCTTATGGACCCGCGGGGGGAATTGGGGGCCCTTCGAGGGCCCTGGCCATGGCCGTAGCGCGGATTCCGACCAAAAATCTAGCACAAAAAAAGATTGCGAAATTTTGAAGGAAAAAACATGGAAAATATGAAAAACATGAAAAAACATGAAAAAAAACATGAAAACACATGAAAAAACATAGAAACACATGAAAAAACATTAAAAACATGAAAAACATTAAAAAACATTAAAAACATGAAGAAAACATTTAAAAACATAGAAACACATGAAAAAAACATTAAAAACATTAAAAACATGAAAAACATGAAAAACATGAACATGAAAAACATTAAAAACATTAGGAAAACATGAAACAACATAGAAAAACATGAAAAAAAACATTAAAAACATGAAAAACATTAAAAAAAAACATTATGAAAACATGAAAAAACATATAAAAACATGAAAAAACATTAAAAACATGAAAAACATGAAAACATGAAAAAACATAGAACAACATGAAAAAAAAACATTAAAAACATGAAAAACATGAAAAAACATTAAAAACATGAAGAAAACATTAAAAAACATAGAAACACATGAAAAAAACATTAAAAACATGAAAAACATGAAAAACATGAAAAACATGAAAAACATTTAAAAACATCAGGAAAACATGAAACAACATAGAAAAACATGAAAAAAACATTAAAAACATGAAAAACATTAAAAAAACATGAAAACATTATGAAAACATGAAAAAACATAGAAAAACATGAAACAACATTAAAAACATGAAAAACATGGAAAAAAAACATTAAAAACATTAAGAAAACATAAAAAAAAACATAGAAACACATGAAAAAAACATTACAAACCTGAAAAACATGAAAAAAACATTAAAAACATAAAGAAAACATGAAAAAAAACATAGAAACACATGAAAAACATTAAAAACATGAAAAACATGAAAAACATGGAAAACATTAAAAAACATAAGAAAACGTTACACAACATAGAAAAACATTTTTTTTTTTTAAAAAAAAAAACATCAAAAACATGAAAAACATGAAAAACATGAAAAAACATTAAAAACATGAAGAAAACATGAAAAAAAAACATAGAAAAACATGAAAAAAAATTAAAAACATGAAACACATCCGCAAACGTTTCCACCACCCAAAGAAAAAACATGGCCGCGCTCGGCAACCCCCCCCCTGTGGCCCAGCAGGGCCTCTACCCCAAGGTGCAGTAGTAAAAAAGCCAGTAGAAAGCCGCCAGCGCATGCAGAGCCGCGCGATTTGTCCGTCTGAAGGAAGCCCAGGCGCACCTGGGCGGCACTCTCTCTTTGCACGCGCCCCCCCTCCCCATGAATCGGCCGATCGGTTGGTCGCTCGGTCGGTCACGTCGGTCGGTCGTCACGGTCGGTGGGTCGGTCGGTCGGTCGGTCAGCCGATCGGTCGGTCATTCGTGCGCGTGCACGCGTGCGCCAGCGTGCACGCGTGCGCACCTGCTTCATGTATCACGCGCCTGCACGTGCTACGGGCTGCCCACACGTATGCATATGGCGCGTGCGTGCCTATACATGTACACGTGTGTACCATGTTTACACGTGCAGGTGTGAAATGACTGCCTGCATTCACGTGCCCGTGTACACTTGGGAAGACGGTTGCACGTGTATACGTGCACAAGTGGGTTACAGCCGCATGCGCGCGTATCTGTGTATATTTATTTGCACAAGCATACACCTGTATGTATGTATGTATGTATATATACATACATACATACATTTATATGTGTATATATATATATATGCAGGTGTCCGTCCATGTATGTATGTAATGTAATAGAATGGAATGGAATGGGATGTAATGTAATGTAATGTAATGTAATGTAGTGTAATGTAATGTAGTGTAATGTATGTATGCATGTATGCATGTATGTATGTATGTGTGTATGTAAGTATGCATGTATACTACGTATATGTGTGTATGTGTGTTTGTTTGTTTGTTTGTATGTATGTCTGTATGTATATATGTATGTATGTATGTATGTATGTATGTATGTATCTACGTATGCACACATCTATGCATATATGCACGTTCGCACGCACGCATGCGCCCGAGACCCCAAGTGCAATGTCGCACTGGGTTGGAAGTAGGAGATGTCTGTTGCACGTGGCTGGGGTCAGAAAGTGACCGCCGCACTATTCGAAGATGACTGCCGCACAATGCTGATATTATAATCAGTTCGAAAGGTCAGCTGGCGCGCGAGCTCCTGGCAAAGAATGACAAGGGAAAGAGGGAAGAGTGAGGGAGGACGAGGCGGAGTAGGAGGAGGAGGGGGACGATGGAGGAGTAGGTGCACATCGCTAAGACAACCCCCTCTGGCATGCAAGTATGGGCTGGCATGTACATGTACAATATACACATGTGTGTATAACATATATATATATATATACAGGTGTGCGCGTGCGTGTGTCATGGGCTGGACTCTCTCGATGCCCCTTGCCATGCCGAGTTCGGGCCACTCGTGCTCCGTAAAATCCGACCCCACTCATGTATTGCGTTCGCCTTGCCCAAGCTCCCCTTTCGCCTGCGCTGCTGGTCAGAAAGGGCTCGGGCCCAGGGTCGCGCGGGGGGTCCCTGCTGAAGCTGCTCTCGAATGCGGGAGGCAACAAACGCACAAGTAGATCACATGAGAGATTGAACGAGATCCGTCAGTGGGCACTGGCATGACTCGAACGCCAATGGTCACTGGGCAATACACATGCGTGCACGTACATGTGTATACATGTCCGCTCAGCGCGTGCACGATATGTTAACCATGCAGTGCGGATGGCAGGGGCGGAGGCGGGGCCCACGGTGACAGGGGGAAACAGGGGTGGAGGCGGGGCCCACGGACGCGGATCCTCAGTCTGTCTGGCCAGCACGCTCAACCACGCTATATCACTGAGACTCGCGGACGCCATCTTACTGGATGGCCTGCAGGGCCTACTATTTCTTTCTTGCAGGCTGCGAGCGCCCCTGTCTGTCTGATTGCATGGCTGCCACGCTGTAGATGGCACAGAGCAAACGATCATGCAGCATCCTCGCCCGCGTCCTTCTGAAGACGGATCCCACCCCACTCATCCTCGTGCTCTTATCTAAGGCGCTTATATTATCGCATTCTTATCTTATCACACATATAGTACGATCGTGATCTTATCCCACTCTTGTATGGATAAGTATACACGCCCACTCTTATATTATGATCGTGCCCTCCTTCCTTAAGTTCCTCACCATCATAGAGCACCGCGGCCATCCTCATCCTCATCCTCAGTTCCTTAAGGTCCTTAAGTTCTCTCATCCGTGGCTCCTTTGCTCCACTTCCCCCTTTAGCCCTGACTCCTCCCGCCCCTCCGCATCCCGTGGGCTCACGTTCCCATCCCTCCATATACTGCTAGCACGCTAGCTCATGCGGGGCACAGGCCAATGAGCCCTGGCCGCAGCTCCCATCATTCTGAAGAAGCTCGCGCGGGCGAAGTGGTCGTCGGCCCTGCCCCATCATTGTCCGCATCGGGGCTCGACTCGAGATTGGCGAATCGGAAGGTGGCGTCTGCGCTCCGCATCCCGAAACCAGGCCAAGGGTGGGCCCGTCGGTCTCGATCGATCGTCGATTTCACATCGATCGAGGGTGAGATTACCACCATCGATCGGCAGGGATGTCGAGGGGGATCGAACATGGGGCGGGCTGCAAGGCGATTGCGTTTGTCTTACCCTCCGTCCGTTTCGTTTCCACCGAGCGTCTCCTTTTCCACATCCGTCCTGCGTGGGAGTCTCACTGATGCCATCTATACTGCCTCGATCCTCCAATGCAAATCCTAACTGATAGCATGCATGCTCCATCCCACGCGCCATCCAAACTACCTGCACCCCCCCCCATCCCCGACCCTGGCGAGGCAGTACATAGCTGCTCCGTTGAAGAAGACCACCACATATACCCACCAGCACCTCCCCAGGGGGGCAGACGATATCGGATTGACTCGGCACGCTGCGAATCCGCGGAACTTCTGCGTCGAAAGTCGGACAGATGATGGGATAAGGGTGAGGAGAGATCAGATGAGGAGAATTGCCACGTCGTTCGAGCATCGATGCATACCTCGAGTTCCTGAGGGCCGACTTCGGCCCTCAGGAACTCGAGGTATCCCCATCTCCAAATCCCTCAGGCTGTCTGGGGGCAACGTGTGGGGTGCAATGCCACCGAGACGCCTCGAATCGCATGCCCTGGCACGCGATTTCTCGCCTTGTCCTGATCCTTGTCCTCCTCCTCCTCCTCCTCCTCCTCCTCCTCCTCCCCCCCCTCCTCCTCCTCTTCCTCCTCCTCCTCCTCCTTATCCTGGCCCTCCTCCTCTCTTTGTCACTATCTCACGTGCCCTCCCCACTGTATCACTCCGCGTCGGCGATGCCCAGCGCGGACAGCACCTCCTGCTTGACTATCTTGCCCTCGGCCTTGGAGCCGCGGCCAGTCTTCACCATGACCTTCATGCACTCTGTGATGACGATCTCCGCCGCGCGTGACGCTGAGGGCCGTACTCCTAGATGGCCTTGGACGGCCTCTGGACACATGCTGTCCTGATGCTGGCGCAGCTGCGTCCAGCCCGTCCAGCCGCCCTCCGTCATACTGCGAACGAAGACCGTGCTGATCTTCTCCATCTCGCGCCTCTTTTTCTTGACCTGGCACAGCTTGCCTGCCTCCGTGGAGCTCTTGAACTCGTACACGGTGCTGCGAGTGCCCTTCACAGGCAACTCGCAGGTCTCATCATCAACGTTGGGCTGCCCAGGCAGCGGAACGTACTCCACGTGGCAGCCCTCCTCGACTATGGGATCGACCTCCTTCGGCACCTCCTCCTCCGCTTCCTCAATGCCGTCCTTCTCCTCTTCATCTTCACCACCCTCCTCGGCCTCGACCACGACCTCCGCCACTTCCTCATCCTCCTGTTCCTTTTCCTCCTCGGGCTCGGGTGCCTTCTTTGCCTTCTTGGTGCCGCAACCTTTCTTCGCTGCTGCGGGCCTCTTCTTGGATGCTGCTGCTGCTGCTGCTGCTGTTGCTGCTGCTGCTGCCGTTGTTGCCATTGCTGGCTTTCCTCTCTTCATGGTCGGGGCTGCTGGTGACGACGCTGCTGGTTTTCCCTTGCTAGGGGTCTGTGGTGCTGCGAATGCAGGTGGGATAGCGGACGAGAACGGTGCAGCGCGAGCCTCATCCTTGTCGTGCTTCCTAGATTTCTTGTGTTTTTTTGTCCTTCCTCTTCCTCCTGCTGCGGGTCACCGCCGTGCCAGTCATGCTACCGTAGAAAGGTAAATCCCCCGCTCCAGTGCCGTGCTGAGCCAGAGAACCATCCCGCATCTCCCAGCCAGTCGAAGACGCTGGCGACCCCGTATCGACCTCCCTCGCCCTCCACCGAGCCTAGCAGACAGAGTAAAGACTGGAGGAGAAACGAGGAGGAGGCAAGGAGGGAGGGATAAGGGTTGAGGGAGACTCCGATGAGAGGGAACGCAGGGGTTGGAGAGGAAGGGATGACACCAACACAATGTGGGACGGAGGACGCGCTAGTAGCAGGCAAGACCTCGCTACATCGATATGGCCTACCTCCTGGCTCGTGGCAAAAGTAAGACGGGCAATGTCGGGTGTGAATGTTGTCGGGTGACGGGGTAGGGCGGGCAAGGGGGCGATCAGAGTTAAAGTGGTCCATCGGCCCCCCCCAGGCTCACTCGAGGAAGACGCGACCCCCGAAATTGTGGATCAGTGCCGGATGGCCGAAAGACTCACCCTCGATCGAGGTCGAGTGGTTCAGCGGTGAGTCGTTCGGTCCCTCCTCCCTCCTGCACTGCAAACTCCAAGATCCAACATAAACTGAACTTGGATACGGCAGGTCCGCGTCGTGTCGACTCGCTGCGACCCCGCCGCGAGCGTTCAGGGTTGAGCGACGCAAGTGGCCCAGAATCGGCCATTTTGGGGCGATCTGGCGATCGGGAAGCCGCCGATCGTTCAAGGTTGAACGATCCAACGCGGTGTCAGAAACCATAGTCGAGGTCGTCACGACACGGACCTGCCGCGCACGCTCACTGACACAGGTGACGCACATGCGAAGCCAAAGAGGCGCGTGCACATTCGAAGATGCGTCCTACCCCACCCCATGGCTTGTGGAACGCTCTCCTGCGCTCTCTGGATGTACATCCGCAAGGTGTGCTCGGGCAACTCCTCGATGTCGTCGTCCTCGTCGCAGCCCTGTCAGCCCGATCGCATGCTGCAGATCTCTCGATTGCCCTTCTCCTGTTCCTATTCCCTCCTCCCCATGCGTTTGTGCTTCTCCTCCTCCAGAATCCTCCTCGAGTTAGTTCCCTCCCTCATCTCTGCTAGAGGCCCCTCTCGTTCTCATACATCATACAGGAACGAAGCGCTCAGGGTCAAAGGCTTGATTCACATGCCCAACCATATGTACATGCAATCAGCGGCCCTCTCATACTACACGTGGGAGGGCGGATTTGGACCAGCTGGGGGCGAGGGGGATGGGGATGCGAGCGAGGAGCACGACGATCACGATGAGATTCAACATCAGGGCACGCCATCGGGATCACTGATGCTGCACAAAGCATAGGCACGTCTGGCAGTGAGACGTGAGGGGAGGAGGAGATAGATAGATCGAGAGGTGAGGGGCAACGAGAGAGAGAGGGGGAGAGAGAGAGAGAGAGAGAGAGAGAGAGAGAGAGGACGCGATCGTAAGATCGCGCCCTCTCTCTCGAGTGGAGAGCCGCCTCATCAGCTAGCTGGGTGTCCATCGCCTCCTCCTGGATCTTGCGGCGCTGCCAGTGCGCATACATGATGCGGAGGGACCTGCACAGCAAGAACCTCGCGCCAGGGAAACCATGACTATGCACCGCAACTAATTCATGGCGTCACATTTATGCTACACACTCCGCCGCACGTCCAACCACAATACCAACAATAAGAATCAAGATATCACATGCTGCACAGACACCGTGTCGACTCGCGTGCCTCCCTTAATTAGCCTCCCCCCTCTCTGTCCGTGAAGCCTCCCTCGAGATCCCTTACGATTAGCCCCTCCTCTCCGCCCTCCCTGATCATATCTTCTCCTCCCTCCATGCGTCTCAGCTGGTGCCCCCCCCCCCCCCCCCCCCCCCCCCACACCCCCCCCCACCCCCCCCCCCCCCCCCCCCCCCCCCCCCCCCCCCCCCCCCCCCCCCCCCCACCCCCCCCCCCACCCCCCACCCACCCCCCCCCCCCCCCCCCCCCCCCCCCCCCCCCCCCCCCCACCCCCCCCCCCCCCCCCCCCCCCGCCACCACCACCCCCACCCCCCACACACACCCCTCCCGCAACCTCTCGCTCCTCCCTCCTTGCCTCCCGCCTCCTTTACCAGTCTCCCGCCCTCCCTTGACCTCAGTTCCCCCGTGCATCTATCAGGCACATTTTTCTGACATCATTCCTCCTGCAATCTGCCTCCTGGCTTGCACGACGGTCTTCGCTGGCTTCCTGCCCTTCATCACTCTGTAGCCGTTCTCGAACTTCTCACCGTACAGCTTGTCCCAGACTGCCTGGGGCGCAGGGGGGCCCTCTAAAAAAAAAACACTGCTGATAGCAATGGCACGTTTCAAGCGTGATCTGTTCACGCACACGCACGCACCTCAAACTCAACATGATGATACGTGATGGGACATGCTCCCACTGCCCTCTCTCCTCTCTCCTTCGCTGCCATTGCCCTTCCCTCCTCTCCCCTGTCCTCCCCCTCGTACCTCCACTCACACCCTCGTATGCACCAAGGCGTAGCCTCCCTCCTCATTGCCTTCGCTATTCGCTCCCTGTCCCCAGCAACGCGATCCAGCCTCCATGTTCTTCTGTGAGATGCGCATGCCCTCCATCTCGAGCGTCATCGCGATGAGCGTGCTCTCGAATACCTCCCCTGATCCTCGCTTCATGCACCTTCCCCCGTACCCTCGCTCACCGCATCCGAGTCTTTCCTTACCCGTGCCCTTGCTGCTCTCCGTCTTTCCTTTGCTCGAGTGGGCGACAAGATCTTGTCGCTCCCTGTCCCCGCTTACCTCCCTCCCCTTACCCTCGGCCCTCTCGGTCCAACCTCACCTCCAGGCCTGCGCCCTGCTATAGCAGCAGGTCCCTCGACCCCTCCATGCATCCCTCCACGCCCTCGCCCCCCTTCCTAACCCTGCACTTCCCTCCATACCCTCGAGTCTTCGCATCTTATCCTGACCCCCCCCGCCCCACCTGCCAGGATTCTGGCTGAGGCCGACAGGAAGAGGACTTCGCTGGATAGCTCGACCAGTCGGGGATGTCGTCATAGCCTACGGCCGCGGAGGGCGGTCGGGCCCTGAGCCTCATCATCACCCTCGCCCTCAGACTCACCCGCGCCCTCGATCCACATCCTCATCCTCGCCCTCGATCAGCTTCACTCGCAGCGATGGGGGCGAGGCAGAGGTCCGCGAGAGTGAGGGTGATGATGAAAACGCCTCCCCCCCTCCCTCCCCTAACCTCCCGTCCCCGAGAGCGAGGGTGATGATGAAGTCCTCGATCCGCTTTACTCGCAGCGACGGGGACGAGGTCAGCGAGAGTGAGGGTGATGATGATGATCATGCTCCTCTATCCTCCCGTCCTCGAGTGCGGTCACATTCCCCTAACCTCGGATCCCCTCCTCTATCCTCCCTCCCCTAACCTCCCGTCCTCGAGTGCGGTCTCCTTCCTCCCCTCACCTGTTCCTCAATCTTTATCCGTATCCATTCCCTTCTTGGATTCCCTTCTTACCCTTCCCTCTCCCACCTCCTTCACCCCTCTCTCCTGGCTGGCAACGGCCTGGCAACTTCGGGCGGGTCTCGTCCACCGTGGTTCCGATCGCCTCGCAGGCGGGCGGAGGCAACCGATCGACGACAACAACACGACCGCTAACGGGGCTACACATGACCGCCTGTTGCCCCCCTTCTCCCTGGAAATGTCTTCCCCTCTATGCTCCTCGACGTGCTCGTGATCCTCCTGATCCCCCTCATCCCTCTCGATCTCTACCCCATCCTTCCTCTTCTGTCCCTTCTTTCCTCCCCCCTGCATCCTCTATTCCTCCTTTCCTTTCTCCTTCAATCGAGAACGCTCCCATCACAAATGCGGTGGCCTCTGCCATAATGGCAAGGTCGATGTCCGCCGTCTTCTTGTTCCTGAGCTTTTCCATCGCGGCTGCAGCCTGGCGATGGAAAATCGAGACGAAGACTCGAGGTGGAGAGGGAAGCGGAGGAGAAGGAGAAGGACGAGGGCGAAAACGGCCTCGGCTTCGGCCTTGACCAACGCCATGTGCGAGCGATATCGTCGTACGAACTGGCGTCGCGCCCATCTGCACCATCGCCTCGGGATCCGGTGGCCCTGGGCACCGTCGAGGAATCGATCTGACAATACCCACGGCTTCGGGACGTCCTGGGGCCCGGAGGAGCAGGAGGAGGAGGATGAGGAGGAAGATCTCCAGGAGCGGCGCTCAGAGGAGGAGCAAGTTTAAGAATGACGGGGTGGGTGGAGGAGGGGGAGATTCGAGGAGGAGGAGGAGGATCTCGAGGAGGAGGAGGAGGAAAAGGCGAGGATCCCAAGAAGGATGGATCGAGGAAGGATGGAGGAGAGAGGATGAGTCCTCGGGGCGCCACTCTGGCACCCCAGCGGCGTCGCACGCCATGTCCACCAGCCGCGGCACCTCCTCGAGCGATGGGTGGGCCATGGCGCCTCGGGACGGCCGAAATTGATGGATCGACCGTGCCGAGCGGTCGTGCCGAGCGGTCGTGCCGAGCGGTCGGCGCGACCGCTCGGCACGACCGTTCGGCATGACCGCGCTGGTGGACATGGCGGTCGGCCGCGTGGTCCCCTCTCCCCCCGCACGGCCTCCAGGGCGGGCGACGCCGCGCGGCCGCGGCCGCGGGCGGCGCGCGCGCGCGTCGCCGCGCGGCGACGCGCGCGAGGGCGCTCCCGCGCGGGCGCGCCCTTGAGCAGGGGCGACGGCAGAGCGCGCCGCGAGCGCGCGAGCAAGGCAGGAGGGTCGAGGTGGAAGAAGGAGGAGGAGGAGAAGAAGAAGAAGAAAAAGGATAATCTAGTTTTTTATATAAAGGATAAACTCTCACGATCGAGTGCGCATTCTGGTGGGTGCCAGCATGGTAAGGCAAGACATCATTGCCTACTACCAAAAAACAAGACATCTTGGAAAAAAAACAAGACATCCAAGAAAAAAACAAGACATACCATAAAAAAGCAAGACGCGTCGGAATCGAATCTAAAAATCAAGCCAATTCCCAAAAAACAAGTCAAACCGTCGTCGTGAAAAATTGCGACTCTCAGAGGTCTGGGGAGCACGGTGGCTATCGTCTTCCCGGTGGAGACGGCGCTGAAGGTGGCGGCCATGATCGTAGTGCTGCTCGCAGCAGGCATCGGGGCGATTTACTGCTGCTGCTGCTGCTGCTGCTGCTGCTGCTGCGGGACGGCCAAAGAGGGCAAGAAGGAGCCGGAGCACGAGGCACAGCGGGCCGCCGTGCAGCCAACGCCTAAGGCGCCCAAGCCCCCCAAGCAGCCGCAGAAGACGTACTGCGACGCGGGAGTAATGGGCCCGGTGCACTACAACGGCGTGAGGTACGTGCACGAGACCCAGGGCTTCCGCCGGGCCAACGAGGCGACGCGGGAGGTGGCTTCGTCAGGGTACCGCGTGCCACCGGGGTGGCCCCAAGGAGGAGAACCAAGGCCGCACCGTGACTGAGGTGCGAGGCTGCCGCCGGCCAGTGGCCGAGCGGGCAGCAGAGGTCCGCCGCCGGCACCCGCCGTGCGAGCGGCTGCGCGGCGCCGGCTGAGTTCAGCCTGGCGCTCGCGATCGGTTATTCGCTTGCGAGCAGCTGGGCGCGGGGCGGCGGCGGCTGGGCGCCCGAGGGCAACTGGCGCCGCGCTGGCCTGGCAGCCGGCAGTGCCGTCAGGGGGGACGGCGGTGGCGGCTACCGAGGGAGGCGCCGGCGGCTGGCCCAGCCAGGGCTGCCGCGCGTGGCGCATGAAGAACCACCGTGGGCGCCGGCGGCGTGCCGCCTGCGCCCGCGGGCCGACCTCGCTGGGCAGACGTGGCAGCGTGCCGCAGATGCCAGGACTGATGAGTTCCACGCCGAGAGGACCGGCGGCTACGTAACCCACTACGGCCAGTTCGGCGTGGAGGTGCGATCACAAGAGGAGGTTGGCGGCGTGGCCCGCGGAGCGTGGCCAAAGACAGGCGCCGGCGCAGCGTGCGCCAGGCGCCAAGAGGAGCAGCACGGCTCATTGGCAAAAGGGTGTGCGCTCATCGTCATCATCATCTGACCGCCACCTCCTCCTCCTTGAGCCTCACACTCACTAGGCTCAAGACGTTTTAGTTTACCAGTGCTGCTTGAGGGGATATCTAGGATGTTTGAGAAAACTGATGGATCTCCCCGTTTCCAGAACTGGCGCGGGCTTCCACTTGCGGTGCCCTTGCTCCTGCCCTTGCCTCCTTGCTTGCCCTCTCCCGCTTCTTCCCTACTCTCCGCCGCCTGGCGGCTCAAGCCTTTTCAAAGGCCAAGCTGGCCCACCCTGGGGGCCTGACAGAGGCCCCCTTCCCGCCCTGTTCTGGACTTTTAGGCGCCGCCGGTGCGCTAGGGCGCCTCGGCGGCGGCGTGGCCCGCGGAGCGTGGCCAAAGACAGGCGCCGGCGCAGCGAGCGCCAGGCGCCAGAGGAGCAGCACGGCTCCCTGGCAAAAGGGTGTGCGCTCATCGTCATCATCATCTGAGCGCCACCTCCTCCTCCTTGAGCCTCACACTCACTAGGCTCAAGATGTTTTAGTTTACCAGTGCTGCTTGAGGGGATATCACGCGCGAGCGGAGCATCTCTTCGCGCCGCCGCGGCGCGAAGCGCGCGCAGGCAGCGCGCACGCGCGCGCGCTCAATCGCAGACCAATCTTGAATCATTCGCGTGCGAACGTGACACGCGACAATCCCATCCCTTCCGCTCCCCCCCGCCCCCACACCCCCCATCCCCTGCCCAGTAAGCGCGTCGGCGCCCTGGGGGTGCAGGACGGCCTCGGGGCGACCAAACCCCCCAAGTGGAACGCCTGCACGGAGATGGCAAGACACTGGCGCGACCCGCCCCGACAGCCGCTTCCTTCTGGAGAGAGCAATTACCGCTGGTACCTGGCGCTGCCCCCACAGACCCGACCTCCGCACCAGGGGCCGGGATGCGGCGCGCGGGTTTGCGCACGACGGGCGGCAGCCGTCCGCGGCTCTGGGCCTCGCCCTGCGGCGCGACAGCCGCGAGGGCACAGCGCACGGCACAAATCTGGCGCCGCGCGGCCCTGACGATGGAGGCCTCCCTCATAGGGTCTGAGCAGATGGTGTCGGAGGTTCGCGATGCATCGCCGATGCATCAGCATCGCCGGCGATGCATCGGCGCCGTCGGCGTGGAGAAAATCGGGCGCCTCAAGACGAGCAGCCGCGCTTGAGGACACGGGCACCTCAGAGCCTGGGTCTTCTCTGCTGCTCACGAGTGACCGCGGGCGCGCGCACCTTCCTCCTCCCCCTCCTCCTCGTCCTCCGTTTTCGCCCTCCTTCCTCCCCCTCCTCCTCCGAATCGTGGGGCCGCGGCGGATCCCGACCTGCTGGCCGCTTCAGGGCCAGGGCGCTGCCGTGCACTCTGGGAGGCGCCACCCGCGCACGCGCAAGTGGCATGTGGCGCGAAACCTCAGCCACCGCGCGGGCAAAAATCCTGGCTTCGCAAAATTGAAAACAACAAAAGACGGATGTTCCTGGTTTCGGGCCCCGAAACCCACATGGATCGATCCAGCTATAATAATCAACAGAAAGATGGGGGCCAGGGCTGCGGTCGAGATTTTTGCCACGGTGTTGCAATGTTTTCGTGGCGTCGGATCTCAAGGAAGGCGACGCAACCCAGCCAGCCATTGGCCGCCCGCCGCCAGCCGCCTCGTCGTGCTTAGCCCTGCCTTTGGCGCCGGCGACGCCATATCAGCTCTACGCCGCGTGTCTCCTCGGGCGGGAACAGGGGAGAGCGGGGGGGAGGAGGGGAGGAGGACGGCAGGAAGTCGGGGAGAGGAGGCTCCGCTCAACAAACGAAGACGGGCGCTAAGAGACCCGAGAAGTTGTTTCCATGCTTATGTTCTGGTGTGTCTCAGAGAACGGCCCTCCGACCTCAAAAACGCCTAACGATGCCCAAACCAAATCCAGAGAGCTTTTCAGTGTGGCCAACATAATGAGCGCAAACAATCCCGAAATCACCCCGAAAAAATCTCGATTAAAACGATACGCATTCGATTACGCTCCAGAGTTGTACTACACAGGCGCGTGTAAATGTACAAATATTGCAGCGAATAGTGCATGCGAGCAGAGTTGCATTATGCATGGCCGAATTGAACCTAGATCGTTACCGACCTGGCTGCGCGACAACATTTCGGTACATTGCGCATTGCTGGCTGCGTAGAAAGGCAGCACTGGTTTCCAGGTCATCTTGAAAGGGCCAACCCCACGGCTCGAACCACATCACCATTGCGCGCGTCTTGCGTCGGTCGTTTGCCTGCCCGCGCAGGGCCGATTGAGTCTCAAGAGTGCCTTGGGGCACCACTGAGGGCATCGGTAGGCTCGATGGCCAGGCGCGCCCGAACAAGATGCCGACACGAAACCCGCAACTGTGCAGGAAACACCCCGAGAATTGCCATGGCAGCCCCTACCCTCCAAGGTCCCGAGGGAGCTTTCACGAGGACCACCGCGAGACCCACGAGAGCCCCATAAATTGGAGTGCGTAGCTTACTGCACATAGATTGCACCACTATATTGCCAAACGTACACTGCACGATATAGTTTACACCACATAGAGTGCTCCAAAGGGATTGCATTAAATCATTACGTAGCTTACACAACATTTGTTTCGCAACATAGACTGCACCACATAGTTTGGTCCACGTTGATGGCACCACATAGCTTACACCATATCGCATCACCACATAGAATGCACCGACATAGCTTACACCGCCTAGATTCTACTTTCTCAAAAGAAAATAGACTCTACCCCTCCCCCCCCGGCGTTGTCGCCCCCCTTTCGGGTATGTAAATCACACATGATTTTGACCACATGCTCATCCTAAATATGAAATCACAATGTCCCGGGCCAACCGGGTCCCTCCCCCCTGAGCTTCCCTTGTAAAAAACACTATGCGCTGACATTTGTTGCTCTAACATCGCACTTTGTCGCGAATCCCTTGCAAAAAAACGGGACGAAGTGCACACGCGCGCGTCGTCGCGCGCGCCTGCCGAAATCCTTCAAAAACCTTCGGTGAAGGATTTCACAATCGAGTTTGCAAAAAATACCAAAACACAGGATTTCGCGACACTGGTTTTCTTAAAAAGGTTACGCGCGAGCTCTTGCGAAATCTTAAGAAACCCATTGGTTTTTCAAGAGTTCCACAAAATGCTACCAAACGGGCTTCGCGCGCGCATGTCGAAATCTGTCGAACGCCCTTGCGCGTGTGCCGTCGCGAGAACCCTCTGCAAAAAACGGGACGAAGTGCAGACGCGCGCGTCGTCGCGCGCGTACGCCGAAATCCCTCAAAACCCATCGGTTTCGGAAGGATTTCAAAATCGTGCATCCAAAAAACCTACAAAAACCCAAGGTTTCGCAACACGAATTTTCAACAAAAGCGTGCGCGCGCGCTTGCGGCGTCGTCGTCGCCGTCGTCGTCGTCGCCGTCCTCCCTCCTCCCGCGTCGTCGTCGTCGTCGTCGCCTACGTCGTCCTGTGTCTTTCCTCGTGGTCGTCGTCGTCCTCTTTGGCGTCGTGGTCGTTTCCGTCGTCGTTGTCGCCGTGGTCGTCCTTCCTCCTCCTCCCTCGTCGTCGTCGTCGTCGTCCGTCGTCGGCGTCTCGTCGTCGTCCCTCCTATTTCGTCGCCGTCGTCGTCGTTGTCGTCGTGTCGTCGTCGTCTTCCCTCCTCCTTCGTCGTTGTCGTCGTCGGCGTCGCCGCACTTCCTCCTTCTTCGTCGTTCGCATCGTCGCCGTCCTCCCCCCTCCCTCGTTGTCGTCGTTGTCGTCGTTGTCGTCGTTGTCGTCGTTGTCGCCGTCGTCGTCCTCCCTCCTCCCTCGTCGTCGTCTTCGTTGGCGACGTCGTCGTCGTCTTCGTCGTCGGCGTCGGCGTCGTCGTCCGTCGTCGTCGTCGACGTCGGCGTCGTCGTCGTCGCCGCCGTCGTCGTCGTCGTCGTCGTCGTCGTCGGCCGTCTTGCTTCTCCGGCCTTCTTGGGGCGCTCTTGAGACGCCCCCGAGGGCTCCAAGACGACCCTGGAGCGATATCTGTGCGCGGTCCAGCATGGGTTTTGCAAACCAAGTTGATGGTGGGTGGGTGGGATGATTGCGCGAATAGTGGAGTTGACAACTTCAAATTCGGCAAGTGAATTCTCCTTTCTAGTACCCCCCCCCCTGGACTTATCGGGTCCCCCGCGCGTGCTGCAAATTACATACGATTCTGACCACATGTCCATCCTAAATATGAACTCATACCATCCCAGCCAAGCCGGGTTCCCCCCCCTGCGGTTCCCTTGTAAAAAACACTATGCGGTGACATGTTTTGTTCTAACATAGCACTTGTTCAGGAATCCCTTACAACAAATGGGACGAAGTGCACACGCGCGCGTCGTGGCGCGCGCATGCCGAAATCCTTCAAAAACCTTCGGTTCCGGAGAGATTTCAAAATTGAATTTCCAAAAAAAACATATAAAAAACACATGGTTTCGCAACACTGATTCAACAAAAAAAACTTACGCGCGAGCTCTTGCGAAATCTTAAGAAAACCATGGGTTTTCCAAGAGTTCCACAAAATGCTACCAAACGGGCTTCGCGCGCGCGCATGTCGAAATCTGTCGAACGCTCTTGCGCGTGTGCCGTCGTGAGAATCCTCTGCAAAAAAGGGACGAAGTGCAGACGCGCGCGTCGTCGCGGGCGTATGCCGAAATCCTTCAAAAACATTCGGTTTCGGAAGGATGTCGAAATCGTGCGTCCAAAAAACCTACAAAAACACAAGGTTTCGCAACACGGGTTTTCAACGAAATTGTGCGCGCGCGCTCTTGCGTCGTCGTCGTCGTCGTCCTCCCTCCTCCCTCGTCGTCGTCGTCGTCGTCGCCGTCGTCGTCTTTTGTCTTTCCTCGTCGTTTTTGGCGTCGTCGTCGTTTCCGTCGTCGATGTCGCCGTGGTCGTCCTTCCTCCCTCGTTGTCTTCGTCGGCGTCTCGTCGTTGTCCCTCCTATTTCGTCGCCGTCGTCGTCGTCGTCGTCGTCGTCTTCACTCCTCCCTCGTCGTTATCCTCCTCCCTCGTCGTCGTCGTCCGTCGTCGGCGTCTCGTCGTCGTCCCTCCTATTTCGTCGCCGTCGTCGTCGTCTTCGTCGTCGTTGTCATCGTCGTCGTCTTCCCTCCTCCCTCGTCGTTGTCGTCGTCGGCGTCGCCGTCCTTCCTCCTTCTTCGTCGTTGGCGTCGTCGCCGTCTTCCCTCCTCCATCGTCGTTGTCGTCGTTGTCGCCGTCGTCGTTTTTTCTCCTCCCTCGTCGTCGTCTCCGTTGGCGACGTCGTCGTCGTCTTCGTCGTCGACGTCGGCGTCGTTGTCGTCGTTGTCGGTGTCGTCGTCGTCGTCGAAAACATTGGAGACGTCGTCGGTGTCGTCGCAGTCGCTGTCGGCGGCGCCGTCGTCGTCGATGTCGCTGTCGTCGCCGGCATCGTGGCCAAGTGCCACGCAGTACCTACCGTCACGGTCTTGTCTGAAGATGTCTTGCGACCAAGTTGCGGGTGGGAGGGTGGGATGTTTGCACGAGCAGTGGAGAGGACAGCTTCAAGACAGTCGAAGTGGATTGCACCACGTAGATATTCTTTTCAAAAAAAAAAAAGAATAGACTCTACCCCCCCCCCCCCGGGCGTTATCAGTCCCCCTTTCGGGTATGTAAATCATATACGCTTCTGACCACCTATCCCTCCTAAATATGAATTTGCACTATCCCAGGGGGGCCGGGATCGGCCCCCCTGACGTTCCCTGCTAAAAAACGCTACGCGGGGACGTCTTTCGTTCTAACATAAGACTTGTTCGCAAATCCCTTCCAACAAATCTCACGAAGTGCGCACGCGCGCGCGTCGTCGCGCGCGCCTGCCGAAATCCTTCGAAAACCTTCGGTGTCGGAAAGATTTCGCAATCGAGTTTCCAAAGAAACATACAAAAAAACACATGGTTTCGCAGCACTGATTTGCTAAAAAAACTTACGCGCGAGCTCTTGCGAAATCTTAAGAAAACCATGGGTTTTCAAGAGTTTCGCAAAATGCTACCAAACGGGCTTCGCGCGCGCATTTCGAAATCTGTCGAACGCCCTTGCGCGTGTGCCGTCGCGAGAACCCTCTGCAGAAAAAGTGACGAAGTGCAGACGCGCGCGTCGTCGCGCGCGTATGCCGAAACCCTTCAAAACCCATCGGTAGGGGAAGGATTTCAACATCGCGTGTGAAAAAAATACAAAAACACAAGGTTTCGCAGCACGGATGTTAAACAAAAGCGCGCGCGCGCTCTTACGTCGTCGTCGTCGTCGTCGTCGCCGTCCTCCCTCCTCCCGCGTCGTCGCCGTCGTCGTCGCCTACGGCGTCCTCTGTCTTTCCTCGTGTTCGCCGTCGTCGTCCTCTTTGGCGTCGTGGTCGTTTCCGTCGTCGTTGTCGCCGTGGTCGTCCTTCCTCTTCCTCCCTCGTCGTCGTCGTCGTCCGTCGTCGGCGTCTCGTCGTCGTCCCTCCTATTTTGTCGCCGTTGCCGTCGTCGTCGTCGTTGTCGTCGTCTCGTCGTCGTCTTCCCTCCTCCCTCGTCGTTGTCGTCGTCGGCGTCGCCGTCCTTCCTCCTTCTTTGTCGTTCTCGTCGTCGTCGTCCTCTCTCCTCCCTCGTCGTTGTCGTCGTTGTCGTCGTCGTCGCCCTCCCTCCTGCCTGGTCGTCGTCTTCGCTGGCGACGTCGTCGTCGTCTTCGTTTTCGTCGTCGTCGTCGGCGTCATCGTCGTCGTCGCCGAGGTCGGCGTCGTCGTCGTCGCCGCCGTCGTCGTCGTCGTCGTCGACGTCGTCGACGTCGTCGTCGTCGGTGTCGTCGTTGTCGTCGTCGTCGGCGTCGTCATCGTCGTCGTCGTTGTCATCGTCGTCGTCGTCGTCGTCGGCGTCGTCGTCGTCGGTGTCGTCGTCGTCGTCGTTGTCGGCGTCGTCGAAGTCGTTGGAGACGTCGTCGGTGTCGTCGTAGTAGTTGTCGGCGGCGTCGTCGTCGTTGTCGCTGCCGTCGTCGGCGTCGCTGTCGTTGCGAAGTGCTATTTGGTACCCGCCGTCACGGTCTTAAGGGATTTTGCAAACCAAGTTGCGGGTGGGTGGGTGGGATGTTTGCGCGGGCAGTGGAGTGGGCAACTCACTGCGAACAAAAATGGATTCCCCTTTCTAAAAAGATAAATAAATTCTACCCCCCCCCCGGCGTTATCGCCCCCCTTTCGGGCATGTGAATCATGTATGATTCTGACACATGTCCATCCAAAATATGAATTTGCACGATCCCAGGGGGGCCGGGATCGACCCCCCTGGGGTGCCCTAGTAAAAAACGATACGCGGGGACATCTTCCGTTCTAACATGGCAAAGAGGACGAAATACACACGCGCGCGTCGTCGCGCGCGCATACCGAAATCCTACAAAAACATTCGGCGTCGGAAGGATTCAATCGAGTTTCCCAAAAATACAAAAACAAGGTTTCGCAATACGGATCCGCTAAAAAAGCTTACACCCGAGCTCTTGCGAAATCTTAAGACACCAACGGTTTTTCAAGATTTGCACACAATGCTACCAAACGGGCTTCGCGCGCGCGCATGTCGAAATCAGTCGAATGCCCTTGCACGTGCGCCGTCGCGAGAATCCTCTGCAAAAAACGTGACGAAGTGCAGGCGCGCGCGTCGTCGCGCGCGCATGCCGAAATCCTTCAAAACCCATCGGTTTCGGAAGGGTTTCAACATCGCGTGCCCAAAGAACCTACAAAAACATCAGGTTTCGCAACACGGATTTTCAACGAAAGAGTGCGCGCGCGCTCTTGCGTCTTCGTCGTCGTCGTCGTCGTCGTCGTCGCCGTCCTCCCTCCTCCCGCGTCGTCGTCGTCGTCGCCTACGTCGTCCTGTGTCTTTCCTCGCGTTCGCCGTCGTCGTCCTCTTTGGCGTCGTGGTCGTTTCTGCCGTCGTTGTCGCCGTGGTCGCCCTTCCTCCTCCTCCTCCCTTATCGTCGTCGTCGTCCGTCGTCGGCGTCTCGTCGTCGTCCTTCCTATTTCGTCGCCGTCGTCGTCGTCGTCGTCGTCGTATTCCCTCCTCCCTCGTCGTTGTCGTCGTCGGCGTCGCCGTCCTCCCTCCTTCTTCGTCGCTCGCGTCGTCACAGTCCTCCCTCCTCCCTCGTCGTTGTCGTCGTTGTCGCCGTCGCCGTGTTCCCTCCTCGCTCGTCGTCGTCGTCTTCGTTGGCGTCGTCGTCGTCGTCGTCGGCGTCGGCGTCGGCGAGGTCGTCGTCGTCGTCGGCGTCGGCGTCGTCGTCGCCGCCGTCGTCGTCGTCGTCGCCATCGACGTCGTCGTCGTCGGCGTCGTCGACGTCGTCGTCGATTCGCGGGGCCGCGAGCCTACTCGCCCGAGCCCTCGCCGACGGGGCTCAGGCCGCGGCCGCGCCGCGGGCGGACGCGGCGGTCCTCCGCGGCGGAGTTGGCGGCCAGCGCCCGCTCGGCGAGGTCCTGCTCGCCCAGGCCGCACGCGGCCAGCAAGGCGGCCCGCGGGCCGATACCCGCCACCACCTGCTGCGCTGGTGCCGTCGGCCGCGCCGTTGCCTCCTGCTCGCGGCCGCCTGCGCCTCCAGACGCTGCCGCCGAGCTGCCACCTGCTGGCGAAGGGCCCGCTTCGCCCTCGAGGCCCAGCCAGGCCAGGAAGGCCTCCTGGGCCGACGGGGGCAGGGGGCCCTGCAGCCGCAGCGCGGGGATCTCGGCACCTTTCTCCCTGCGCTGCTGGTCCCCTCCGCGCGGCCGTCCGGCTGGATGCAGCCCTCGGGCCCGGAGGCGGCGCTGGCTGCGCTGCCCAGTGGCCCTCTCGCCGACGCATGGCTCCTTGAGCTTTGGGCGGCCTCCAGAGCGGCCGCCGAGGACCATGTAGGCCCCGCGCCTGCTGCATGCCACCAGCTCCTGGGGCTCCTCGCCCACGTCGCAGCACGCGTACGCCAGGGAGTGGCCGAGGTAGCAGATGCCAGCCGTGGTGATGGAGAGGCCGACAGCGCTGGCCACCGAGCGCACGCTCTCCACGCGCGGCTGCTGAGCCGTCGGCCTGCCTGCAGTGGGCAGCTCGGCTCGCTCCCCCTGGTCGGCGAACCTCACCCGCTGCCTCTCGTCGGACTCGAGGAACCCGTCACTGTCCTTCTCCGCGATGTCCTGCCAGATGACGGCCGCATGGCCCACCCAGCGGGCCAGCTCCTGGACGAAACCCGCCAGGGCACGGTGCTCGCACACGGTCTGGGCGCCCACGGCGCGCAGCCGAGCTCCCAGCTTGGCAAGGCGGTCGGCGTGCTGGTTGCCGCGCCTCTGCGCCTCCGCGAGGCGCCCGTCGAGCACTGCCTGCCAGCTGCAGTGGGCGGGCACCTTGTTCACCCTGAAGCTGCCAGGCTCGAAGGCGGCGAGGCTCCTGCTCCAGAGGTGGGCGTTGACTTTCGTCGGGCCCGTCGCATAGGCCAGCCCCCTGCGCAGGCACTCGACCGTGCCATTGCAGTCGATGTTGACCTCCTCGACTGCAGGGCCCGCGTAGTTAGCCAACATCCAGACCGCAAAGTCCTCACCGTCGCGGGCGGTTTGCTGCGGGCAGAGGTCCCTCCTGACGGTCCCGCAGACGCCCGCGATGAGGTTGCCGTCGTCGTCGCACTGAGCAATCGCCCAGCCCGCGCGTCTCAGGGAACCGAACTGCGGGTCGACTGCCGAGCCGTCCAAGTACAACTTGCCATTGAGCCTGTCGTCGGGAGGCCTGCGTATCCACCAGACACTCATGGCGTCAGTGCGAGGCCCTTGAGGATGCGGCGGCGCTGGCAGCCAGCACCTAGCGAAGTCCTCCCCTGCTGCCTCTCCCTGGGCGCGGACCCGCACAGCGCTCCTCATCAGCGCTGGTGAGACCGAATCCCGCCGCTGGGCCGCAAGCATAGGGCACTCGAACAACCTGTGCCAGAGGGTGCCCCGCGCAGCTCCGCAGCACCTGCAGCTGGCGTGGCTGCTCTCACGGGCGCTGTAGAGCCTCGCCTGCGGCCAGTGCGCGTTCGTGAGGTAGGCCACCAGCCCGTTCCTCTCGCGCTCGTTGAACTTGCCTCCTGGCCCGATGAGCTCCCTGAAGGCGTCCCAGAAAAGAGAGCCCTGCAAAGAAGAGGAGTTGGCCAGCTTCAGCATCTCATGCCTGTCCGAGGCGCGCCTCGCTCCAAGGCCGGCCTCAATGCCGAGCTCGCGCGGCCCCAGCAGCGTCAAGTCCAGCTCGTCCCCGACGTCCGTGATGAGGCACCGCTCGGACCTGAAGTACCAGCCGATCCTGCCAAGGGTGAGGACCGCTGCATCCACGGGGGAGCTGCAGTGCACCCAAGGCGCCGTCGCCGCCGCATGCCGCGACGCCGCAGCCTCGAGCTCGGCCCTGAGCATCGGCAGGGAGAGCTCGCCCGAGTGCAAGAGCCCTGCCAGCATCTGGAGCGAGCGATCCGTGATCAGCACGAAGGGATCCAGGTCGCGGCCCCTGCGGAGCTCCGCGCACCGCAGCCTGAAGCCGAGGGCTGCGCCACGGGGGAGCCGCCCAGCGCTGCGGCACGCAGTGACGCGCCAACTGTGCAACTCTCCATCGGCCACGCCAGTGACCGTCCGTCCCCAAACCATACTGGAAGTAGGCCCAGCCTTGTGGATCAGGTCCACGTCGACTCCTGCAGCTCGTAGGCAACGCAGGCGCCGCGCCCGCTGGAGCGCATCCCGCGCCCGCCCTCGCCCTTCACGGACTCCTCTCATCGTGATACTCGCATCAGTGCCCAGGTTACGGGCTTGATGTACCCTCTCGAACTTCATGCCGTGCGCCTTCCAGTACTCGCCCAGCTCCTGGGCAAGGCCAGAGCAGGACGCAAGGTACACGGACTTCTTGGCGCTGAGCGGGAGGTGCAAGTCCCCAAGCTGCCGCGCCATCTCAGCTCCCGCGCCTCCTAGCTGCTCCACGACAAGGCGGCGTGTCCCCAGCGCCTGCAGGGCCACGTCGTCGACGACGTTCCTGCCAACGACGAGCATGCGGCCTCCTGAGGACACGGCCCGAAGGGGCCCGAGGAGCGGAAGCTTGGCCAGCGTAGCGGCACACGCACAGCCCGCGAGGACGGCGCCTTGGGAGCAGATGCCGTCGGAGACCAGGCCCGCGAAACAGATGAAGCGAGGGGCTTGATACATGGCCAAAAGCCCTCTCAGTAGCCGAAGATTGAAATTGTGCTCGATGGCGCAGCTCCAGAGCACGTCGCGCCGCAGGTTCTCGTAGAACTTCACGATGTCCAGGAAGAGGCTGCCAGCCTCGAAGCCGGCATGGCGGGCCGCCGATGAAAGCAGGTTGTGCATCCAACCCGCCTTCTCACAGCCCTTGCCCTCCCTGCCCCAGAAGAAGTGGAAATTGTGGGTGGACTCCCACTGCGCACAAACGGGCTGCCGAACACGGCTCCAGACTCGGAGGAGAAGCGGGATAAGGGCAATGGGGCGGACGCCCCCATCCAGCTTCGGGATGAACACGATCATTGTCGCGGAGGCTCCCAGCGCCTGCGGCCGCTCCTCGCGCGCCGCAAGGAGGTCCAGGCAGCGGAGCTGGAGGGCACTCGGCAGGAGCAGCAGCTGTCTAGAGTGTAGCTGGTCCGCTCCGAGCCCTGCAGATGGGGAATAGCGGCGGCACGTCGCCTGGAACATGTCGAGCGTGATGGGGGGCAGGGTCCAGTCCTGGACGCCCCAGGTGCAGACGTCGGCTCCTCCCTTGAAACCTTCCTGCCGCCAGAGGGCTTGCCAGTTGGCCTCGAGCTGACCAATAGCAATCATCCCTGCCAGCGGCATGCCCGTGTCTGGGTCGACGACCTGAGGAGGAGGCACCGCTCTAGCAAAGCGGTGCGCCAACCTACCTCCTCGCTGGACGGCCTCCTTGGCCCGCGCTCGCCACCGCGCGGAGCTGATGCCCCCGTCGCGCCGCTGCGAGCTGTAGAGCCGTCGCTGGAGCTCCGTGATGGCGCCGACGTGGCCGAGGACTCCTGCCTGGCCGACGAGGTCGATCCACCCGCTGGCGTCGAAGTCGAGCTGCTCCGTCTCCTCCTCCTCGCGGGCCGCGGCCGAGGCGAGCCCCAGGAGGCCCGAGATGCGCTCCGCCTCGCGCGAGTACCAGCTCTCATGCGACTGCCGCCACCTCCCACTCCTATCGGCGGCCAGCCTCTGCAGAGCCAGATCGAGGGCCTGCCGAATGGCGTGGGTCAGCTCGGAGTGACGGAAGCGGTACTCCCGCTTCGCGACCGCGCTCATCGGCCTCAGGGCGCGCCTCGGCCCCGCGGCTCGACCCAGGAAGCGCTTGTGTGCGTCGGGCTGGATGTCGTGGATGCCCACCAACGTGCCCTCAACCGCCTCGACCCACTCGCACACCGCAGCAGGGAGGTCGTGGGGCAACTCGCCTGCCTCCCAGCTCCAGCTGCACGGCTCGGCCTGCCACTGCACTCGACCGCTGCGCCGAAACACCTGCACGACGGCGTCCTCATGGGCCCTGCAGTCGGCGGCCTCCACGTCGGGGAAGCGGCCAGGCCTCACTAGGACTTGTACCAGCGCATCCGGCCGCAGGTCCTGCAGCCGCAGTCGGACTGGCTTGTGCGGGTGCGAACAGCGGTGTTGGCAACCCCGTGGGAGAGGCAGAACGAGCTCGCGAACCAGTCGTACACCCGCTCCGTGCCAGAAGCCATGCACGTGGGCTCGGCTGGCCCAAGGTAGGCACCTCGCTGAAGGGCTGGCCAGCCGAGCTCGTAGAGGGTCCGAGGCTCCATGTTGAAGTCGCCTTGCACTAGCCACGGGAGCCCCTCGGTCAGCACCAGGTCCCCCAGGCCACCGATGATGTCCAGGTTGACCCCTTTGGGCCCGAGGCCGTCCTGCAGGTACACGGAGCAAGCTAGAAGCTGCAAACCAGAGGCAGCTGCCACCCTGACTGCGACCAGGCGGTGCTTGAAGTCCCCTGGCACTCGCCACTGCGCCTCCCTCGCCTGGAGGTCCTCGCGGACCAGCACCCCGACGCCTCCTGAGTGGGCTAGGGCAGCCTGCCCAGTGGGCGCAGCTGCATGCAAGAAAGCCGCGTATCCCAAGCCGCGAGCACGGCGGCGAGCATTCTCCAGCTGGCGAGGTCCAAGGCGGACCTCCTGAACTGTGACCAGGTGCGGGCGCTCGTCCTCCCGCGAAATGTAGGCCTCGAGCACCTCCATGGCACGGTCCCAAGTGTTGCCGTTGAGGCCCAGCACGTCGAAGCCTGCACGGAGCTGCGCGGCGGCCCTCTCGCCAGCTGGCTCGGCCCCGCCTACTCGCGCCTCAAGGGCGGCTGGAGTGAACCCCGCGGAGGCCCCTCTACTCCCTTGGGGCGGGGCAGACGGCTGCGACGTCGGAGGGCTGAATCCCCCCGCCGCCTGCCCGCTCGAGGCCGTCGGGGGGGCGCCGCGGCGGTCCCGACCGCACCTCGGCCCAGGAGCAGGGCCGCCTTCCCACCGTGGCCCTCCCCGCGACCGATGCAAGGTCGGCCAGTCAGACGGCGGAGGCGGCGGCACAGGGCCCCAGGCTGTCGCCGCAGCTGAGCTGCTAGGAGCGAGAAGGGCCCATAGGAGCGTAGCCCCCAGGAGCCGCCAGGGTAGCCGCGGGCTGGCCGTCCTCGTGCTCGTCCTCGGCGTCCACCAGGATCTTACGCTCGGCCTGGCCAGGCTGGGGCCAAGCGCCGAGCGCTGCGCCCGACTGCCCGCGGGCGGCGGCTGGCCCGTAGGGCCCCACTGCAGGGCACGCCCTCTGGGTGGGCGGGCCTGGCCGCACCTGCTGGCCCGCGGCCTCCGCTGGCGCCTGCGGCTCCACGGGGCCTGTGGCCCCAGGGGCAGGGGCGGGGGGCCCTTCCTCGTCGACGTCGACGGCGAGCCCGTCCCCGCCGAGGCCGTCGGCCCAGCGGGCAGCAGCGGCGGCAGGCGCAGCAGGGCGGAGCATGTCCGAGATGGCGGCGCTCTGCGTGGTGATGATGTACATGATCTCCAGGAGCCTGGGCGCAACGCCATCCGAGTTACGGCCAAGCATCTCGCCCAACTGGTTGACCTGGGTGACGAGGCCCCCGACTGCGGTCTCGAGGGGACGCTTGCCTCCGCACACCTCGATAGCCCGCTGGAGGGCCTGCTGGACCGTCTGCGCCTTCGACTCCTCGAGCTTGCCGAGCTGACAGCTGAAGTCCTCGACCGCGGACTCGACCTCGGCCAGCTCCTCCTGCTTCGCCGCGATCTCCTCCCTGAGGGCCTCTGCTCGCTGCACGGCCTGCTCACGCTTGGCCCTGGTGGCGGCGATCTGCTTCTCGACCTTCTGCATGGCGTTGGCACCCCCGTGGAGGACAGCGTGGGGGGGCCTCCCGAGCTGCTGGGCCTCGCGGAGCTCTGCCTCGGCCCTCTCGGCAGCGCGCTCCGCTGCGAGGAGGGCCGCCCTGGCCTCTCACTGGAAGGCCTCGCTGGCCCCGCCCATGGCGACGGCCTCGCGGAGGCTGGAGACGCGCGCCTGGGCTCCCTCAAGCCTGCGCTCCAGGCTCGAAGCGGGCTCCTCTGGCTGCTCCTCACACCCCTCACGCCACGGGGGGGGCTTGGTTCCGCCCCGCGGCCGCACCCTGCTGTTGGGTGCGCTGCTCGGGGCGGTGCTGGCAGCTGAGGCAGCCCTGGAGGCCTCGCCAGCTCGGCGCGCTGCGCGCTGATGCGAGCGCCCCCTGGGCTGCAGGACGAAGCCCTCCCCGTCGGCCTGGGGCTGGGGCGCCGCGCGCAGGCGCTTCGCCCACGCTGGCGCCTCCTTCCCGCAAGACTTGCAGGTCGCCCTCTTGTCGCACCAGTTCCACTCCTTGCACTGACAGACCCAGTACGCCCTGCGCCTCCACGGCGGTGGCGCTCCTGCACCGTCGCCCGACATGGCCGCTGGCCTCGCGCGCACCGCCCGCCGACCTCGCCTCGGAAGAAAGAAGCAAGAAGCTGGCCCAAAGCGCGGCGCCCCTCGCGCTCGACGGCGCCCGATGGACTCGCGGTCGTCGGGATCGCCATGGCCTTGAGCCAAAATGGCTACGGATGTCGACGTCGTCGTCGTAGTCGGCGTCGTCGTCGTCGTCGGCGTCGTCATCGTCGTCGTCGTTGTCGTCGTCGTCGTCGGCGTCGTCGCCGTCGTCGGTGTCGTCGCCGTCGTCGTCGGTGTCGTCGTCGTCGAAGTCGTCGGAAACGTCGCCGGTGTCGTCGTAGTCGTCGTCGGCGTTGTCGTCGTCGTCGTCGGCGCCGGCGTCGTTGCCAAGTGCAATTTGGAACACACCGTCACGGTCTGAAGAGATTTTGCAAACCGAATGGCGGGCGGGTAGGTGGGATGTTTGCAAGCACGAGATGCGTCACATCATGGTTGAAAATCAACTCTCCTTTCTAAAAAGAGAATAGACTCTACCCCCCCCCCCCCGGGACTTATCGCCCTCCCTGGGATAATCCCACCAGCCCTCTGGGCGTAGGTGGTTGAAGGAATTTCCTCTTCCACCCCTCCTTCTCCCCTTCGGGGAGGGGTTTACCCCTCCCCCTACCCCCCCCCCCCCCCCTGGACCTGGACGGGGGGGTTCGCAGGTAGTTGGAGCGTCCAAAACGGCCTCGGCGAAGGAGCCAAAATCCTAGGTTTTACAATGGTTTTGGCAGGGTTAATTAACTCCACCCTCTTCTTTGATCGATCGCTTCCAAGATGGCCCCAAAGGGCGCCCAGGAGGCCCCAAGAGGCTTCCAAGAGGCCTCCAAGAGGCCGCCATGAGGCCCCAAGAAACCCCCAAGAGGCTCCCAGGATGGTCCCAAGAGGCCCCCAAGAGACTCCAAGAGGCCGCCACGAAGCTCCAAGAGACCACCAAAAGGCCCCGAGAGGCCTCCAACAGGCCCCCAAGAGCCCCCCAAGAGGACCCCAAGCGGCCTCAAGAGGCCCCCCCGAAGCACCCAAGACGCCCAAGAGCCCCCATTGACCGCCAAGAGACCCCCAAGACGCCCGAAGAGGCTTCCAAAAGGCATCCGAGCGGCATTCAACCATCCACCCAGCGTCATCATTCTCCTCACCCCTCCTTTGTTCGGTTCCTCGCCACCCCCTCATCTATCCATCTGGCCTCCTCTTCCGCCTCATCCTTTGCGCGGATCGGTTGTCCCTCTCGTTGCCCCCCCACTTCCCTGATCTCTTGAACTTGTCTGGACATCGTTTCTGGATGGGCTGGTGGGGATACGCGAAGCGTCAAGAATATGATTTCATATATTTTCTGCACAGTCGTCCATCCAAAATATGAATCGCATCGTCCCAGCCAAACCGGGTTCCCCCCCCTGAGGTTACCCTTTAAAAAACACTATGCGGTGACATTTGTTCTAACATAGCACTTTTTCGCGAATCCCCTGCAAAAATGGGACTGAGTCCACGCGCGCGCGTCGTCACACGCGCATGCCGAAATCCTACAAAACCTTCGGTACCGGAAAGATTTCGCAATCGAGTTCCCAAGAAACATACAAGAACACAAAGATTCGCAACACTGATGTGCTAAAAAACTTCCACGCGAGCGCATGCGAAATCTTAAGGAAACCACAGGTATTTCAAGATTTTCATAAAATGTTCCCAAACGGGCTTCGCGCGCGCGCATGTCGAAATCAGTCGAACGCCCTTGCGCGTGTGCCGTCGCGAGAATCCTCGGCAAGAAATGGGACGAAGTGCGCGCGCGCGTCGTCGCGGGCGCACGCCAAAAACATTCAAAACCCATCGGTTTCGGAAGGGTTTCAAAATCGCGCGCCCAAAAAACATACAAAAAACACAAGGTTTCGCAAAACGGATTTGCTAAACCAGCTTCCGCGCGAGCTCTTGCGAAATCTTAAGAAAACCATGGGTTGTTCAAAATGTGCGCAACATGCAACCAAACGGGCTTCGCGCGCGCGCATGTCGGAATCTGTCGAACGCCCTTGCGCGCGTGCCGTCGCGAGAATCCTCTGCAAAAAACTTGGACGAAGTGCAGACGCGCGCGTCGTCGCGGGCGTATGCCGAAAACCTTCAAAACCCATCGGTTTCGGAAGGATGTCAAAATCGCCCATCAAAAAAAAAAAAAAAAAAAAAAAAAAGTTTCGCAACAGGGATTTTAAACAAAAGCGTGCGCGCGCGCTCTTGCGTCGTCGCCGTCGTCGTCGCCGCCCCCCCTCCTCCCGCGTCGTCGTCGTCGTCGCCTACGTCGCCCTGCGTCTTTTCTCGTGTTCGTCGTCGTCGTCCTCTTTGGCGTCGTGGTCGTTTCCGTCGTCGTTGTCGCCGTGGTCGTCCTTCCTCCTCCCCCCACGTCGTCGTCGTCGTCGTCCGTCGTCGGCGTCTCGTCGTCGCCCCTCCTACTTCGTCGCTGTCGTCGTCGTCGTCGTCGTCGTCGTCGTCTTCCCTCCCCCCTCGTCGTTGTCGTCGTCGGCGTCGCCGTCCCTCCTCCTTCGTCGTCGTTCGCGTCGTCGCAGTCCCCCCTCCTCCCTTGTCGTTGTCGTCGTTGTCGTCGTTGTCGCCGTCGTCGTCCTTCCCCCCCACTCGTCGTCGCCTTCGTTGGCGTCGTCGTCGTCTTCGTCGTCGGCGGCATCGTCATCGTCGTCGTCGTCGTCGTCGTCGAAGTCGTCGGAGACGTCGTCGGCGTCGTCTCAGTCGTTGTCGTCGGTGTCGTCGCAGTCGGTCTTAGGAGGTTTTGGGGCGTTTGCGCGAGCAATGGAGACGACGACTGCAAGATCAGCAGAGTGGATTCTCCTTTCTAAAAGGAGAATGCTCTACCCCCGCCCCCCCCCGCCCCCCCCCCCCCCGGGACGCATCAATCCCCCTTTCGGGTATATGATTCCTCGTCCATCCACACTGCCCCAGGGCCGGCCCCCCCCCCCCCCTCCCACCCCCCGAGGCTCTCCTGCTTTAAATAAGTTATATATATATATATATATATATATATATATATATATATGCGTCGACACTCTCTGCTCTGACATGGCACTTGTTCACAAATCATTTGCAACAAGAGGGGCGAAGTGCACCGCGCGTCGTCGCGCGCGCGTGCCGAAATCCTTCAAAAACCTTCGGTGCGGGAAAGATTTCGCAATCGAGCTTCAAAAAAACATACAAAAACACAAGGTTTCGCAACGCTGATTCGCTAAACAAGCTTACGCGCGAGCTCTTGCGAAATCTTAAGAAAACCATGGGTGTTTCAAGATGTGCGCAAAATGCTACCAAACGGGCATCGCGCGCGCGCATGTCGAAATCTGTCGAACGCCCTTGCGCGTGTGCCGTCGCGAGAATCCTCTGCAACAAACGGGGCGAAGTGCAGACGCGCGCGTCGTCGCGGGCGCATGCCGAAAACCTTCAAAACCCATCGGTTTCGGAAGGATTTCGAAATCGCGCGCCCAAAAAACCTACAAAAACCAAAAGTTTCGCAACACGGATTTTCAACAAAAACGTGCGCGCGCGCTCCTGCGTCGTCGTCGTCGTCGCCGTCGTCGTCGTCGCCGTCATCCCTCCTCCCGCGTCGTCGTCGTCGTCGCCTACGTCGTCCCCTGTCTTTTCTCGTGTTCACCGTCGCCGTCCTCTTTGGCGTCGCGGTCGCCTACGTCGTCGTTGTCGCCGTGGTCGTCCGTCCTCCTCCGCCCACGTCGTCGTCGTCGTCCGTCGTCGGCGTCTCGTCGTCGGCCCCTCCTATTTCGTCACCGTCGTCGTCGTCGTCGTCGTCGTCTTCCCTCCTCCCTCGTCGTTGCCGTCGTCGGCGTCGCCGTCCTTCCTCCTTCTTCGTCGTTCGCGTCGTCGCCGTCCTCCCTCCCCCCTCGTCGTTGTAATCGTTGTCGCCGTCGTCGTCCTCCCTTCTTCCTCGTTGTCCTCGTTGACGACGTCGTCGTCATTTCCGTCGTCGTCGTCGGCGTCGGCGTCGCTGTCGTCGTCGTCGTCGGCGTCGTCGTCGTCGCCGCCGTCGTCGTCGTCGTCGTCGTCGGCGTCGTTGACGTCGTCGTCGTCGTCGGTGTCGTCGTTGTCGTCGTCGTCGGCGTCGTCGTCGTCGCCGTTGTCATCGTCGTCGTCGTCGGCGTCGTCATCGTCGTCGTCGTCGGTGTCGTCGCCGTCGTCGTCGTTGCCGGCGTCGTCGAAGTCGTTGGAAACGTCGTCGGTGTTGTCGTAGTCGTTGTCGGCGGCGTCGTCATCGTCGTTGTCGCCGTCGTCGTCGGCGTCGCTGTTGTTGCCAAGTGCCACGCGGTGCCCACCGTCACGGCCTCAAGAGATTTTGCAAACCAAGTTGCGGGCGGGTGGGTGGGGCGTTTGCGCGAGCAGTGGAGTGGGCAACTCACTGCGAACAGAAATTAGTTGCACCACGTAGACTGCACCTAGATTCTCCTAAAAACAACGCCCCACCCCCACCCCGGCGTTCGCCGCCGCCTTTCGGGCATGTAACTCGCATATGATCATGACCACATGTCCGTCCTAAATATGAATCTACATTATCCGAAGGGGGGCCGGTGGCATCCGCCCCCTGAGGTTCCCCTGTTTAAAAAACGCTGCGCGGGGGTATATTTTGTTCTAACATCGCACTGTTCCGCGATACCCTCGCAAACAACAAAAAAAAATGACGAAGTGCGCACGCGCGCGTCGTCGCGCGCGAATGCCAAAATCTTCCAAAAACCTTCGGCGTCGGAAGGATTTCGCAATCGAGTTCCCAAGAAACATACAAAAACACAAGGTTTCGCAACGCTGCGTTGCTAAAAAAGCTTACGCGCGAGCTCTTGCGAAACCTTGAGAACACCATGGATTTGTCCCAGATTATCACAAAATGCTGCTACACGGGCTTCGCGCGCGCGTCGAAATCAGTCGAACGCCCGCGCGCGCGCGCGGTCGCGAGAATCCCATGCAAAAAAAAGGCGAAGCGCAGGCGCGCGCGTCGTCGCTCGCGCGTGCCGAAATCCTTCAAAGCCCATCGGTTTCAGAAGGAATTCAAAATCGTGTGTCCAAAAAACTTACAAAAACACAAGGTTTCACATCACGGGCTTTCAACAAAAACGTGCGCTCTCTTGCGTCGTCGTCGTCGTCGTCGCCGTCCTCCCTCCTCCCGCGTCGTCGTCGTCGTCGTCGTCGCCTACGTCGTCCTCTGCCTTTCCTCCTGCTCGGCGTCGCCGTCCTCTTTGGCGTCGTGGTCGTTTCCGTCGTCGTTGCCGCCGTGGTCGCCCTTCCTCCTCCTCCCTCGTCGTCGTCGTCGTCCGTCGTCTCCGTCTCGTCGTCGGTCCCCCCGATTCCGTCGCCGTCGTCGTCGTCGTCGTTGTCGTCGTCGTCGTCTTCCCTCCTCCCTCGTCGTTGTCGTCGTCGGCGTCGCCGTCCTTCCTCCTTCTTCGTCGTTTGCTTCGTCGCCGTCCTCCCTCCCCCCTCGTCGTTGTCGTCGTTGTCGTCGTTGTCGCCGTCGTCGTCCTCCATCCTCCCTCGTCGTCGTCTTCGTTGGCGACGTCGTCGTCGCCTTCGTCGTCGTCGTCGGCGTCGTCGTCGTCGGCGTCGTCGTCGTCTTCGTCGTCGTCAACTCGGCGTCGTCGTCGTCGTCGCAGCCGTCGTCGTCGTCGTCGTCGTCGTCGTCGCCATTGACGTCGTCGTCGTCGTCGTCGGTGTCGTCGTTGTCGTCGTCGGCGTCGGCGTCGTCGTCGTTGTCATCGTCGTCGTCGTCGGCGTCGGCGTCGTCGTCGTCGGCGTCGTCGTCGTCGTCGCAGTCGTTGTCGGCGGCGTCGTCGTCGTCGTTGTCGCTGTCGTCGTCGGCGTCGCTGTCGCTGCCAAGTGCCATTTGGCACCCGCCGTCGCGGCGCCCGCCATTTGGTGCCCGCCGTCGCGGGCGGGCGGGCGCGATGTTTGCGCGAGCACTGGAGTGGGCAACTCACTGCGAACAGAAATTAATTTTCTTTCTAAAAGGAAAATAAACTCCACCCCCTCCCGGCGCTATCCGCCCCCTTTTCGGGCACGTAAATCAAATGTGATTCTGACCGCGTGTCCATCCGAAATGCGAATTTACACTATCCCAAGGAAGCCGGCGTCGCCCCCCCGCCATCCTCTGCAACAAATACTATGCGCGCGCACTCGTTTATCAAAAACCAGAAAGTTTTCACGAATCCCGTGCAACAAAATTGAACGAAGTGCGCGCGCGCGCGTCGTCGCGCGCGCCTGCCGAAATCCTACAAAAACCTTCGGTGTCGGAAGGAATTCGCAATCGAGTTTCCCAAAAACATACAAAAACACATGGTTTCGCAACGCTGATTCGCTGAAAAGCCTAACCACGAGCTCTTGCGAAATCTTAAGAAAACCATTGGTTTTTCAAGATGTGCGCAACATGCCATCAAACGGGCTTCGCGCGCGCGCGCATGTCGAAATCTGTCGAACGCCCTTGCGCGCGCGCCGTCGCGAGAATCCCCTGCAACAGACGGTGCGAAGTGCAGGCGCGCGCGTCGTCGCGCGCGCATGCCGAAAACCTTCAAAACCCATCGGTTTCGGAAGGAGTTGAAAATATGTATTAATTTATTTATTTATTTTATATATATATATATATATATATATATATAAAGGTGTCGCAAAACGGGTTTTCAACAAAAGCGTGCGCGCGCGCTCTTGCGTCGTCGTCGTCGTCGTCGTCGTCGTCGCCGTCCTCCCTCCTCCCGCGTCGTCGTCGTCGTCGCCTACGTCGTCCTCTGTCTTTCCTCGTGTTCGTCGTCGTCGTCCTCTTTGGCGTCGTGGTCGTTTCCGTCGTTGTTGTCGCCGTGGTCGTCCTTCCTCCTCCTCCCTCGTCGTCGTCGTCGTCCGTCGTCGGCGTCTCGTCGTCGTCCCTCCTATTTCGTCGCCGTCGTCGTCGTCGTCGTCGTCGTCGTCTTCCCTCCTCCCTCGTCGTTGTGTTCGTCGGCGCCGCCGTCCTTCCGCCTTCTTCGTCGTTCGCGTCGTCGCCGCCCCCCCTTCCACCCTCGTCGTTGTCGTCGTTGTCGTCGTTGTTGCCGTCGTCGTCCTACCTCCTCCCTCGTCGTCGTCTTCGTTGGCCACGTCGTCGTCGTCTTCGTCGGCGTCGTCGGCGTCGGCGTCGTCGTCGTCTTCGTCGTCGTCGACGTCGGCGTCGTCGTCGTCGCCGCCGTCGTCGTCGTCGTCGTCGGCGTCGTTGACGTCGTCGTCGGTGCCGTCGTTGTCGTCGTTGTCGTCGTCGTCGGCGTCGTCGTCGTCGTTGTCGTCGTCGTCGTCGTCGGCGTCGGCGTCGGCGTCGTCGTCGTCGTCGTTGTCGGCGTCGTCGCAGTCGTTGGAGACGTCGTCGGTGTCGTCGTAATCGTTGTCGTTGGCGTTGTCGTCGTCGCTGTCGCTGTCGCCGCCGGCGTCGCTGGAGCTGCCGAGTGCCATTGGTGCCCGCCGCCACGGTCTCAAGAGATTTTGCAAACCAAGTTGCGGGCGGGCGGGCGGGGTGTTTGCGCGCGCGCTGGAGGTGGTCAGGCGCGGCGCACGGCAGTCAATTGCACTATGTGAATTCTCCTTTTCGGAGAAGAAAAAATAGATTTAACCCCCCCCCCCCCCGGCGTCATCCGCCCCCCCGCCCACCCACTGCCATCCCTCCGCAAAGAAAAAAAACTATATGCGCGCGCACTCGTTTATCAAAACTCCGAAATCTGCATGGGTCCCTTGCAAAAAATGCGACCTAATGCGCGCGCGCGTCGTCGCGCGCGCATGCCGAAATCCATCAAAAATCTTCGGCGTCGGAAGGATTTCGCAAACGAGTTTCCAAAACAAACATGCAAAACACAAGGTTTCGCAACGCTGATCTGCTAAGACATCTTACGCGCAAGCTCTTACGACATCCTTTTTTAAAACAAATAAAGGTTTCAAAAGTTGCACGACATTCTACCAAACGTGCTTCGCGCGCGCATGTCGAAATCTGCCGAACGCCCTTGCGCGTGCGCCGTCGCGAGAATCCCCTGCAAAAAACGGGACGAAGTGCGGGCGCGCGCGTCGTCGCGCGCGCACGCCGAAATCCTTCAGAACCCATCGGCTTCGGAAGGATCTCAAAATCGCTCCCAAAAAACCCTACAACAACAAAAGCTCTCGCAGCACGGGTGTCCAACAAAAGCGCGCGCGCGCGCTCTTGCGTCGTCGTCGCCGTCGCCGTCGCCGCCCCACCCCCCACCGCGTCGTCGCCATCGTCGTCGCCTACGTCGTCCTCTGTCTTTCCTCATGTTCGTCGTCGTCGTCTTCTTTGGCGTCGTGGTCGTTTCCGTCGTCGTAGTCGCCGTGGTCGCCCTTCCTCCTCCCTCGTCGTCGTCGTCGTCGTCCGTCGTCGGCGTCTCGTCGTCGCCCCTCCCATTTCGTCGCCGTCGTCGTCGTCGTCGTCGTCGTCGTTGTCGTCGTCGTCTTCCCTCCTCCCTCGTCGTTGTTGTCGTCGGCGTCGCTTTCTTCCTCGTTCTTCGTCGTTCGCGTCGTCGCCGTCCTCCCTCCTCCCTCGTCGTTGTCGTCGTTGTCGTTTTTGTCGCCGTCGTCGCCCCCCGCCCTCCCGTCGTCGTCTTCGTTGGCGACGTCGTCGTCGTCGTCGTCGGCGTCGGCGTCGTCGTCGTCTTTGTCGTCGTCGACGTCGCCGCCGCCGTCGTCGTCGTCGTCGTCGTCGGCGTTGTTGACGTATTCGTCGTCGTCGTCGGTGTCGTCGTTGTCGTCGTCGTCGGCGTCGTCATCGTCGTCGTCGTTGTCGTCGTCGTCGTCGTCGTCGGCGTCGGCGTCGTCGTCGGCGTCGTCGTTGTCGGCGTCGTTGAAGTCGTGGGAGACGTCGTCGGCGTCGTCGCAGTCGTTGTCGGCGGCGACGCCGTCGTCGTTGTCATTGTCGTCGCCGGCGCCGCTGTCGTTGCCAAGTGCCATTTGGCGCCCACCGCCACGGCCCCAAGGGGGGTGTTTTTTGAAAAATTTTGCAAGCAAAGTTGCGGGCCGGGTGGGCGGGGGTTTGCGCGAGCAGCGGAAGTGGGCAACCACTGCGAACAGGAAATAGTTGCACCACGTAGATGCCTTTCTACAAGAGAATGAGGATCGCCCCCCCCGCCACCCCCCCCCCCCCCCCGGGACTTATCGCCCCCCCCCTACCCCCCTGGGGATGTATTAATATAATTGACATTATATGTTCTGCACGCTCGACCATCTGGCTATTGAAATCATACGATCCCAGCCAG